>JAOTRR010000043.1:2249501-2265387 GCA_028570945.1 Gogo arcuatus | reverse complement strand
TGTCCATTCACTCACTCCCCTCACATTTTTTCCTGCCAGTCCCGGGAATCGAACCTTCAGGCCCAAGGCTGCTTCTCTAGCCTTCAGGCCATGGCTGCCCCAAGTATTAACAAGTAAGGCCATTCACTTTCTTTCCTGTTGTTTTTTATGTCTTTGTCTTTATATTTATAAGAAGGCATGTCATTCGTAAGTGAATTCAAACTCGAAGACATGGATCACTGAAATAAGAACACTGGCATGTATCTGCCCTCCCACTCCCCAACAGTGTGTGCATCCTTAGCATGAATTTTAAGTTTCATCCAAAGTTATCAAAGAACTGCTCTTGAAGTACTTAAATAGAATTATTAGACGTTCCCAAGAATATTCATGTGCCATAAATCCTGTCCATGAGCATGTCCTCGTCCTTCCACATTCTCCATTCTCTGCTGGTGTCATCTTTACTGCCGTTCCAGTGCTGATTGATACCCGCTGACCTTGTCTACTGGCTATGCCGCTAGGCTCCTGGAGGAATGTTGATTCTGAAGGACAGTGCTGGAAAAGAGCTCAAGGGAATCCCATCCTTCCAACTCTCCACCCCTTCCCTTCCTCCCCCTACAGCAATCAAGAAAGATGGAGGGCTGTCGCAAAAGCTAAGATCCATGACATAGCTCAGGGCTAGCAATGTCTTAACTGCCTTTTCAGAGGACAAAGATCAATTGCATTGTGTAATATGGGTGTTGTGTTGCATTTATAAATGAGAGCTTAGCGAGAATTTATTGGCCGTATTGAGCAATAAACTCGAGCTTCATGTCCTAATATACATTCTTTATACCTTGGCACTCAGGATGTGGCAGCAAGCATCTTGTACAATGTCAACAATGTGAAGATTAGGTATGTGCAGATTTTTTTTTTCTAATCATATTAACCACTTTGTATTGTATCTCGGTCCATGATACTGTCCTGATATTCCTCAGTGGAAGTACATCATGTTTCAGACTTTTATCGACGGTCTTGTCTGATCAACAGAAATGTTGGATTGCACATGGTCTTCCCTATTAATTTGTCCGATTCAAGGACCCTTGGACTACAGCTGTCCTTTTGCTGCCTTCGGAAGGGGACAGCTTTTATTTGGGAACTGTGGAACCTCACCTCACCTTGTGTCCACTCAGGCAGCATCTTCCCTCATGGAAAGGCATGCAAGTCACCTCAGCAAGCTGTGCTTAGCCATAATCCTGTTGTCTGTGTTGTGTTGTGTTGTGCTGCAGATACATACACATTCAACTGGTCGAAAATGACACCTTAGTATGGACAGAATGGCAAAATAGAGACAGAAAACTTGAAAACATGAGTCTGATTGGGCAGAAGATGTTGATTAGTTTTCTATAACGGTATCGCTCTGACATTATCGCAGCTGCAAACCTTTGAGATGGTGGAGTTTTCTGTCAGGAGACATTTATGGAAGGATTCTCAAGTGTTGGTGCTTTGTAGCAGTCAGAAGTTAAGCAGTAACTGATATGGGAAAGTTTTCAGGCTAATTAGGGAACAACTGTTTATGTATTAACAAACAATAAGTTAGTAAAATATGGCATGGTCTTATATCTTTAATAAAAAATGCAGTCTTTGGCAAATTCCTGTGGTTCAAGAGGAATGAAACACTTTTAAATATGCTGTGATAGTGACTCCACTTCATCACATTCCCCTGTCATTCATTATTTTCCTATAACAACATGTCAACAATTGTATTAATCCTTTCATATATGTTCCTTTAAAATATATATAGTATAGTATATACATTTTTTTTGTTAATGCACATATACCTTACTGATATCCTGACACACTCATGTGGCATGAAGTGTAGCTACTTGATATATTTGAGCACAAGCAGAATTTCATTTGTCATGTTTTATGGTCAGCATGCTGACAGGCATGGTGCTGCATGTCGATAGGAAAGTAAAAAATAGCAATGTTCTGATATTATGCAGGCTCTTGCGAATGCAGGAGTGCGTCCTATTCATCATGATGGAGTCTTATTCCCAAACAGTGGACTGCTTCCTGTATTAATCTCATTAGGCCAGAGAGAGCGATTGTCCCTCTCCTCCATCCATCTTCTCGCAGTCATGGATCAGCAGCAAAGCAAACACCCGGCTGTGTTAACGTTATACACACTGTATCGCAGCATTACTTCTGTCCAGGCTAATGGCGGCTACATTGCTGCCTGATGGAGAAGAATTAAAGTTGTTCCCGGGAAGGTATAAAAACGGATTAGAAGCGGCGTCTGCTGCTCTTTTACCCATCAAACAGGTTTCATGTTTTGTGTTTTGCATTGCTTAGCATTGTTGTCTCACAGCTCCAGTTCAATCCTGATCTCAGGTTGCTGTCTGTATACCCTTTTCGACCAACAGGGATGGGTTCTTGAACGGGTTCCGTACAGGATTCTTTGAACCTTTGTGCCAGCTAGTGAACCAGCCCATGTTTTCACCAGTTTTGAGCGCAACCGTTGTAATCAAGGATGTGTCATGAACGGAGGGCATTGCACAATGGGAGTAAACAGTCGTAGCAAGATGGTGGTGCGCACTGATTACCTGCGAGCTTTTGTTCTGTTATTGCAGATATTTGTTTTCGGTCCATTTTTTTCTGAAGATGTATCCTTTTCCATTGCGTTCTCCATTGCTGCTCTCCACTTCTTCTACAAACTAATGACACACCCACTAATGTTGTCATGGTTCACACTGGAAAAAACAGCTGTATTTTGGTTCCAGCTGGGAACCATCTTTTGAAGTTCCGTACCATTTTATTTTCAGTCAAAATGCTCTGAACGGTTCAAAATTTGGTGCGCAAACCAAAACAGAACCCGTTCCCTCTTGGATGAAAAGGGGTATGTGTGGAGTTCTCGTGTTCTCCCATATCCATATGGGATACTCTCTGGGGTCTCCTGTTTTCTCCAGCCTCCCAAAAGCATCCCAGTAGGTGGACTGGCTAGGATAAATTACCTCTGTGCGTGAATGTATGTGTGGTGCCCTGTGATGGACCGGTATCCCATCCAGCCTGTATTCCCACCTCATTCCAGTATTCCTGAGATAGACTCCAGATTCACAGATTTCTGAACTAAAGTACATTTGTCATTCATTTGAAAATGAATGAATGATGTGCAGGTACTAATAAAAATGATGCTCATTATTAAAATTCAAGAATAGATTATGTTGAAAAAAAACCCCATTATTTTAGTTTAAAGAAATGTGTATGAAATTGAAATCAATCTGAATATCTCTGAGTAATTAACTTTTGATCGTATACCTAATTGGTAAATATTCTTCTCCAGTATAATCATTTGACACGAACACCCTCTGTTAGTGAAGAATAATGGAATCTACTGATTAATTAAATTATACTGAACTTTTGGAATAAGCAAATATTCAATTATACTGAGAGATATAATCAACCCCGATGATGCAATATTGTGAAAGTGGGATAAACACGTGCAGCAGAGTGCAGTATAATGGGATTTGAATGGATTCACCAATTGCTTTCCAGATAGACCAGATGCAAATGTTTGTACCCCCATGTTTTTTTTAATGGAGGGGAAAGGAAAAGGTTTTCTCTCTATACATTTTATTGAGAAAAAAAATACAATTTAAACAAGCTTGAAATGAAATGTAGGTGTATATAAATATATGTATAAATGTATAAAAAAATTAAACATTTTGCCATGACCCTGCTGTTTTCATGAACAATGTACCAGGGAAATGTTACAACTCAGAGGATGTAAAATCTGCAGAGAGGTTACAGAATAGGTTGGAAATGTGACATATTGATCTTTTGCATATTTTGTTAGTCATGATATTGAAGGGGAAAAAAAAACATGTTAAATTAAATTGTTTGAGTGATTCCACATTTGGGCTTCCATTTAGCCTTTATAACTCATAATATCACCTTATCAAAGAAAATAGGGTTGTTGTTGTTGTTTTCAGAGAATTAGCAAAATGTAGTTAACTAGCATCTATGCTAAAGGCATAATAACATTCTAATGTCTGACTTAAATTTCTTTCTTTTTTATTAATGATTTGGGTAACAGGGGTGTTACAATATCATTGAAAAGAAAGAAAAAAAGAATATGACAGAATTTTTCTTCTTCCCATGACTTTCAGGAAATTTAGATGACACAATTTCTGGTTGAACATGTGACTTCTGGAATATTCCAAGTATTTCGTAGGGGTGAACGTGTTCAGGGTTGAGTGAATGAACTATAATTTGAGATTTTCATTATCTATAATGGACGATTCATGGAGAAGGATGTTTCAAGCATTAGAATAGGATTGGAATAGGTTTTATTAATGTTATTTATCTGAAATCTGCACATGAGATGGTGTGAAGACTTGCCACCACTTCACTTGTTTAAAAATGCCTTTTTTCTTTTTTCCTTTTGCCTTTTTGTTGACAGTGTCCTTTGCTACTTTACATCTACTTGATTACCTCATACACTTTGCTAACCTCCTGGTTTTTTTTTTTCTTGTGTTTGTCTTGCAGCGGCCCCGACCCTCCCACCCTTGAAATCGGAGCACTTCAAGCCATGTCAGGAGAAGGACTTGGCCTACTGCCTCAACGATGGCGAGTGTTTTGTTATCGAGACCTTAAGTGGCCCTCACAAGCACTGCAGGTAGGAAATCAGAGAAATAAAGTGAAGTTCTGGCTCGGTGGCTTTAAACTGATGGGAATACTGTATTCAATTTGCCAAAAGAATGATCCTTCTGGAGCACTCAGTAAGTCGGTTCCCTTCTCTCTTTTTTCTCTTTCTCTTTTTCCCCCACTGTATTATTTTCTTCATCTCTCAGGGACTTGCTTCTCGCTTTGAGCGCTTAGTCATGCTAACAATGACAGTTCTGTCATAGCCTGAGAACTGTCTGAGGTCCCTTCCCTGCTAATTAAAAGTGGCACTTTACAGAAGTTCATTAGCGACACTTCGCCTTGGTGCTTGCCCATCCCAACATGTCTAGAAACCATGGGCACACGTCAGGGGTAGATATATTCACTGACTGTTCAGTTAACCCATTTAACAAACACGGGCGAGGGTTGAAATTACAACTTTTAGCTTCATGGAGGTCAGAGTCCTGTGGTTTCGCTTGAGCAGACATCTTGTTCATTACTCCAGGAACATAGCGATGAACAAGTAAATTGTCACACTCAGTGACTCTTCTTGTCTGAACAGTAGTAATTGGCAGAGTTGTTCTAGATGTTCTGTATATTTGACTGTTTCTGGAAAGCAGTTCATCCTCTTCAAACTCCCTGAACAAAGTTCCTATTAAAGTGCAGCCTCAGGAGATCTGGAAGCAGGGTGAAGGTCAAAAGGGATAGTTCATGCACAGCTAGCATCTCAAGCTACATAGGCTAATACAGCTCTGGAGAAAAAAAATGAAGAGACCAAAATCAAATGGCTGGTATTTATGCAGGATTTATCCTTTTCCCTGTACGAACAGCTAGACACCAGTGTTGTTGACAGCAATGGATGTGCCAGTGACATATTTATACGTTTGTGTTGTAGCATAATGCCTGTATCTGCTCAAAATATTTGTATCTGTTTTCGTGTTCAGATTTAAATCAAAAGCTCATTTAAAAAAAAGAATGACACGACAGTGTTTGGAGAGCATGTTTGCTGTCTTTTTGCACAGAAATGTGGTAGAAATATGGTTTTATTTTTGAGCTCAGTGAAGCAGAGTTCAGGTCAGGCTGCTGGAGCAAACCTTTTTTGACAAAAAGAAAAGAATATTTCATCGACTTTGTATCATATTAATAAACTTGGTCTGCTGTTATGTGAGTAGGTTTGCAAGGTTAGGTATAGGCTATATTATCCGCGTATTGCAGATACTGCAAATCAAAAATGTGTGTTTATCGTTAACTTGTTTCCCAGGCAAAGGCTCTGAATAAGAAAAAATGTGTCCACCTTTTCCTGTATGAGTCTCCGGTCTTTTGTTGTTTTTGAGTAGTAGTTGAAGGGGATTTCTGTAGCCTGGCAACCCTATGGAATGTGTTGACACCAAAGCAATTCATGAAAGTTTATGATAGTGTGGATGAACAGTGTACAATTCAATTCTTCGCGGAAAGGCAGGAAATATATGATGGAAAACGCTGTCCAATACACACATGGTTTGTTGCTAAGAAGGAAGAAACACGAAATGTGTACATCTCTGTGAGTTACCTAGCTAGCTGGTTACTTCATGTACTACAAAAGTACTACATGTACTCAGCCATGCAGCTTGTACTGACCTCTGGTTTTAAATGTGGGTTAGAAATGTGTGATGTGGTTTGTTCACAACCCGTGTGATGCAACATGCAACTTTTAAGTCTGTAATATCAGATATTTAATGTATGTTGTGGTACAGATCATGGAGTTAGTGTGTATCCAGTCATCTCTCAACACTACAGCAATCCAAGAATATCACGGTGTTATGTCTTTTGGAAATCAATACACTTTAATTTCTGAAAGAAAGTTTGTTCCGAGCGTGAGGGAAAATCCAACAACTGAACAACATGGTCCTGAGTTCAATATGGACATCTTGTAGTTAAATCCAGTTACATCAAAAAACAACATGGACTGTGCATTCTTTGCTAAGACAGTATTTTGAATGATGTTTAGCATCAACTGGATATGTTCTCGGAACAGTGACATCACTTCCTGATCTTATGAATATTCCTACACAAACAATATTTGTGGAAAATAAACTTTAGACGTTCCATCTTGTGCTTTGGTTGCCTCCTGACCATGTCTGTGGTTTGGATTTTCAGTGAAGCAACAGATGAGTTTTGGTGTTTTTACAGGTCTGGGGTTAAGCCGTGGCATGTTCTCTCGATACACGGTACACTCCTGGGTTTCCTCTGAGTTGGAAGGTCAACTCGTTACTCTACATTGCCCCTAGATGTGTGTGTAGGATGAGTGTGTGTGTGGGATGTTCTGCGATGATCTGGCATCTGATTCAGGATGCAGTCTTGCTCTAAACCGAGCAATCACAGGATCAATCACTGCTTGGACC
This sequence comes from Gogo arcuatus, assembly GCA_028570945.1. Taxonomy (NCBI): domain Eukaryota; kingdom Metazoa; phylum Chordata; class Actinopteri; order Siluriformes; family Anchariidae; genus Gogo; species Gogo arcuatus. Next base: position 2,258,386 of record JAOTRR010000043.1, on the reverse strand, counting down.
AGGATAAATGAATCATGAATAAAATGAGTAAAATGAATAAAAATCAATGACATTAATATAATAGTAATATGACTTGGAGAAAATATTGTTTCAAATGAATATGCTTATAATTTGAAATGAATGGAAAAAACATAAAATCTGCAAATAAAAGTGAATTAGTTGAATATTTAATGTTATTTAATTTTAATTTATTGTTAGTTTTGTTTGAACAAATTAGTTAAGTAATACAAATTTATTAAATAAATTAGAGTTAAATAAATAAACTGGGTTGTTTTGACTCAAATGATGCAACTGGTGTTTAGAAATAAATTAAATAAAAATGTAATCAATGAATGAATAAACAAATAAATAAAATCAGAATTTCAACAGTAAATAAATAAACAAATAAAAATTTAAGTGGCATAAATAAATAAATAAATAAATACATAAATAAATAAATAAATAAATAAATAAATAAATAAATAAATGGGACATTATTAATCAACGGCTTCAATTGGTGGCGTTATGTGAGGGGTAACTCAGTGCATTTAACTGATGCGGCCTCTGGCCTCATGCTCACTCTTCCACCCCCAAAGTCAGCACATAATAAAGCCATTTATTTTCCTCCTGACCTGTTCTGATGTATATTTTTTCAACACTGGGTTGTTTTATTCTTCTCAGGCATTTAAACTGCTCTTTATTCCCTGTGACTAACTGGTAGGGCATCAACAAGGATGGCTATTTACTTTATTGGCTTTATTGCATTTATTGAGATTTAATATTCTCTGGAGACTTCTGTTAATCCTTCCTTTGTTATATGGATTATAGAAAGAATGATAAGATCAAGACTCCTTGCAAAACTGTAATGCACTTTTGACATGACATTACATCTTATAGAGTACTCTTTCTTCTGTATAACTCATTTTGCCGATAGGCTACTGACCATTTATTCCAGCTGATTGGAGTTTAGCAATGGCCTGGCCAGATTTAGATCAGAGTAGTGAGATTCATTGGCTTATTATTGTTCTTTTTTTTTTTCCCTGAAACCCGGTCCCTTAGTTATGCTCCATTAGACAATGTGGTGCTTCGCTTTTTCTAAAGTACCCATTTTAACCAAATTAGTGGCTTATTAACTGTCTGATACATTGATTCAGGTGTGTTAGAGCAGGGAAATCCACTAAACTGTGCAATAAAATGGGATCAAACTGGCGGAATGCTGCCTTAACTCTTCCCATCTTATATTAAGGCTCCTGCAAATCTGAAAGGTTTCAAAGATGTATCATAAATTCCCAGTAAAAATACTGGGAACTGCAAACTACTTCTGAAATAATGAGAAAATGTTTTTAATTGAGATCTGTGAAGAGAATACTACAGCTCATAGGCAAAAGGTCACAAATAAGACTAGAAGCATCAAGTCTACAGCAAGTCATCTCATTTGTTTCCAGCTAACTAGCTCACAATACCTTATCACATGACTTTACATCCCACTTTTTTAAACCTTGTCAAAGGAACCAAGTGGGAAAACATTAGCTAAGGCGAACCAACAAAAGCTTTATTCCTAATCTGTAAAATGTTAGATAGTGCAATAATAATTCTTTTTTGAAGCGCAATAGCTTGCTGTCACAATACAAACTGCCGTGATGAATACGAAGTGTATGTGTTCATAGATAAAGTACAGTGATGGGTATTAGGTCTCATTCACATCTGTTAAAGTTTCAATTTGTTAGGAATTTAGTAGTCTGATGCTGAAAAAAAGTTGACTTATGATGTAAGACATCCATCTTGTGTTACCATCCATCCATCCATCCATCCATTATCCATACTGCTTATCCATTGAGGATCAAGGGGGAAGCTGTAGCCAATCACAGCAGACTTTGGGTGCGAGGTGGGGTTCACCCTGGACAGGTTTCCAGTCTATCACAGGGCTAACACAGAGACGAACAACCATCACACTCACATTCACACCTGTGGGCAATTTAGTGTAGCTAGTTGACCTAATCTGCATGTCTTTGGACTGTGGAAAGCCTGAAGGAAAGCCCCAGTTGGTCATGAGGTTCGAACTCAGTGCTGTGAAGCTACTGTACCACTGTGCTGCCCTGATATTACACATATACGATTAAAAAGAAAATACTGTATAGTGATGGAAACAAAAATGAGTTTTTCTTTCAAAATGTGAAGAACTCAAGATGCTATGCTTCAAAATCAGATGTTAGTCCAGGAACAAATTGTACAAGGTTGTAGTTCTCTTCTGTTCCTGGTCGCCTTGACCAACATCTCGCGACGCGAAGTTGCAAAGACACAAGCTATAAAACTATTGAAGTTTCACCAATATGAATCCATGAACAACAGCTCAATAAAACTCCAACATGCTCTGTTGTCTGACTGTATTGAGATGAATGCAGCTCTTGAAGCTGCCATCATATTGATATTTTCCAGTAGAGTTTGGAAAGTAATACGAAGTGTCGAACAAAACAGTATTTACTCTGCAAAACCCAGCTCTGTTTTCCATTTCTTGTAAATCACCAGTGACTTAGTCCATATTTCTCGGCCATCAAGCTATGAGTACCCTTGAAAACATCCATTATCCATGCTTACTGAACTGTCTACAAAGCTTTTCTGTGGATGTAACTGTGGGAATTGAATGCTTTTGAGTCATCTTTTTCACATTCTGTTGCAATTTGGAAAATGCACCCATTTCATCAATGCACACCATGTGGTTTAATGGAAAAGCAAATACCTGTGAAAGAATAATAATCATAATAATAACAATCATAATTCATTTTATTTATAGGCGGCTTCCAAGGAACTGAATGACACCTTACAACACACAATAAAAATCAAACATACAGTCGTAACAATACAACAAGACATCAACAATCCAACAAGGCATAAAATACAAAATAATATAATAAAATTGCAAAAAGTCATTAGCGCTGAAGTCAGACACAATAGGCAAGTCTGAAAAGCTGTGTTTTAAGGCGGGGTTTGAAGGTTGGAAGAGAGTCGATATTACGAATGTCATGTGAAAGGGAGTTCCAGAGGCAAGGGGCAACATGACCGAAGGCTCTAAACACTACGGTAGTCAAATGAGCTGGATGATGGAAGAAGAGGATCTAAGAGTACGAGAAGGTGTGCAGATGTGAAGTAAGTCAGAGAGATATGGAATGAAATGAAATGACTATCAATGAATGTCTCAAAGATGATGATGCTGATGATGACGAGATCTTGCATGATTCTTAAATATGCCTTAGAATGGGACTTTTTTCCCCTCAGTTTTCAGTAGAAAAACACAGAACTATGATCTCATAAAATTGTGATCAACATATTCGAATTCATATCTTCAAACAATTTATCGCCAAACTATCTCTGGTACAAGTGAGTGTTTTTAGTCCAGATGACCAGACTCTTTATTGGGCTTCATATTATCTTGAAAAAAAAAAATTAGGAAAGCATAGCGCTGTAGTTAAAAATGCAAAATTTCACTGTCCATGCCTGAACATTTCCATGTGCATAGTATTATATATCTATATTGCACTTTAACAACACCTTTATAAGCATTGCTTAAATGTTTTCTCAAGATGTGCTGCAGGATTTAAGGATATAGTAAATGTTTTACGTAGGATGACTAGAGGCCATTGTTGAAGGTGTAAACACGTAAAATCATTGCATTTGCACATCTTGCACCTTACTAACAGCACATTCATTAAATTTTAAAACAGCCTCTTTGAAGCATCCACCATCTTACGTCTTGTATTGAAATGTATTTATCTCCTCTATATAGGAATCCCGCTTTAAAAATATAGTTATACATATGCATTAAAATCTTTATATGAATGTGGTCTTTAAAATAACTTACACAGGGATTTGTGTCCACATATACTGATTAAAATGTTTTCAAAAGGAAAGACATGTCCTGCTAGAGAAGAGAAATTGATATATAATATGAAATATATACAGAGATGCTTTAACTTTAACGTTAGCTCTTCTCAATTCTACATATAAAACGTCTAATATCACCTTGTTAGATATGACTGAAGCATTTCATAAAACCTCCAGCACTGCATCAGAAGAAAAAGTGTTTCTGCAAGGTTTATAAATGTGTTATGAAGGCCGAGTGCAGTAAATATTTTAATTCATCCCTCTAACAGCCAGAAATATTTATTTAAATCATACAGCATTGCAGAATTTAGGTCAGACTAAATGACAGTAAGGTAGCAAAATGTCTTTCATTATTATTTTTTTTAACAATGCAAATATGTGTTTTATCTCAAGAAACATGCATTTTCCATTCAGGTACGATTTGAAAAAAGTTTCTGTGCAGGAAGTCAAGCTCAAGGTGCCTGAGGCAAATCCAGTTGTGCAGCACAGGTGGAGGTTTAGACTTTAAGAATTGGAAGTCAAGCTGCATCCATTCATCCTCGTCTCGCTCTTCAAGAGCTCATTTCAGCTTTTGTCCCACATCAATGATGGAGCTGCGGATGTCTCTGCAGAATAGTGCGGCTTTGCGATGGTTCGAAGACTCAGAACAAAAGAAGCTGTTGGAGAACGAGCAGAGAGAGGAGCGCTTTTTAACCTTGCGCCTTTTTTTTTTGAGGGATTTGTTTATTTATTTCATGATGGGGGATTGAACAGAAGTTGGATTTTACTGCCTTCAGTTGGCATTTAAGTATCAGGCTTTAATAATCTGAATGGGGAGACCAGAAAATCAGCTTAAGCAGGTTCATAACACGAGTCTGAATACAAGCAACTTTCCCAGTGTTAATATTGAGGTCGCTTTTTAAACGTACGTTGCTAACATCCAAATACATGAAGTGTGAATAGTGCAAGTGTCGAACAAGAGCAATGTACAAAGCAAAAGATGGTAAGAGTAATTAATTTCTGTTGTTCATTGTACTGCTGCAACAAAACAATTTCCCTCAGGGATCAAGCAAGCTTTGGCAACACAGTTATGCAGTTAAACAGCTGAAATATAAATCTCCAATTCCATCTCAGAGGTCATATGATATTCTTCCAGTCTACTCTGTCTATAAATACCTGCCTCTTCCTAGCAGAGATGCTAAGGTTCTCTATAATGTAACTGTAACCCTATTTCAGTCCCAGCTGTCATTGTGTAGCCAGCATGGGGTCTCAAAGCTTGACTAGAATAACAGAAAAGCCCACATTAGTGTTCCTGAGCCTCAGCTGCAGAGCTCCATCAACAGCCACACAAAGAAAACATGCTATGTGCTAAGATTTATTTCAGCAGGTTCCTGGATGTTATTATAAATATATATTGTTTCAATGGAGATGGAGAAGGATATTTCTGCCCGTATTGCAGGTGATATGGTTAGAGCTTGATCTATGAAGGGGATTTTTGAGTATAACTGGGTTTTCTGAGATGGCGTTGTCTTTCAGTTTACAGTTAGAATTCGAAGAACCAAAACCAACAGTCAGTAAAAAGGGAACGTATTTAAAATTTACATGAACATTGTACCTTTGGAAATGATGAATGAATGGAGCAAGTGTATAGGAAGACAAAGCATTGGCATGGTTTATAGCTCATGCAAACCAGTATATCACCATGAAGCCATGTTTACCTTCTTTATCTTCTTTTCTTTCATCCTCAGAAACCTGTTTATCCTAGTCATAGTGAACCCAGAGCCTATCCTGGGAATACAAGGCACAAGGTGGGAATACATCCTGGATGGGATGCCAGTTCATGTCAGGGTACCATGCAACACTTTGCAAGGATATATGCCATCTATGCTTTTAAGGTTTCTTGTACAAAGGCACTAATACACTTATTTTCCAAGGAACTAACTAGAACTGATTTCAGACTTCCAGGTAATTGCACTTCTTATCAACTTCACACCCAGTCTTAACATCAAGGCAGTCCCTGAAATCTTGTCAATGAGATGAAAATACCAATAGCTGGCAGCTATTACTGCATTCCAGCCATCCAATTTGTAACCCATCACTCAGAACACCGATAGCTGGGAATCCTTGTGACATTTCATGAGCCGGGTTTCCAGCAGGTCATTCAGGTCCCATGCCATGATGTGACACTGGAGCTGGTGTATAATGGAAATAAATCCGAATAGCAGTGACATTCATTAAACCTTCGAAGAGCCACTGAGGTCTGAATCTTGAGTGAGTTGATTGATGGTCTTATAAGCCAATTATCCCAGTTGTCTTTGAGACATTGCATGATGTCCACTACCACTGGAGTGTAGTGTTAGTCTTTTGTGCTCTTGCCATATTGGCCTTGAGGGAAAGACCTGATTATGGTTATGGATGTGTGCGATATCGACAACAGTAAATCTTTGGAGCAACAGTGAACCATGTTTAACCTAACAGCTCATTTCTGTCCTATTGACTCACATTCTTTCCTGCATAATTACATATACACTACGGATGTAACTGAATATGAAAGCATCAGTTGGAATAAACAGACAATATGTACTATGCAGACACGAATAGGAGGCACCACAAAGGTTCACTTGTGGGCATCTGTTGAAGACTAGAGGTGTGCATTGGGACTGGGAAGACTAGGTTACAAGTTTGTTTATATTTTGTGGAAAGAGAACCAACTAAATTCAGTAGAGAATACCACAGGAGGCTACAAACAAAAATAATAACTAGGCAAGTGGGATTAAAAAAGTAGTTGAGACCAATTATGAACTGGAGTGATGTAGGTGAGTTTGAGGAACCATCAGAGGCAGAATTCACACACCTTGCTGACAGAGCTGACATTTCTAACCTCCAGTGGTTTCCCGTGTTATGGGGCGCACTGTGGTCCAAAGAGGGATATTTGAAGCACCAACTGATAGAGACCCAGACAGTGGCATTGTGTAAGACCTCTAACATATGCTTTTGGTTCCTGTTACACCTCACCTGGGACAGTAAAGCTGTCAAGAAACCTCAGTGTGTCCCTGTGTGTGAAACACGATGATGGAAAGAACGATGGGTTTCCTTTCGGCAAGCTGCTTCCATGTCATGATTTTTACCCAAGACTCAACTTGTAGTAGAAGAAAAGTGAGAGATTAGCTTGGTACAAGTAAACTTGAGATTTCTATCTGATTTTGGCCTGCTCTTGTGCGAAATTGTTTAAAAATACACTCTGTACCACTCTACAGAAGGGGAAAGAAGGGTAAAACTGGTGAGTAGAAGAGTTTTATGTCTTAATGCAGTCCATGATGAATAGGGCAAGGTTAATGCTTCTAAATTTGGAAAAAATTCTAAGAAATGGTCACACTTTTGCATTTGCATTAAGGATTAAATAAAAAAGTATATAGGTTTAACTACAAAACATACTCCAGTGTAAACCATTCCCCTACACTTAAAACAGGATTTCACCAAACCAGTGGTTGTCCTTATGGGATGGCTTATTTTAGTTACCAGGATTACAGTTTGGGTCAAAACCTGTTCCTGCAACACTATATCACTCATTAGTAAATAAAATTATAAGAACACAATAATGAATATAATATCTTTGAATGATTTGTATTCAAGCTGGTTCTTTTCCAAAGCTTCTCCAAGAGAAACAAAATATGCTTGAGTTGTCTGCATGAATCAGTCTAAATGATTGATGCTTATCATTGTGTGGAAATGAGATTTGGTATTTGTACACCAACCCACTTCCCAAATGGGGGATAAAAAAAATCCTTCGGGAACCCTACGGTGTACAAACAAAGCATACTTGGTTGCCTAGCAAGAAAACAAACAAATGGCCTCCCACGCGAAGCTGATTCAAGCTGAAGCAATTAAAACTATGTTCTGCACAATAGCACCAGATTATTGCATGTTGGTCGAGTTAAGGCATGAGATTTGTTTTAAAAAGTAGCAGAGAGACACATTACTTCACATGGCACTTTTTATTAACATGATCATGTTTGTTTTTAATTTTTATACACCGTTGTTGTGATGTGAGATCAGATATGATGGGCGGTCGAAGAGACAGATGTGTAAAGTAGTCTAAGATGGAGGATGACATCATCTGCCACAGCGAATCAATCAAACCACATCCTACAACATTTACAGTCCCTGGTCAGCATTATGAATGTTGCGAGTGGACGGTTGTGCTACATATAAACCCAACAAATGCAGCGTAAATGTCAAGGCGTGTTGAGATGCATATCATGAGATTGGACTCAGAAGTGCACAGGACAAACAAAATGCCATTTTTCCCCTCTGGAAGGAAAACCTGGCGCTGTGCATTTTCTAACAAGCGGACACAGTGTTACTGATGCAACGCTAACATGGAACCCTGGAGGTCCCCAGAGTTGAATATTTATGAATTAAATTATCGTTTAGAAAAAATCGAAGCCTGTTTTGCTTTTAACAGAAACGGATGTCAGGTAATTACAATAAAACTTAAGATTCAATTTGCTTGGAGATACATGAAAAAACTGCTGAATGTGTCAGCGTTTGAGCAATGAATGCAGGAAAGTTCTATAAAAGGAAAGAAAAAATGAATGAATGTCAAAAAAAACCCTGTCTCAGCTTTCCAGTGCGACTATGGATGTGTTTGTGTCATTTTGTTTTACTTACACGTGTTCTTTTGTTTCCATTTTAGTCTCTGCTTCTGTCCCGGCACTGCTTTGTTAGCTGATTGTGTTCACCTATTCTGTGTTTAATCCTCAATTAGTTTGTCTGTTTTTGCTGTTTCTTTGTATCTTTACGATGTCTTTGCACATTTCTGTCTGGTTAAATTCAAGCCGAGTTCCGAGTGGGGTATATTGTTGCTGTTCCTAGTTTTTCATTCTTACCTGCAATTAGTTCCAATTTCCTGTAAGAAAAACAAGAGTTCTTCTCTGATGAAATCTGGAGCAGAGGCCACCCTGTCGGCCTCTGGCGCTGGCTCTGGAGCAGGGGCCTCCCCGTCTGCCGCTGCGTCGGCCTCTGGAGGGAGCTCAGGAGCGAGGGCC
>JAOTRR010000043.1:2222910-2244719 GCA_028570945.1 Gogo arcuatus | reverse complement strand
GAGAAACAGGTGAAAGTGATGATTAGGAGCTCCGCTGCTTCTGCGCGTCGGGCAGCGGCCATATTGCATTCCGCTGTGCATTCTGGGATTCAGAGTTCTGAGTCTTCGCTGACGTCACAATTACCCCTAATTCAAACCCTAAATCATAAATTTGAGTCTAAACTCTAATCATAACTCTGATCTTAAACCTCAATCATAAATCAGATATTATAACCTGTAAAATTAACTTTGATTCTTCCAAAGTCCCTCCACCCCTACGCTCCTAACCACAATCCTAAAACCTAATCCAAAATCTTCATCCTGACCCAAGCCCTAAACACTAAATCATAAAAGTAACCCTTATACATAAATCTGATATCGATCCTGAAACCTTACTTGTAGAACTAAACCCATGTCTTAAAACCTAGCCCTAAACCCTAAATTCTAAAACTAACGTGAAATGCTAATTCCTAGAACTTACCCTTAAACACTTATTGTACTAACTGTGAAACTAAGCCAAACCTTAGTCCTAAAACCGAGCCCTAAACTCTAAATTCTAAGATTATCCTGAAACCCAAATTTCCTCAGACCCCGAAATACTACATGTAAAACTAAACCTAACATTTAGAGCCTTCAAACCCTAAATCCTAAATACTTAAATTAACCTTAAACTTGGACTTTAAAGTACAGTATAATATGTTGCTCTTAACTCTAACTCCTTACACCCTAACCCTACACTGCTCCTTTGTAACTGAACACTTAACTCTAAATGTCTATATACAAACCCTAAATTCTAAATTTGAACCCAAACCCTTGAAACTTTAATTATGAAAAAATAACTATAAACACTGCTCCTTGAACTAACACTTAACTCCAAAGCCCTGCAACTCCTTGGAATTTATTAATACAACCCAAGGTGCTAGCACTAAAATATTAAAAATATAATAATAATAATAATAATAATAATAATAATAATAATCTTATGACACTGGCACTGGAAACGCCTTAAATAAACATCACCATGTCAATAATTACATGGATTTTGTTGTTGTTGTTGTTGTTGTTGTTGTTGTTGTTGTTAAATAACAGCATGTTTTACATCAGTCTCGGATTACGTGGAACATCTGCCGTATAAGTCGAAGCCTGTAGAAGCTCTTACTATAGCAATGATATCATATATTAATGCACTTATCTTAATATAAACCCAAACTATTTCGATATTGAACTTTACATGTTGCCTTTAAAGCTTCTTTGTGTGTTTCCCCACATCCCCAGACCCCCGTTTTGACCTTTGAGTATTTCAACACAAGTCCTCATGGAGATGAATACGAACGAGGCGTGATATTGTTCCATGCCTAGTTCCTCTGGCATTCAATAAATAAATAAATAAACAAACAAACAGGATGCTGCAGGAAGAAAGATTTCTGCACCATCCTTGTCTGGGGCATACTTAAACCTCAACACAACCCACGCTCCATCTTCAAAGACTCAAGTGGTTTTTACCTTCCTCGGTCACTAAAAGAGCATTTAGAGAAGGAGACAGCGGAGAAGATAATGCATCACCGTCAATAAAGACTAGTGGGATTTTTAACATACGAGACAGTGCAGGCATCAAGCAACAGAAAAGTGGACGCCGTGGGCTTATTAAGGGTCACAAAGGAACTTTACGACCCTCTGTTAGTATACAGCGAGAGGGCTTATGGAGATCTAACGAACAGATCGATTCTGGGGGAAGTAAAGTGAATTTGCCCTAATGTGTGTTATAAATCTTGGTAGGTCGACGCTGTTTGGGCTGCAGAGGATGACTGATGGCATATCCTCCAGCCTGAGCTCTTAATTCACATCCCTAAACACGTCAATGAAAGACCTTAGACCGCACAAACACAGCGCAGTTTAATAACGCTCGCTCTCCCTCGTCCTCACACACGCTCTCTCTTTCTCGCAGATTTTACTGGAACATTTGATGTTTAGCTATGAATTGAAACATTAACCTCTATTTTTATTTTACACGAGAGCCATAAAGTTTGTTTATAATGTTTCTACGTTATTAAAACAGCAACTCGAAGTTGCAAATACTGCAAAATCCATTATATACCATAAAAGCCAAGCATTGCAAAAGATTCAGCTTGATTTGGAACTTAATGTAATAATACTTTCTCGTGATAAAACCGCTAATTTTGCAGAGATAATCATCATACAATAGTTGGCTGTAATTTCAGATCCCCGTAGGCCACCGGAATCAAAATGTCCCTTTTGCAAATGCGTAAAAACTTAATAATAATGTTAATCTTTCTTTATGATTTCTTTTTCTTGCCAATTTTATCCTATCTACTTTGCTCACTCTGATACTTTCATGTTTCGTGAAAAGAGGAGCAAATTTTCACTAAGTAGCTAGCTAAAAACCACCAAAGGTGCCAATACTTTAATCTTTAGTGAATATCTACAGGAGTTTCAGCGCAAACCGGAGCAGGAAATGTCAAAGTCGTACATTTTCTGAGGATGAGTCTAGCCCTAGGTAGGGTGTTTAGCTTCATTATGCGATATCCTATGTAGGGAGCAGACATAGTGAATAAATACGAAGCCATTGGAAAATAAATTGTAATAAAAATCACAGCACAGCACTCAGGCAACACCTTCGGACCAATCAGGATCAAGAATTCCACAGGAAGGAAGGAAGCATAGAAGCAAATCTAATCCCTGGTGGCCTCACTTATTCAAATGCCCAAAAAGGAGAGATAATAGACCTACGGTGTGCATACTGGAGGTATGAACTTAGCCTAATCAGAGATTGCCTCGTAGTTCTCAGCCTTTACTCTGTAAAGCTTGAAAGTCATTCCTGAAATAAACTGAAAGAAAAAGGAGCGAGTCGGGAACTTTCGGTTGAACACAAAGCAGTTGAGATGCTTTCAGATTCTTTATACACAAGGAATAATAGAGTGGAAAAGCGTTGTGTGGCTTCAGTGATGAAAGTCCTGCCTCGTGCTGCTCTAAAGCTGAAGGTGACATCTATATTTTATGACCGTGTTTTACTAAGATGGCAGTATCAAAGTGTCAGTTTTCTCCCACCAGTTCTCCCACCAGTTTTCTCCCACTTTCTGGGCGCTTGATCACACGAAGGATTTCGCAATAGCTTGCTGAGAAGCCACGCTCTCATCTTCTCTGCATAGATACAGATCACTCTCTCCTTCGTGTATACTTCGATCTTTTTAACTCCTTTCCATTGCTCTGAATTCAAAAGTCTGCAGTCTAGGTGAGCATTCCGAAGCCGAGAAGTCCGTTGAGGTTGTTCGGAGTTCATTCCACTCGTCTTTTTTTTTTGCCAGGAATAAAAAGCATGTTTATTTTATCATACAATATATGAGCCTTGCAAAGCCAGGTCAATGGTCAGGTCAATGGTTCGGCCGTTTCCTGAGGCAGACAGAAGTGCATACGATTGTGTAATTAAAATTAATGCGCAATTAAAATGCCTGTGCGCAATTAAAATCAGCACATTCCTTGCCAGACATTTGCACAGGAGCACAGTGCAACCGTTTCATTTTTAATGGCCTTTTCACAAAACTCATCACGCCCAATGCGAGGACGTTCAAATGCGATACAGCGCTGCAGATAAATCCACGAGAAGCTTAGTTTCGTAATTATAATTCTGATTTTAGCTGCATCTGAAATGAAAGTGCTCCTTTATGGGGTTTATGCAGTAAAGATTTATTAGGATTAGAGTAAAAGGTTTATGGGTGTAGGATGTAGGATGACCTTGAAGGATTAGGGTTTAAAGATTAAAATTTTGGGTTTAGAGTTAGAGATTAGCTTTTAGGGTGGACCATTGATTTAATTTAGAGAATTAGGTTAGTTTACAATTCAGGGTTAATGTTTTGTATAAGATGTGTTTTGCGATTTTAGTGTTATCTGTAGGGCTTAGGATTTAGTGTTTAAAATTAAATATTGGGTTTATGTTTAGGATTTGGGTTTAGTTTTAGGATTTAAAGAGTAGGTTTAGGTTTACCATTTATCAATTACGAGGTGAATGGAAGTGTGTATGATTTGAGGTTAAATCTTAAGGATCTTAAGGTTTTTTTTGTTTTTTTTTTAAGAATAGGATTGTGTGATTCTGTTGGGTTTTGGGTCCATGTTTAGATTTGGGTTTGTGTTTAGAATTATGGATAATATTTAGGTCCAGGAGACCTGGTATGATTTTGTGAGTAGTAATAAATTTCAGGTGGTAATTTAGACTGATTGTTGTGTTTATGGTCATTGTTTAGAATTACGATTAAGGCTCAGGGGTAGAGTTTAAGGTCAGGTTACTGTGAACAGTGTAAAGTCCCCCTTCTCTATTTTTAAATAAGTTTATAGCAGTATTGGCTTTAAAGCAGTTCATATACAAACACAGTACTTGGTTAAATCTGTAAGACTGATGACACTAATTAGTGTTTTGAGAAGATTAGAGCCTGTAACTGTAAAAGTGTGATTTCTATGAGCATTTTATGCTCAGACAGAGCATTTTTGTTTTGTACGTGTCCCAAAGTGGGAAATGACATTATCACAACTTTCCAGAGGTGGGAAGTAATAAAGAAATACTTCGTTACTGTACTGAAGTAGAGTTTTCAGGTATCTGCACTTTACTTGAGTATTTATTTGTCTGACAGCTTTTTACTTTGACTCCTGACATTTTAACACAAATATCTGTACTTTCTACTCCTTACATTTTCAAATCAGGCTCGTTACTTTAGTTTGAAAGCTTTCGAGTGATTAAATTATCAATTATTTTTATTTTGCATCATTGTGCACCTTCCCAACATCAAGACCCATTTCAACCTAAATGGACGAGACAACAACATGTAGAAAACACGATCCTGATTAAACCAAACCAATCTGGCAACCCAACATGAGCTGTGTTCAAATTCAGCAAACTGAGGTGAACAGGTTTTCTTTGAACTTTTAAAAGTAAACCATTTTTGTATAAAGATCCCAAATTGTTGGATTTAAATCCCTAACACTTTAGCTGTATGTGATGTTTGCTCTTCAAACTCTTCAAATAAGTTATTAGCGAGCATGTAAAGAGCTTAGGAAAGTAAGGATAGCTATAAGTTACCGTTATATACACTGTACATAGCTAACCAATATCGACTGCACGTGCAAGTGGATTGTTTGTCACAAAGTACTTGGCAATTAAAATATTTGCAGTGGAGAACTTTATATATGATATTATTTCATAATTAATTTTAGAAAGTGGACACGCACACACATGAACCCCCCCGATTATATTACATTATATTATATTATAGTATATGAACATTATGTGAGGTTCAGTTAGCTTTGCACAGAAACAGCTGGTAGAAATGTCCTTCAAAGGGATGCATTTTACTTTGGGTACATACTTTTGTACTTTTACTTGAGTAAAGAAACTTAATCAGTACTTATTTTTTACACAAGTATCTGTACTTCTACTTAAGTAAAGACTAAAGTTCACTCTTTCCTAACCAACTTGGGGCTGTTCAGTGCTGGAATATGTCGCTTCTTCAGACTGATGGGGAATGTGATTCCTTTGTCTTTATCCATCTTTGAGGCTTCTCCGTCAGTAAGAGTTAGCAAAAGGTTCTTGTTAATGCCTTCACTGTTCTCCATATTTAGCTCACTAAGCTACTGTCAGGTTTGTTTTTTGGTGTATCTCAAATGGAACTGAAGTAAGCTATAGGTTGGTTGATGAGTTAGTTAGTTAGTTAGTTAGTTTAGGATTAGAGTGCAGAAGGAGTCAGCCAGCCTGATCCTTCACTGTTAGATCATGACTAACTCTACACCTGAGCTCCACATCTGAAAAAGCAGTGAAACATGATTACCTGTTTCAGGTTTAATTACACTTGATTACGGCTTAGAGATTAATTACATGGCCATGGTGTGATGCTGAATGATAATGCCTTACCACCCTCGAAAATAAACTAACCCCAGTGTGCTTATATGGAGCAATTATGCAGATATCTATGCTACCAGATTAATGAGGTCTAATCTTAGCCAGCGTTACCTCAGGCTAGTCCACTCTATAAAAAACTCTATATCAATTTGTTGTATGTTGTTAATCACCATCATTTGAAACACAAGGAGAACACATGTGTCTCAGCGGGTGAGCGCCGGACCCTTTACTCTGAGAGTGTGTGTGTGAGACGGAAAAGGGTGTGAAGGTCAGCAAGTAATTAGACTTTTTTTTTCCCTCTCGCCAACCAGAGGGCACATCAAGCCTTGGGGATGGAAAGTGATTATGTGGCTGTAATTGAATGCTGGTACAATGTGTGAAGAAAAGAATGACAGAAAGCCAGTAAGAAAGAGGGGGAGGGAGGGAAAGGAGCTGAGGTGTTAAAGGAGGTGTTAAAGGAATTGGGCATTTTCAGATGTACTGTGTAAAACATTTACACAAAAATCACATATATTTCACATGGGATTGTAAGTTTCTAACATGTAAAAAAAAAACATGTAAAGACACATTTCACAATGTAATGCCTTGAAATAACACGTGAAAAAACCTGATCGTCTGTAAATCCATCCATCCATCCATCCATCCATCCATCCATCCATCCATTATCTATTGCACTTGTCTGTCAGGGTCACCAGGGGAGCTGGAGCCAATCCCAACTGGCTTTAGGCAAGAGGTGGAGTTCACCCTGGGCAGGTCGCCAATCTATCTCAGGGGTAACACAGAGACAAATAACCATTCGCACTCACGTTCGCTCCTATGGGCAATTTAGAGTAGCCAGCTGACCTAATCCGCATGCCATTGGCCTGTATGAGGAAACCGGAGCACTTGGAGGAAACCCACACAGGCAAGAAGAGAACATGCAAACTCCACACAGAAAGGCCCCAGTCGGCCATGAGGTTCGAACCCAGAAAACACTTCATGTGAACAATCTGAACATAAATGAATCATGTGAGGGAAAACATGTGGAACTAAACGAATTACAGGAGGGAGCTCTAGTCCTTACATGTGTATGTTTATGCATGCATGTACCGTCTATGCCCAAGCATGTGGACATGAATGCATTTCTGCACACGTATGTGCATCCGAATGCATCCACAAGAATCTGTGTGTCTATGCATGGTCACTAAATAACCATCCTTAATTCATTGGGTTGTTAGTTTAGTCTCAGAGCCCTTGTTAATCTTGCTTCGCCTTGAATAATGCTGCAGCTCTGAAAGAATCCCTGCTTCTTTTGGCAAATATACCATTGATTGGGAGACCGGCAAGTGCTATCGAAATAAATAGGGATAATAAATAAGTGATGAACAAAAATTGAATCAGAATGGAGAGAGCACCCTTAAAAAGACTGCTAGAAATTGAGAGATCAGCATCGGCAAACAGAGACAATGCTGCTGTTAAAACCTCCGTCTTTAATTCTGAGCTGTTGCTTTTAAATGCTCTTGGGAATTTGGGTTAAAAAAAGCTATTTTACTCTTTTCAGAAATGCCCGTGGTGGTCAGTGCTCTGTGGTGACTGCTGGCTTTAGCTTGAACGCCCTCGCTTGTACTTTCCCCTCCTAGCCAAAGCTAAACTGGTCGATGCAATTATGTTGTTTTCCAAACACAACATGATACCATCATCCTGAGTGTCTAAGAGTCTGAATGTCTCTCAGCTCGTTTTCGAGCTGCTGGATCGGCACTGCTTAGCTTATTTGTGGTGAGTGCTCTTGTGTGTGCACTGAGAAATCGCTGCACTGTTAGATATGCATATGATCTGGCAGCGTTAAGTAGAACACGTCCACTCTCATCTGCCTCCAATCTGGTGTTTCTTTGTTTCTTCAGCGTATTTCTGTTTTGTTGCAGAAGTTTTCTCAGCATACCACTGTTTCTTAGCAGAATTTTCCTTTGTTTATTTATAATACCACTATTTTTACTGTTGTTTACTGAGAAGATACACCTCTGAGTTTTAGCATACTGTGCATTCTTAGAAACTGTTAAAGGTTCTTCAGTTATCCCTCTGGAATAAACAAAAACCTTAACCCTGCCTACAAACCTACAACATAGTGTTTCCCTATCAGAAAAAGGTTCCAATTACAATCCTTTATTGGAAGCTAGTGACTTATTCAATGCAACTTTATCCAAAGAACCCTCGAGGAACCTGTTTTTCCTAAGTGTGTGTCTTCGTATTCACATATACAGTGTCTCAGTGTATTTCTTCAACAAACCTGCAACACATCCAGTTTTAGGAAAAATGTTCTCAATTAACCTGTAGACTAGTTTCACAACCCAAACTGTGATACTTCTCATATCAAGGTTCTGGTTGCTTCCCTTAAGGGATCGCCTGTTGTCCCTCTGGGGAAAAGTTCTACAAGTGTTTCCTTATCAGAAACGGTCCCAATTACAACCTTTTTTGGGAATCTGGGAACTCTTAATTATCCAATGAACCCTGAAAGAACTCTTGAAGAACTTTTTTTTTTAAGATTGAGTCTTAGAAGGCACACACCCTGAGGATGCATGTCTTTCATTTCTTTTGCATATTTGCAAAATCCATATCCAGTTTTAGGAAAACTGAAGCATCCTCATGTATCACTTGTACTCTGGTTTTCTGGTCAACCAACTCAAACTGTGATACCCATCACTTCAAGGATGGCAAAATGACAAGATGGCAGAGTGGGTAGCCTTGCTGCCTCACAGCTCCAGGGATCCTGGGTTAGAGCCATGCATGGATTTCCTCCAGCATGTATTCTTGCCTTGTGCCCAGTGTTCCCAGGATAGGCTCTGGATCTGCCATGAACCAGACCACAATAAAGCAGTAACTGAAGATTGATGAATGAATATTTTTTTGCATGATAATTAATTTGCTGTATACTCTCTCAGTATATCTCTGTTTCGTCAAAGTTTTAGAACCCTTATAGGGTCTTCATTTGTCACTCTTGGGGGAACAGCCACCCTTTTGTTTAGCTTTTGTTTTATATATTTTTAGTTTAAAAAAACAGCCCATGGAAAAAAAAAACAGCCCATGGAAAAAAAAAACAGCCCATGGGAAAAAAAAACAGTTTTTAAGCTTGATGTGCACACTGATCAAAGTGTAAGTATACCTTGAAAATATCCATCCAGTTTTAGCAAAACCATCATCCTCATTCTCACTTGGATTCTGGTATAGTGTTTCACACAACCCAAACTGTAATATCTGTCACATTAATGATGACATAATAAGGGGAAAACAGTAGCAGATATTATAAATTCAGAAGGCCACCAGGAACTGTGATCAAACACAAGTCTGTTATTATATACCTAATAGTTTTAAAATAAAAAGGAAATGAATACCTTGCATCCTGCCAAGACTGAATACAGTGCTATGTATCTTTTCGAGCCAAAGGCCCTGAGTAACCAACTGGCAGCATTTAAAATCAGAATGTGTATGAGATTGTCATGTGAGATAGAATACATTATCTCAGTCTTAAAGAGCATATAGCCATATTGTTGGTCTTTTTTTTTGCAGCTAATCTCACCCATACATTATACAAGTGTGTAGTAGATCAAATATCATGCTTTATAACAAAACAGTTATAGAGAACGTCCTAGCTAGGTTAGTAAAGCTGGTTATGTTGTTGCCCCATGGGTCCAGGATTTGATCCTGATCTTTGGTGACTGTGTAA
Organism: Gogo arcuatus; assembly: GCA_028570945.1. NCBI lineage: Eukaryota > Metazoa > Chordata > Actinopteri > Siluriformes > Anchariidae > Gogo > Gogo arcuatus. The sequence continues at coordinate 2,235,141 of JAOTRR010000043.1, read as the reverse complement.
AGTTTCATAAGTTCTTTCCATGTCTGCATTTAGTTCTCATCTACCAAAACACGCAGGTGGGTGGTCTACTTTAAGCTGCCTTTAGGTAGACACTTGTTTGTGAATGTGTGGTTGGTGCCTTGAGACCGGTGAGATTGGTGTACCCATCCAGGGGGTATTCCCATCTTGCATCCAGCTTATCCAGGAACTATAAGCAATGGCTCCACTGCCACCCTGACCAGGGTAAAATAGTTACTGATGAATGAATGCATGATGCCTTGTGATGGACTGGTATACCCATCCAGGAGATATTCCGATCTTATTTCCAGCGTTCCCAGAATAGGTCCATGAGCCACCATAACCTTGACCAGGATAAAAAGAATATGAGTGAAGATGCCTGAATGCATGATGATGCACAAGGGGATCAGGTCTTAATTGTGTCAATTGGAGTAGAGTGATGGAAAATTACAAGTAAGTGTTCATCCATTCATCTTCAGGAACCACTCAATCCTGGTCAGGATTGCATTGGATCCCAGGAACACTGGAGCAGGAGCTTGCAGCACAATGCTCACACACAGTCACACCTAGGGGCAATTTAGAGTACAAGATTGTTTTAGGGAGGTGCGCAGAACCTGGAGAACCTGGTGGAAACCCAAGAAGAGACAGGGAGAACATGTGAAACTCCAATCAGACTGTAATCTGAGCTCAGGATCAAACTGGAGACCCTGGACCTGTGAGGCAGCAATGCTACCGAATGCACAACCATGCCACCAGGAAAAAGCAAGTTGTGCTGTGAAAATCTAGGCATCAATTGGCTGATGAAACAGGAATATAAAATCAAAGGCAGCATGCAGACTTGGCCAACTGCTATTAGAACTTTTTTAGGCATGATAAATCATAATTACAAGCCTGTGGAGAGGTTTGTAGCTGTTATTTGTATGTAAGTGATGATCTAGTATGAGAGAAACATATAGCCAGACACTGTGATGAAGGAGAAATGCAAATGCAAATGATGCAATGCGAGCATCGAGTTAGACAGAGATGAGAGAGAAAAGGAGGCTAAAGGAAGAGATGAGTATCCCCCAAGAGGGAAGATGGTTATGGAAAGCTTGAGGATGAGCCCAGGGGGAGGAGTTCTTGCCTTCTCTGTCAGACTAAGGTCCGTGGGAATCAGAGCTGATTATGCTGGCACAATCAAATCCCTCTGTTATGCATTGTGGCCGTTTCAGCTGCAGCTCAGTGAATGATAAACACAGCTAATTTAATAATCGATTAATCCCCTGCCACACCTAGGCATTCGTCAAACTATCTCCAGTTGGTAATTCTAATCCTTCAGTTTCTGTCTTGGAAAATCCCCTCTTTTTTTGCTTTTTTCTGCTCTCCTTTTTTCTCAAAGCTCATCACTATCTTCTTGTTTCTCTCTATAAACACAACTGATGCCAAGGAAGACTGCCTCTTCTCATTACCTGCATCTATCCATACACAACCAGGAACATTTTCTTTCTGTCTTTCTCACCTCATCTTTTTTCCTAGATCTCCTCCTGTTGTCAACTCAAGGTACTGCTATAAGAAAAAGCAGGGTTTATAACACACGGGTCGCAATTTTAACTTCATCCTAGAGCTAGGTAATAAAGTTGCCAAGACTTTGGTACCTTGGGATCAGCCAGTCACCTTGCATTATTTCAGAATCTTCCTCCCTAAGTGGCATCAGCCCCATTGAAAGGTCAAAGGTATCTTCACCTGTCTGTGCGATTCAAATCAAGGGCATTGACACAAATTTGGTCTGAAGGCAATGCTCGTGACGGGAGGTCTGTGGGGAAGGATGATGAATATGTTATGCTGTCTGGCTATTTCTGCAGCTATTATGCTATCGATTAACTGAGTTCACCAAGGACAAGGAGGCTTTTCAATACAAATTCAAACTGCACAGCAGGTTGGGATCCTAGGATTTGCTTCACACAAAGCTGCACAAAAGAGTAAAAGGCAAGATCAACATAGTTTGCATTACTGATATTTCTGGGCTTTTTGTTTGTTTGTTTGTTTGTTTGTTTGTTTTAAACTGATCTCTAAGAAGCATCAAGATCTAATCTTTCATCCAGTTAGACAGGGTGAGTGACATTCTGACCCCAGAATTAGCACCATCGTTCTCAGGATTATCGAGTTGACCCCTTCATTGTGTATTGCTCAACAGCCAAGTAAATGACAGTGATTGTATCACTCTTGCCATCATTTCAAGAGGTCAATAGTACCCTTTTGTTCCTCACAAGGTTAGGAATACAGCATAACAAATGACCTTGTGTCTTCATGTATTTACTTGAGGCTCAAAGAAGGGCCTGATTATGGCCAGTTAACTTTGTGGATGTTTGATAAAGATCACCAAGGAGTACATATGTGTGATTGTTGTTACCCTTTGAAAATATGACATTTTCAGGATGGACATATACAGTATGTCCTTCTAAGGACACTTGAATATTTATCCCAAATAAACCTCAGCAACCTCCCTAAAAGGGGTTCTTCTGGGGAAAGATTTGATTTAGTGTTCCCCTGTCTGAGGAGATTCCAACTAGAACCTCTTTAGAAATTTCTTTTACCATGCTGTTACCCATCAAAGTGATCAATGACCTTTGCTGTGAATACTACAGTTGAATGTTTTTTTTAAACTCACTTACAACTTCATTTACTAAGATCCAATATAGCAAGCTAATTTCCATGTGCAATAGGAAAATTACATGAGCAGTTAGTCTGCACGGAGTGGGTGGTTTATGAAGAATAACTGCCTGAATTACATCATGTTCAGGGGAGGAAACCATATGTAAATGACCTTTTTTGGCATATGCTAATTGTTCTCAATAGCCATGGCGAGTTCAGATCACTAAGAGACTGCCAGAATAGTAAAACCTTTAAACGTATGCAGAATAAAAGCAGTTAGATGGGTAAAAAATGTTCAAAATATGATATGAATAAATGAATAAAAAGTGTAGACATTAGTGTGCATTATGTTAATTAGATATGTGAATGATGTGTGGCATAATAAGCCATTGTAATAAGCCATCATTCAGAGAACCTTTCTGATTATTTTACTAAGGCATCATGTGGGTAAATATTCCCACTATTAAGATTTAGTAAATGGTACAATTTTGTGTTCAGATGGTAGAAACAATGCAGCACAGATTTTAATAAATGCCCTCTGGACCTATTAATTTGTGCGTACAACCACCCTGTATTTGGCTCATGTGAAAGATGCAATAGATCCTTGCGCAAATCAGAGCTTCTGTCTTCAGGTCATAAGATTACATTATTTATAATTTGACCCATGTGTCAAACTCCTGAGTAATATCACTCACTCCAACCTTCATGTTTAGTTCTTCCTTTGACTACACTACATAGGCAAAAGTTTGTGGACACCTGACCGTCATACCCATATGTGGTTCTTCCCTAAACTGTTGCCACAAAATTGGAAGCACACAGTTGTATAGGTTGCCTTGGTAATTCCTCTTCATTGGAACTAAGAGGCCCAAACATTGTCATGTACCAGCATGACAATGCCCCTGTGCACAAAGCGAGATTCATGACTTGACCTTGCAGACTGCACCCCAGGCCTCCTCACCCGACATCAGTGCCTGATCTCTCAAATGTTCTTGTAGCTGAATGAACATAAATCGCCACAGCCAAGCTGCAAAATCTAGTGGAAATCCTTCCCAGAAGAGTGGAGCTTATTATAACAGCAGAGGGGGACTAAATCTGGAATGGGATGTTCAACAAGGACATATGGGTGTGATGATCAGGGTTCCACAAACTTGTGGCCATGTAGTGTATCAGTTATCGGCTTTCTGGTCAGTTGATGGAGACTGTGACAATGTTGAAATGTTGAAAAAAAAAAGATTCAAACAGTGATATTTCTTCAAAACCATGAGCTCAAATCCAAAATGGCATCCAAATACAAATAATACAGATTGATCAAGAAGGAATGGCAAGATTTTCAGGGAACCACTTAGGCTTGCAATGATGTGGCTTAACAAGACTATGCAAAGGTTATACTGTATAACATTGGTAATAAAGTTTGAAAATATAATAGTTGTGTGTGTTCGTGGATGTGTGAGATAAATGGCTAGTATATAGGTGACAGTGCCCTCTGTTGGTTTGGAGGGTATTCCTCAAGTACACTGTGACCTTGTCTCCAGATGTTTTATTTCCTGATCTTTCATGTTTACATTGTTTAAGATGACTGTGCTCATGTTTTTCTTTTCCTTTCTTTTTCCAGAGTGTACTTCTGCATACTTGAAGTGGAAGGAATATTATTTTTGATAATTAATAGTAAGAATAAAAGAGAAATCCTTGGTGGACATAGTTACAGACATCATAGGCTGCAGTACTATCACATCAGGCCTAATCAGGATGAAATGCTGAGAGTGTTGAAGCCCTGCTGAACAGAGAGATAGAGAAAAAGAGTAAATAAGAGTCTTGACAAGGCCTGATAGTAATCTATAGAGGGCACTTTGAATCCATCTGAAGTAGACACTACTTGGACTCGTTCCTATCTGATTAAGAACCTTCACCCAGATCTCGAGGGGAGCTCTTTTTTTCATGTCCTCTTTTACTCAGTGTAACTTGTTTCAGTTCATCAAATCCAACACTCTTGCTTGTTTGAATTCAAATAGAGTTGAAGCAAGATCAGGTCAATATTGTATATTGGTGGATAGAAGTATAGTAACAATTTGTTTCTAAATTAACTACCCTTTCCTGCTGATCCAAGGGAAAACACTGATTCCTTACTTCCTTTATTTCTAATGATGGATGTCATTGCTAAAAATTGATTCACAGTGACAACTTATATTAGCGCACATGCTAGCTAGATAACTACAATGTGAAATATAGCAAAACTTAGCATTATCAGAACTAGCTTGAAATTGATGAGTGAATCTTTTTTTAACTATATGCATATTGATTGTCTTTAAAACACACTGTATGACTTAACAAAAGCCTCTGTTCATGTGCTACCTCATGTGCATACTGTATGTTAGCTGGGGAGCATGGTCCCAGGGTCCTATGCTCCCAAGGTCCTATGTTCTAAACCTAACCCCTAACCCTCACCTTACACCACTACCACCACCACCACCCCCCAACCTGAACAGTCCATGTTATATTAAGTGAATACAGAGCTGGGGAACATCATTTTAAGGTTCCCATTATGCACTATATAGATCTGGGGAACATAGGGCCCTGGGAACATCGGAATGACCCTGTTAGCTGTCTAGCATTAGCCAGCATGGACGATTGCAATGAAGTGACTGACGTGTGCTACAGCAGTGGAACAGTTGAGTAGGATTCAGCTTTAGCTAAATCAAATAGCCTCTAGTGCCCTCTGTACTTCATACTAATGTTAGCATGGTTATGACCAGCTCATGTTGCCTAAAATACGAAGTTTGACCCAGATAATTTCATCCCTTATGTACATACAATGAGGATTTAATACTGAAATTGCACACGTTGGTCTTTGGACCTCTGACTTGACTCAGATGGTCCATGGGAGTTGTGCATACAGGGTGGAGTTTGAGTAAAACATCAACGTGTCTCAGTTATTTGTGTGCATAACCCATCTCTGAATATAAATAACTTTCCCAGTGTGAATACTGACATGTCTGTCTGAATATGGCCCAGAGAGATGACTTAAAAATGCTTTAAAATATTTCTTGCTTTCATGAGAATATTACAAAGGAGTTATGTTTGGTTTTATTGTTAATAATTTATTCCTGTAGCAATGCTTTGCTGCTTGGAGCAAAAAACGTTGGCAGACTGGAAGCTTTCTGATTGCATATAGAATACAAAACTATAATGTTTTTCTCCATTTTTCTGTACCTAGTAAATGTAATATTCAATATTTTTCAACTTCTACTTGAGTAGCCCCCCCCCTAAGGAAAGTATATTCATACTTTTCCTCAAGTATGACTTTTGTGTATTTTATACGACACTGATATTGGATAATGCAGGAAATATTCTCATTTTGCTTGCACTTGCCTTCTCACTGAAGAAAATGCTGAGGTAAGGGTGTTGGATTTATTATTAATATGAAACTATTTTACTTTTTTATCTCTGTGTTTGCGATATGGAGCTTTTTAAAAGGTTCACCGCCGCTCATCTGTGCAGTCTTAGAGAATATCCTCCATTGAGATCCTTAACAGAAGATGAATTTAAAAAAAAAAAAAAATAATAAATGCAGTTCCTGAAATGACTTGGCCTGGAGAAGATAGCTGTATTGTACGATACCCAAGCCCTACCCCCTTTTATTCTAAGTAGTGTGGTTTTGAGGGTGTAACACAAGAATAGCAGAATAAATAAAGATGAGCTGTATTAAACATGATGAAGCGAAAGGTTAGATACAAAATGAATATAGCCCAAGGTGGTTCTAGAGGTTCTTGAAGATTGGTTAGAGGATTATATTAAATCAACAGTAGAAATACACGAGACAAATCCATAACAACAAATCCAGACTTTCGATTCGAAGCAGTAATGAATTCCAGTGGGAGGGAGAGGAGAGAGAGAGAGAGAGAGAGAGAGACTTCTTTGTATGCCACTCACTTGTGTCTTGCTGTTTTTGCCACGGCTGGAGCTAATCAAATAAATAAATTGAGTCCAGGCCAAGTGAAGTTAATGGCCCTGTTTAAATATTCTTCTGTTTCTCAACTTCTCTTCGTTCTTCCCCCCATTTTCCTACTTGTTTCTTGGTCTGAATAATTCAGCCGTAAAGTTCCTCAAAGGTGAAGAAAGGAGAAAGACCAAAGAGACGGCCATTGCTTTAGTCGTTTTTCTCCTGTCTGATCAGCCCTGGAGGAAATTTATTTATTCATATCTGAGAAAGTGAGAGGTCACAAACATCTTTATTCTGCTGCCAATTCTTCAAGCTACCTTATACAATATTTATTTTTGCTTTGTATGTATTTTTATTCTTAATTAAAAAATAATAATATGGTGCAAAAAAAAACCAAATGATGGAAAAATATTTTATATAATTATTAAAATGTTATTATTATTATTATTATTATTATTATTATTATTATTATTCACCCTATTGATACATTTATTTATAGAAAAACATGCACACATTCTGTATATACACAAAGAAAAAAGTACTCAAATGAATAACTTTATTAAAAATAGACCTTCTTACCTAAAATTGCCTTTTTAATTAAAATTAATGTCCGGTTTGCTACCAAAACATTTGTGTGACACTCCTACTTCACCTTCACTCCACTCGTGTGACACTTGACTTTACCTGATTTCATTTTGTTTTGTTTTTATACATATTAAAAAGCAGTTTAATTCCACTTGCCAGTGATTGTTAGCTCCTGGAGAACAATTTTTAATAAAAAAAAAAAAGCACACAGGTGCTAGTCATCAGTGGAGGAGCTGAACAGTGGCATTCCTATGCTAACAGGAAGAGAATCAGGGATCTGGAAAGATGTGGGAATTCATTTGATGTTACATCTAGTGAACCTGAATTGTTCAGGAAAGAAAAAATGCCAAGTGCCAGGTACTTAATGGTGCTTCCTAACCTGCATGATAAGACGTGACACGCAGGCAGCTGCGGTCAATTTCCTTCTCTTAACACAGAAGTGAAATGGTGCAGGTGCTGCAGATCCATGCAGACGCCTGAAAAGCAAAGATTTTGCTAACGTTGTATCTCATTTTGTCCACCATTAACCTTTATGGTCATTTCTTTGCAGTCTCTAGTGTCACCCATCTGTTTTGTTTTCTTTTACAACAAATGGGGAGCATTCAAGATTTGAAAGCAGATGTTCCTGCAGTGATTACAAGCCAAGAAACATCTCACTTCTGCTCTCTCTGTACCAATTCACAGGGTTGGCAGAGAAACGTCCAATTAGATCAGCTAAAAACAGGTTAAAACAACCAACTAAAAGTATTTGCTGTAGTTGTGGTGTTTTAAATATTAAGCTCACCCTATTCACTAGTAACCTAGCATGGTAGTGATAACCTTGTGTACACATTTGTATCGCTTGTGTTTTGTTTCTTGTGGGCATAAAGCGAGCAGTACTCTTGTTGCTTGTGCGTGTGTAGCATCCATCCAGAGTTTTTAGCTCCGATGAGAAAGGAAAATGGCAGAAATGTAGCATACAATACAAAGTTTACTACAGTATACTATTTAGTTGCCTTTAAAATTGAATTCTATTTTTTTCCAAAAAGTGTGGAAATTGGTTGTTTCATGGTCCATTATGTGCCAGACTTAATATTAGTTTCATTAGCATATTAGCAGTGCAAGCTAACTGTACTAGATAGATGCAGTGTAGCACTGTAACTCTATTGGCTATAGACACTCTCCAGAGGCACCAGTGATCTCTGCTGTGTCCTTCCAAGCTTTATTATTCTTAGTAATGTCTCACATTCAATGATAGGTCGTATGAAATAGGATGAAAACGCAGTCATAAGTATTTCTCCCATAGAAACTAACTGCAGATAGAAGCGAATGATATGAGAGGAGGAATGAAGTTGAATGAAGGATCTCGAATGAAGTTGAATGAAGGATCTCGACTCATATGTCTCTTGTTGCTTTGTCGTGCGCCGCTGTCGCTGAATTTGGATGGTCACCTGATGCTTTATCACTTAAGTTACACACACAGTGAGAATTTAATACCAAAATTGCACACATCGGTATTCGGTCCGCAAACGTAACTGTAGACTCAAGTGCATGAGACTTACGCAAATGGTGCAGAGTTATCTTTATCCTTCAAACCATTGCAATGCTTTCTTTACACAAGAGCATAAGAAAATACAGGCATTTGTTTTTTGGCATTAGGGAATTAATAGCATAATAAAATAGCCTACATCCCATGCACACGTTACAATTTCATGACCTTTTGCGTACATTTAACTATTGGAATACAACAAAATAAACAAATAAGCAAACAAAAAAATAAAATGCAAAATACTACGATGTGCTGGATCAAGTGCTATTCTATAAGCTGCTGAATAATCAGGGTGGAAAGCCATTTTGTTCAACCACTTTTGCACAAATTATAACTCGGAGTATCCATGCAGCATTCATTATATTTGCAATATACGTACAAGACTTTTATTCAATGAAAATGCATCAATCTTTGAAGTTACATCATGTTACATTTGACAGCAAAGAAACCAGAAATGCTGCCTTCTTCTTCAGTCCACATTTTCTATCCCTCTTTTTTGTTGTTTGTTTGTTTTTTATCAGGCTTAAATACAACTCCTTGTGATTAAATGTGGTGGTGTAGATGCTATTGAAAAACCCTGCCTCAGACACTTTGCCTCTTATAGCAGCTGCAGATAACAAGTTCATAATAATGTGGTTGTTATCTTTGCTATAACAGCTACTTACACAGACTTGTATGGTGGATGCTCCACAGAAACTGATTTATTACAACATTTGATATGACTCAGTCCTTTGTAAGGAGATGTTTATTTCACAGTTTTTAAAGAGGTCAGAGCTTTGTAACAGTCAGAGGTAAAGCTGCAACTTTGTTTTCTCATCTCGCAGTGAATTTCGGTGCAAATATGCCAAAAAAAAAACATAAATCTTATCAATGTTTCTTCTATTGTGCAACAATATTCCTAATTTTATTTAAAATTAAAATGAAAAAAGGTCTCAAAATTTATTTATTTATTTATTTATTTGTGCACTTATTTATTTATTTATGTATGCACTTATTTATTTATTTATACATACCTATATGGGTGATATGCTTCTTTATTTATATTCTTAATCATAAAATAATGCATAGTGCAAAAATACAAAAAAAATTCTAAAATAAATTTATAAAATAAAATTATTTAAAAATGTGTATTTATATGGAGCATTTTTTGAAACATTGAAATTCATTCATTATTTTCCTCATCATCGTTTATTTTTATTTATTTATGAAATGATGATTTGATATTTATTTATTTATATTAAGATATTAATTTACTGTTTGTATTATTTGTCCTTGTGAAAATGCGAGCATAATTGATGTTACATTGCAACTATTTGCAAAACTACACATCCGTGTCACTGCAAATGCATTGTGGGTAGTGACTTCTGCAAAAAAAATAGATCTTATGCTGTAAATAAATAAATAAATAAATAAACACTTCTATTTGTTAATCAGGTATAAACAGGTCTATGATGGCAAACTGTAGAGCTGCTATCTGCAGTAGCCTTGTGTTGTGTTGACAAGCTAATCTTCCTGTCGTTATTTGCATTTAGCATCCAGCTCAACGCCACCCGAACTGCTCCAACACTACTAATCCACTTTCACACTGTCTCTCCCTGGGGGTCGGCACTCTGACAGTGTCCCCTCTTCATACGTAAATCGAAAACATCAATTACTCCTGCTAATTAACAGCTCCCCCTGCAACATCGCTGCCTCTCAGCATCACATATCTCTCACATGCACAAGTACAGACCCAGTTCCTCTCCTCGCTAACAAACCTAGAGGTCAAATGTCACAAGGGGTTCCACCCCCCACCGTTTTCCAATAACGTGCAGCTTCTGAATCCATCAGCCAGACAGAGAGCTGCTTTTGATGTATTCTGGAGAGTTGCAGGTTTACTCCCTGGAGAATCAAACCTGTCTCCTTTTATTCTGCCAAAGAGCTACAGTTCACGCTGTATGCTCGTGCTGCTATGGAAACAGCAGCTAGCTGCTGTTATTAATCCAGTTGGTGTGACTTTAAGCTGTAAATGGATGTAATCTTACAGCAATCCTTACTGTGAGAGATTCTGTTTTTTATTGATCTGTTTTGCCAAAGATATGCAGTGTGTTTCCCATAAACCTGGATTCTAGATGTAGAGCTAGATGCATATGTGTATTCATCAATGTTAATATTTACATGTGGAAAGTTCTCGGTATTAAGAGTCACCTTATGCAGGTGGGTATTTTCTCATCAGCCCATTCAGATGATTAAAATCACCAATCTTTAAATCAAGAACTTGCTTTGAAGTCTTTGGCTGTCAAATGTAATACATTCTCAGAGAAAAGCAGGAAATGGTTTCAAAATGAACACATAAAAGGAACAGTTATGATGATGAAATACAAAGGAGTGTGAAATATCCATCTAGAATTCTAGTACATTGCTAATACATTGTTGAATGAATTAATTACTTCAATTACTGCAATCGACCAAAATGGCTTTCACATTCATTATTCAGCAGCTTATAGAATAGCACTTGATGCAGCACATACTATTTTATGATTACTTTTGATGGGTAAATGTGCATACAACTTCATGAAGCCAGAAGATGCGAAATTGAGGTCATGAAATCATAATTTGTATCTTTATTACACTTCTAATTTGGCATTTTAATTTGTCAAATTATGAAAATAATGCCAGTGTTTCTGTTAATTTGATAGAATCAATGTTTAAGCAGATGTGGAAGGAGAAAAAAAAAACTATATTTCCAGCCACAAGCTTATTTTATTTATTTGCTCCAGAACTGAATAATACACACAATTCGATGTGGCCATGGCATACTAAATCGAGGTCAAGAAATTGTCATGAAGTGTCATTTAAAGATGTGTGTTAATTGTTAAATTCTGAATAACTAATGATTAGTCCAAGTTTATTAATGAGCGATTAAATAAGTGTTATGGACAACCAGTTCATAAATATTTGTTCTTTCTTTCTTTCTTTCTTTCTTTCTTTCTTTCTGTTAGATCCAGGGTTTTATTTGTTGGTAAACCCCAGTAAAGCTAACACTTTGAGTAATTTATGTTTCATTCTCAAAACAGGTCAAGAGTTTTGAGTTTTTTTCAATTTTTCCTAAGATTAGAGTGTGAATGCATCAGTACACTTAACAGCCCATCTAGCCTTGCTCTAAAGCAGTGACAGCTGCCATTGGTAAAAATATGAACCTCTGATAAGCTCGGCGATTTTCCCTGCAGCTGCTCTTTGCAAGTAAATAGACACTTATGCCACGTTCCTGTCATGAATTGAGGATTTCCCTTGAGAAAGATCTGTGATCTGTGTGTTCGCATTAACTTCATATAAACTCAGCTGGAATAAGCCAGTTGAGTGTTCTGGGTGAGAACTTGTGAGAAATATGCCTCCTCCGGTCATTAATTTTAATGTTTGTTGACATATATTGTGCATCTGCATCTTAAAACCCAACTTTAAGTTAGTATTTGATGCATTTGTCACTCAACTCATGCTGAAATGACTATATCCAGTCTATGGTGGCTCCATGTTGGCAGATATCCAGAAGCGTGGAATTTCGACAAGTACAAGT
>JAOTRR010000043.1:2171225-2184095 GCA_028570945.1 Gogo arcuatus | reverse complement strand
AAAAGCCATCAAAAATCAGGTCGATGCTTTACCATATTCTCTTAAGTATGGAGCTCCGCTCCACTAGTAATAGTAGTAATAGTCGTAGTAGTAGTAATAATAATAATCATAATCATAATCATAATCATAGTAGTAGTAGAAGAGAAGAAGAAGAAGAAGTAATAGTAGTAATATGAGGATTTTGACATTTGTAATGCATTATAACAGTTTAACATGATCTCACAACCTCATTTTTATAAAAAAAATATATATCATCCTAGAGCATTCAAATTCATACTCATTTTGACATACAACAAGCTTCCTGATCATCATCATCACCATCAGCATCATCAGCATCATCATCAGCATCATCGTCATCTTCTTCTTCTTCTTCTTCTTCTTTTATTGGTTACTGGAATTCAGATTGGACAGAGTATTAAAAAAACAAACTGAATGAAAAGAAAAAAAGCATTAAGCAACTGTCTTATCACTGCGTTTATTTGTTTGTTTGTTTGTTTGTTTGTTTGTTTGTTTTATAAACTGCCCTTATGATTCATAAGGAAAAGCCAGGAGTCTGTATGCTATACATCTATAACGTTTTTTTTTTAAACTTGGTTACTTCTGTAACTGTTTGATATCATCAGAGACATAACCAGCATACATTTTTTTAACATTGTAGATTTCTTTTCCATTTTCTAATCATAAAAGCAGTTGTAAATAAACAACAAACAAAAAACAAACAGGTAAGAAAGTTACAAAAGTTACGTAAAATCACTTTTTTTCAAAATGTTATGTATAATCGATTTTTTTTTCACTTTTTTTGTTCTTATGATTAGGCGATGGAAAATTACGTAAAATTACGCCAAAAAACGTAATAGAGTTTAAAAAAAACATGGAATAAACATCACTTTTTTAACAATAATAATTTATCATGATATTTTTAACTGCTCTTATGACTGGAAAATGGAACAAATCAGGAAAACAAACAAAACAAACACCATACAGCATGTGATTTACAGAAATTCCCATCATCTTTGTTTTCTTTTCTTTTGCGAATGCAAACTCACATGTAAAGAATAAGCACAAAGAAATGAGCATAAGGAAAATCTTTTTAATCAGCATAGACTCTGTTTTTCCACAGAAATTTATAGCAATTCTCACAACTGAATTTGCATGAAATGTTTTAAAATTTGACACTGTAGTAGGTCCGAGTTTGCATTCTCGTCACCTTTACTCATTCAAATCAGGCTCCTTCAAGGCATTTTCCCTCATTTCAATATGTTGATGGAAAACGTAGCTCTTGGCGTTGATTACTAATCCTAATTCAGCCAGTTGTTGCAAATGTATAAGAAATGGCTTTAGCCAAATCACCTGAAGCTTAAGCTAAAAGACCTGTTAAAGCTTGGTCCAGGTTTCACCATCAGCTATAATTCAGATCTGAATAATTTTCCATTCATGGGCGTGAATTTAACCTTTTCCTCATCTTATATCCCTCAGAATCACCCACACATTCGTTCACATGTTCATCTGAATACAGAGACTCGCACTTTCAGCAGCTTCAGCTGATCACTTCCAGCTTCACGCAGACGTAACAAAAGGATGTTTTGTCTCAAAAGGGGCTTATTTGTGCTTTTCTTCTGACTGAGGAATGACAAACAAGATATCTGTTTTGTCTTATTCTTTGAAATGTTCCTTGTGTTTTTTCGACCTGATTTCTGCATTGTTTGACAGGCACTTCATTCAGGAGTAATGTCCATGCAAAAACGTTCACGTTGGCCTCTCTGAGGGAAATCTGAGTCGGAAATTTGGGACTGTGTTCTCTGTGATTTCTCAAAATAAACGTGGAAGTGTGGCAAGTAATAACAGGAACATGGTCTGGATGGAAATAAAGCCTCAATCTGTTAAGAATCGCGAATGATGTTTTCCGTTTCCGGTTGAGAATCCGCTGTGTGCGTTTTGGCTGTCATTCCTTTCATTTACTGCATTTGTATGTGCTGACATTGGTATGATTATTTGTTTTTAGTCTTTTTTTTTTTGCTGCTGTTGTCCGTTCGTCTGCCGGTTGCCGGTTGCAACAGAGCTCCAGAGCCATTTCCTTTCCTCAGGCCTTGATCCACCGTGCGTGATGCATGTTCGTTCGCTCGCTGTGTTCTGTTCCTCTCATCTCGTCCAGAGTTAGTATGATCATTCTGAGTCGTCTCGGGACTGCTGAAAGTGTTGTGCTGTGCTCATGTGTAGGACATACCTGTTTAGGCCTTCAGTGAGCAGCTACACCACTGAAAGTACATCATGACAGTTTTTGGAGGACTCTTTGGATTGTTTCTTTTTCCCCTCATACAGTATGTCTTTATTTTTGTAATTGTAAAGCGACTTCGGGTGTGAGAAAGGTGCTGTATAAATGAAACGTATTACTACGATGACTACTACTACTACTACTACTACTAACAATAATATAGTAATACAGTATTAATAATAATAACTAATCCATTTCAGTGCCTGATTCAGTTAAAGATTAGAAAGAGATGTGCCAAGTATGGAATAAAAGACTTGGGGGTGTGCTGTTACTGGAAAATAATCATGAGGGATCATGAAGTGGAGTCAGTATGGAGTACCATACGGCACGTAACGATGCGTTTTATTCCTCTTGCACCACAGCAATTTGGCAACAGTTACCATTTTTAACTGAATGAAAAACATGTACTTTTCTTAATCACGTTATAGTTACATTTAATCTCAGTTCCTATTATTTATATTAAAGCAGCTATAAACAGTTGTTCCCTCAGTGTCCTCTCTTGGTCCTGAAGAGTGTCTGAAAAAGTACTGACTGTTACAAAGTGCAGATATAAACGTTCTTTACAGAAAACCTCACTTTATTAGCAGCTTTAGATAATGTTAAGAGTTTGCACAGAATTAGCCGTTACTACAGAAATTATCATGTATTCGAATGAACCTCTCACTGTTAGATACAACTACAACATTGGCACAGGCACTGCTGCATTATCCCACATGACATAAATGTGGCACAAGTCTCTTTCTCTTTCTCTCTAGTTTCTACATTTCTGACAAGTTAATGAACCACACACAATCCTGTTTTAGCTCCTGCTGGTTTGCTTCAATTATCAATCTACAGGATTCACTTCCCCAAGACCTGAAGCGTCATATGGCATGACATCCTTCTCCATCACGGGGACAAAAAAAAAGAAAAAATATAATTCCAAACAGCCAGTCCTCACATGGGGCACCATTTAGTTTGACCACCATCGTTTACAAGTGTCTGAAAGCTGACAGCTAGCATGGATGCCACTGTGCATGCAAATAACCTTCACATGTTGCCTCAGAGCATCGCTGCATGACTTAATTTCATTCCATTAACATCTGACCTCAGCTGACAAAATGGCGATTGATAGCAAAGTGTGGCCACTGTGTGAGTTCATGGAAAAGTAAGAGCATTTTGTCAAAAAAAAAAAAAAAGCCACAAAAGAAGACAAGACGTTCTGCATACGTTAGTCATAGACCTAATGCTGTTCTTTCCAATGAGCTCTGACAACCATCTCTCTCTTTCTGTATTCTTCACTTCCTCCTGACCACCACGATTCCTTTACTCCAAATCTCAAAACCCTCCAGTCTTCTTTCCAGCACAAGTGTGTGTTTGGAAGATAAGATTTTCAATATAAGACCCAATCACCCTTTATCAGGTCTTATATCAGGGTAGGGACAGAGTACTGGGCAGCTTTAGCAAGGCATGTGTCCAATCAGATATCACTGTCAAACATTGTGAACCTCCTTGCAAGACATCTTGGTCAACTGCACAAACCAGATTGGAGATGTCCTCTATCAAAGACAAGGTTTATATATACCAAGAATTAAAAACGTCACACTTTTTATCCATTTCTAGTTACAGTTAAAGTTGTGGAAATGTCTGTGAAAGAAATTCGTTCCTATTATCACTTACTGTATATGTTATAGAAGCTATAACCAGTCATTCTCAAATCCAGAACCTTATAATACTAAGGTGCACTAAAGCTCTAAGAACAAGTGCATTGCCATTTCCCTGCTGTCAGAGCTGCTGTCGTAGAAAATTAATCAACACCTTCGGATGAATCAGAATCAACAGGTAATCATTTCGATGAGGAGCTTAATTTCTCTTAGTATCATCAATATGCACCGCAGGTCTGGTTCATTCATGCTCCAGTTTCCACATCATATCATTAACTAACTGGCATTAATTAATGATCTGGATTCTGAATCTTATTTCGAAGACCAGAGTTGCATCTAAAGTGTTTAAACCCTTAAGCCAGTGAGAGACCGAAAGAAATACATTTCAAAAAGAAAAAAGCAGTCTAGTGCGAGAGAAATCAGCTTCTTTTTTTTCTTTTTTCTTTTTTAAAGAGAGAATAAGGATGAAGGAAATAGACATTTTGGAGGAATGGAAAGCTGATAATGTAGGTGGAGGAGATATTCTACCTGTGAATCTATGGGTATTCAAAGCAAAAAAAATTACACTCGGCTTTGCCTCGCTCCAGGTTTCTCTTTAAGATTCCTTTTCAATACAAAAGTTGAATGTGTCAGTCACGACCAGTTTTGCTTGAAAAAACATGAGCTCCATACTTGCCTCTTTTAGGCAAGGACCTTAAAGCTTTTCTAAAGTGAAAGCTAAGGAATTTCACACCATTTCTACAATGATTTTTTTCCCATGTAACTTAAATCAGCACGGAATCATAGGCTGCATCCAAATACTCATACTTCCATACTATCGGTACACAGAAAGCAGTATGTAATGTGTCCGAATACAGTCTCAGTAGGCATTTAATAGTAGTCGAACAGTACCCAGATGATCTACGACATCTGTAGTATGCAAACGTACCAAACTAAGTGACACTACGCTATCCCATAATTCAGCTGGAGCCTCCAAATAACCAAAGAAGAAGAATTCCCCTGGGAAAAAAATAGAAAGAAGATGGCTGTCCAAGTTGAAGCCATTTGTTGCAGTGGTGTACAGCTGTATCAGGAATTCATCCGAATTGCAGCCTTATTACTTGCTCGCATACTCGTAGAATGTGCAGTCAGGTAGGAGGTACTTAACCATCATTAGTACATATTGAGAATTCGGATGCAGCCTGAGTGTGTCTTTATCACAACATGATGCATTTCTAAACTAGAAGGCCACTCGGTAGAGTGCATACCTCCACCAAGCCACATATTTGGATTTGCATCAAAATATAATCAATTGTTCCTTGGCCCATGGCTCACCTTTCCTCCAAAGTTCATTAAAATCCATTCACTACTTTTTGAGTTATGTTGGGAAAAGGCAAACAAACAGAGGCGAAAACATAACATCCACCAAAAAAGTTGGTGGAGGTAAAGAAACAATGGTGGAAAAACAGAAGGATATTAATTTAAGAAGTGTTTTACATAGTCAAAATTGTGGAAAAAAGCACGGATTTTGGTTTTTAACTGATTGACGAACATCAGGATATAATGGTCAGTTTTGATTTGATTCTGGCCATTAAACTTGAACTATATTGCGTGGATTTGGCATAAATGAGGGAGTTTAAAAAGAACAATATGAACAACACTTTTACTGGAAACAATTTGTGTTGCGAGCATTTTAAGGTTAATATTCCCGTCAACTCCAACTCCAGCTCCATGAGGAAA
The DNA here is from genome assembly GCA_028570945.1 of Gogo arcuatus. Taxonomy (NCBI): domain Eukaryota; kingdom Metazoa; phylum Chordata; class Actinopteri; order Siluriformes; family Anchariidae; genus Gogo; species Gogo arcuatus. The sequence goes on along the minus strand of JAOTRR010000043.1, from coordinate 2,178,461 downwards.
TCTCTGTAACCTGTTTAAACATAATTATTACTAACTTCTTTAGTCAATTTTATTGAACAGTTAGTCATAAACACTTCAGACAACTGAAAGGCCAGGTTCTATATCTTGTAAACTCTTGATTCATCCAGAATCCCAAGTTTCCCGTTTGTACATACAACATGGTAAATTTATAAACACTGTCTAAATCACTTATATATTAAGTACTAAACAATAATAGCGAAAGTGTTTAGCAAGACACACTGTGAAATGCTAATTTAGCAATGCTTAGTAGTATACCCTCACTAATTCTCTCCTAACTGCACATTATTGCAATGCCAATGATCTGAGAAATAGATCTGATGAAATACAAAAGTAATATAGGAACTTAACAGAACTTAATAGAATGTTAAATAGCAGAGCTATTATTTAAGCTAATGAGTTGTAGCTACAGCTTTAAGTTGTGCTGTCTTGAAGTAAAATGGTCTTTGGGCTTATTGGCCATGTTCCATTGCGTTAATAAACTCAAAGAGTCGACTTTGCATTTAAAAATGTACTTATAGATCATTAGCTCAATTAACAGATCATTAAGTTAATAACATAGCATATGACTCGCATATAAGTGCAGTTTCCCATGTTACCAACATCAGTTCATTGTAGTAAGATAGTATGTGGAGAAAATATTGCTTCTCTTTGATGGATCCAGATAAAGTCAGCTCCCTCCCCACAGCATCCTTGAATAGTTTTCCAGACTCGTAGACTGTAAAGACGATGAAGTAAAACTCGATGCATCTCTGCTACTTTTGCTAGTGTCTGGAGTTGTTTGAGAAGCTGAGGCCTCAGCCGTGTCACATTGATGCCATCAGAGAAAAAAAATGAACTGTTTGCAACAGTACCATCAAAGAGGCGAAGTATAATCTAGTTAAAATTGACCAGCCGCTGCAAAGCAATCAGCAGATATTGATTTGGCGCATGCAGATTCCAATCTTCAAGTTTCAATTCTGGGGTGCGGATAGCTGACTGCATTATCTGACTGTTATTACAGGCGGGAGAAACGAATTCAGCTCACCATATCTGCAGGTCAAATACTATTAACCAAAGCATCAGTAAAGTAGCATATGATGTTAAATTGAAATCAGAGTAAGTTTGGTAAAATTATGGTGATCTCTTTGTGTGCTACGATATTAGCAGACTTGTATTGTCATCTTTTCTTTTTTATTGAGGTGGTTATCTTTATTGAACTGTGTGAAACAGTCTCAGCAAAGTATTGTAATTAACAATCCTCAAAAGCTGACCTGAAAAAGACATTTCTGATGAAGCTTCTGTATGTTACTAGCCGTGGTGCTGAATACGCCTCTGTATGTTACTAGCTGTGGTGCTGAAATATTTCCGTATGTTACTGGCTATGGTGCTGAATTATCTCCTGAAGGAGTTCTAACCAATTCCACCCACTTCCAAGGAATTCTGATAAATCCCGTCTGCTCCCAAGGTAATTCTGACCAATCCTACCTGCCCCGGAATGAATTATGTCCAATAACATCTTCTCCCAGAGGAATTCTGACCAATCCTACCTGCACCTCAACAAATTCTGCCAAATACATCTACTCCTGGTGGAATTCTGATCAATCACGCCCACTCCCGAAGGAATTCTGACCAAACACACCTGCTCTTGAAGGTATTTTGACCAATCCCACCAACTTCTACAAGAATTCTGACCCATTTGCACCCATTCCTGAAGGAATTCTGTCCAAGCACACCCACACTCAGAGGAACTTTGACCAATCCTGTCCACTCCCAGAGAAATTCCCCCTCAGTTATTATTTGTGTCCCCATACAGCATGCAAACGTAGTACTGAAAGACTAACAAATTAGGAATTTAAAAAAATACAACGACTCAGCGAGCAGTTATGATGGATGGATGGATGGATGGATGGATGGATGGATGAATGAGAGCAAATACTAATTTATATTCAAGCACTTTGTCCTGCAGAACCAGCACTTCCTGCCTGTAAAACCACGTGGGCCAGTAACTTTTTTTTGTGTCCCATGGGATTCCAGTTCTGACACACACCTCTCGTTAAGTGTCCCATGTTCCCTGCAGTGGATTTAAAGTAGAGTAGAATGTTACACACATTTATTATTTTGTACATTTATTGCAATTACTTAATTATTTTCATCATTTATAGTGTAGCCGAAAGAGCACTGAAGCTGTAGATGTAATTTTATAACTTGTTCATGGCTGTTAAAGTGTGGTTTGATGTTTTCTTTGCTGTTTGTCAAATCAGAATAGCTGCTGTGAATACGTTTTGGTTGTAACTAGGAACTACGACTAGTCGACTACTTGTTTCATTGACAGGTCCTCGTGTGTTACAGCCGAATTCCTGAATTAGCATCTGTACTTTATAGCTGCAGTTATAATAATATCAACCCCAACCGGTTCCAGTTGGCTGAGTGACAAAGCACGACTTTTGTTTTTCAGATCTGGTTATTTGAACTTCCACATTTTGTTACATCATGACACTTATCTGGCATGAAGAGAAACAGAAGTTTTCACTTTTCTGACTCTTTTTGGCAGCGAACACCACATACCTGGCACAATTCTTTGAGAGAATTTGGGTGGCAACTCAGGTGAAAAAGTCTTAATTTTAGTGCTGTGTGTGTGTGTGTGTGTGTGTGTGTGTGTGTATACACAGGTGGAGAGGGGAAGTGTGAGGTACCGGCATTGCCGAAACCCCAAGGCCTCCACCTGCCTCTCCGTATGCTTCCTCTCATGCTGTGACCTCACAGTTCAGCCACATTGTCCTCTTTCTGGCCCTGCATTTATTTCACATTTAATACGGAAAGCTGTTGTACACAGAGTTTGCAGGAAGTATGACCATCAAATTGCTAAAATTTCACAAATCTTATAGGTTACATCTTATAGGTTATAGGTTACATACAACCAGGAATTGTATGTAACCTATAAGATGGTTCATACAGATTTACACGGGACCTTTTTTTGAGAGTTCTCCTCTGGATTATTTTTAGTGAGAATTTCTGCATTTATAAATAATATCGCCTAGACATGGGTCAGCACTGCTGAAAATGGCAAAATAGTCTTTAAATAAATTGAGAGGTATGAGAGAGATTCAATAATGCAAGCTTTTAAACTGATATGATTTGGATTTTTTTTTCAACAGTTATATGTTTCCATGTACCATTCAAATTTTCTAACTGGTGGTAGTAAAGACACATTTGTAATAAATAAATAAATAAATAGATAAATAGCCCTGGTTTTATGCAGATTCGTACCTTTCTACCTGAACGTCCAAAGTACAGGGTGGTGTTGATATATGCAATATGTAATTTTAAGTAATAAGTAGTATGAAGGGCAAGTATTAAATTTGTCTCAACCGCTTTTAGTCTTTTAGTCCACGTGTGCACCAGGACCACCAGGTTTTTAAATAACTTCTTCCCTTAGGCTGTGAAGATCATGAACACACTGTGCCCCCGACAGGCGTGCCCACTCCCCTACCTAACCCCAACAATCCCCCAAAACCCCCACTGCCCCACCCCCGATCCTACCCAGTAAGACAATCTAACATACTTCACCATGATCTTTTTTACATTTTTACCCTGCTGCTATTTTTTTTCTTGGACCCTGTATAACCTGAAATTTCAATTGTATATTTGTAGTTTTTTTTCTTTTAACTTGTTACACTGTCTGCAACTTTTTATATAAAGACGTTCTCGATTCTAATCATTATTCTTTATCTGTTCTTCAGTGTTTGGTCTGAGAGAAACGGCATTTCGTTTCATGTCCGCAAGTGCTGAGAAAGGACACTTAACAGAATCTTGAATTAATTTCAGTCTTAATAATATAATGCAAAAGAAAAGTGTACTGAAATGAAACATGAGTAGCATAATCAATCTTTCTCAGAATGTTGTTTTTATTGTGGAAAATTTGGTTTCATATGAGACATTCAGTCGTTATTTGGGATCTTAGTAAACAGGTTGTAAATGTCTTTTAAAATGGGGTGTACATACTTTTGCACTCATGGCTCATGTTATGCAATCTTACAATGAAGCCTTCAGCATTGTTCAGGAAATGTTCAGTGGAGCAGGGGTAAATTATTTCCCCCGGCAAACGACTGTAAGATGAGCCATTCATGACTTTTTTTTTTTTTTTTTGCAATAACCTTTGACTTTGGAAATGGCAAATTTAAATGCCTGTATTATATAACTGTCTTGTAACTTATATAATTACATAATTAATCATTAAATATAAGCAGTTAATGTACTAATGATATCATTAATTATATGCCTAATATATGTAATTATATTTTAATTGTATAATGAAATATAATTATGTCTAATATAATTTCACACCATTACATTTTTACATATTTCACATATTACACATTACATATTACACATCATTACATTTTGGGGGAAAAAAATTATAGAAGATTTATACAGTCCTGGCATTAAAAAAAGTCTTAACTCTTTGTAGCCTTCTTGCAGCACATCAGCTATCAGGCAAAACATTTGATCAGCCTTGCCTGGGTAGCCCTTTGATTAAGATGTATCTGCTCCAGATTTAATGAAAAATCTTAAAAGGGCAGCCATGGATGACAGTGGAGCTCATCTCTTATCTCGTCACAGAGCAATTGAAAGATGTGATCTTGTCGTCTGCCGTCGTGCTGCATTCTCACTACATTTAAAAGGAGGCAAGAATAAATAAAAAAATCCAGACAAGTGTGAATCAGGGTCATCGTCTACTGCATAAGCTATTTAAGTACAGTCAACTAGACATATGTGAGGACACAATATTCTACACGACGAACTGGTGCAGAAGAGACATTGACAGGAACGGATAGTGTAATATGTTTTATAACTCTAACACTTGGTCCACCCACAGACTCTAGAATTAACATTATGCAATACATTATACAATCTAAAAAAAAAACCTAAAGTAACTTCTCTGTGAGGGAAAGCTGTTGCTAATATTGTTCCCTTTTTCTTTCTTTCTTTCTCTCTTTCGCTTCCTGATGGAGCAGCAGATCATTTGGGCATCGAGTTCATGGGTAAGATTTTTTTTTAATCTTTTTGCTTGCCAGTGAGTCATACTAAGTGTGTTTGGCAGGAATGCAATGTGATTCCAGTGTCTGTGCCTTTTTTGGGTAGGATGGTATTAAATTTGGATTTAAACCCAAAGTGGGCATGGCTTAAAACAGTTTCCAGTTTTTAGATTAATTTAATATGAATAATAGCCAGGAATGCTACATTACTGGAAAGACTGGAAAAGAAAATAGGTAGTTTGTAGGAATGTCAGCAGTGTCTGCATGGTGTGTGAATTCTGGCTCGGACAGTTCCTCAGCCTCAGCTACATCACTCCAGTTCATAATTGGTCTTAACTTGAGATGTGGGTGGGACTGTTTTTATTTGTAGTTGCCCGTGATATTTTCTAACAAATTCTGTTGGTTCTATTTCCAAAAATATGAACAAACTAGTTGCCAAATATAAACCACTACAACCCTGACCGGGCAGTTACTAAGCATGAATGAATGAATGAATGAATGAACACTGTATATTCATGTTGATGAACATGGTCTTTGTTTCTGCTTCATATCTGACTACTGCAACAAATGCTGTTGCAACACAAATACAGATTATATACCAGTTAGTTCCAGTCCACTTCTTTGATTGGTCGAGCGGAATTCCAAGAGTGTTGATATTTCCTATAACTGCAATAGGAATTTTCACTCTGCATCAGTCTGCTCATCTGTGTTCGTGACATACATTTCCGCTTCCTACTTCGAAACAGTTAGTACAGTAGTGTTAGGGACATCATCCATGGACATGGCAAATGCTATTTTTCAGGAATATAACTTTTGACTTAAAATATGAAAGCTTGTCAAATGAAATGAAAAGGAAGAAGAGACACCAGTTTCACCAGAAGAACCTTTAACAGGAAAGTACAAATCAATGTGAGCTAGCTAGCCAGCTAGCCGACATGTTATAAAGTGAATGTGGCATCTTTGGGATCTGTTTCCACTTGCAGAGTAAAAATAAACAGAACATTAGGCCATAATGTGTCCAAAACACCACTTAATTGAGATTAAGCATTGTATAAAAGCAATATCACACTCACAGTCATGCATTTATATGGAACAGCCGTGTTGATATACAGTATAACCGCACTCTTGTTTGTGTGGTCTTGCTTAATTGTCATTAATCTGGTGCACATGATCATCTCTAAATGCTTTTAGTACACTCTGCTGAGCTATTGTAATGGCTTCCTTTGATCCTAATGACAAAGTCCAGCTTATTACCATGGCAGTGTGTGCATGTTCATGACCCTTAAGAAACATTTCTTAACAGGACATTAGAGATCTTTGGTTCCATTATTCTGTACCTTGTCTATTTAGTGCTTAGAAGCAAAGATGGGACTTATGTGGCTGGTGCTTGCGCTTGAAGAGTTGAAGCAACTCTTATAATCTGCTGAGCAAATCCAGTCGACTTGAGTATGTTGGGCATTTTTTTAACCTGTGTCTACAAGCAAAGAGCCGAGGAACAAGAAATTACGCAACAGAACAAATGATTCAATCACTGAAGCTCGTTTTTCTTGTGGCTTTCCTCCTATGGCCATAAGAACTAGCAAAAAATCCTGCAGCTCTGCTTTTCCATTGGTTTGAAACGTAATCCAATGTACCCCAAAATCTGAAAGCATTTGAAATTAATGATCAAGATTGTTTTTGTTGGATTGCTCCAATTTCTTCCTTTGTCTGTAAAATCAGTGAATTCTCATCAAATTTGTCAGACACTAATCTTGTAATCGCACCATATTTAATTCCAAAGACATAAATTAAGAAAGATCTCTCGAATCTGATTGGACAGATAATGAATTTTGTATAACAGCACCTCAGTCATTCTTGTACACTTTTACATCAGACAATCCCACGTAAACTGATGATAAAAAAGTGTGTAATTATTGATTAAGTGTGAAGTTATCTATCAGGAGATATTTATGTAACGTTTATGGAAGGAGTCTCCAGTGTCAGCACTTTGTAACAGTCATACCCCTTTTCAACCAATAGGGAACGGGTTCTGTTTTTTGTTCGCGCACCAAATTCTGAACAGTTCAGAGCATTTCAACCAAAAATAAATTGGTTCAGGACCTGAAAAGTTGGTTCCCAGCTGGAACCAAAATATAGCTGTTTTTTCCATGACAACATCAGTGGGTGTGTCATTAGTTTGGAGAGGAAGCAGAGTGCAGCA
>JAOTRR010000043.1:2150011-2160310 GCA_028570945.1 Gogo arcuatus | reverse complement strand
TCAATCAATCAATCAATCAATCAATCAATCAATCAATCAGTCAATCAATCAATCATACATACATTAAAAAGACCTAATCACTTTTTGGTCGGACAGAATTTCAAAATGGCCATGCTAATATTCTCAAGCAGAGGCAAGTAGGCATTAAGCATATGTCAATGCATCAGTAAATGCTCAAACATTAACATCCTGACCATGACAGGCTCCGAGCAGCAAGCATTAAGTGGACATTACGATACGCCCAGCTGAAATATTGCTTTAACCTCAGTGTAAATGGCTCGGCTTGTTTTTCCCTGGCATGCCTATGGCCTTGTAGATGCCTCATGATGATAATGGCTATTGTAATGACATACCATGAAGATGGGCATGACACAAACTCGCCATAATGTGCTGAAATTACACCCAGGAAAATGATATTAACTCCTTGCCAGCATAGCCAGCTGTAATTGGAGTTTTATTGAACACTAAAAAGAGTGATAGTAATTGTAATTGGTGAAAAACATGTTAAATATGAGCTTCTGTTGTGACGCACAGCCAAGGAGCAGGAGATCAAGACAAATCGAAATAAATCGGAGTCTGACTGCATGCCACCTCATTTAACTGACTGTTTGTGAATTAGAATCATGCATTTAATTACGTTCTTCCACACTGCTGATGGAGTTAGATTGGCCTCGTTCTCCTTCTTGCTGTGCCTCGGCCAGCTTCATTTAATAGTTTACTTCATTGAAATTGAACGATTCTATGAAGGTCCTATTAATTTACAGCACTTTTATTTCTTCTTTCCCGCAATTTAGATTTCACCCTCAGGGCCACAAATCTAATACAAGCCATTATTACAAGTTTTCCCTTCTTTTGTGTTTTCTTGATCTCTGAGCTTGTGTGTAACTCCTCGAAATCTCTGGCAAGTCAAATCCAAAAACCTGATGCGCATTTCTGTGTATTTCAGTAACGATTTCGATGTCAGTCTTGAAGATTGCATTACCTTATAAAATTTACAGCTCAAATTATGAAATCATAATTTTGTGATGCTGCTGCTGTAATCATAAAGACTTGTCTTGTGCTCATCCCAGGGCTTGTGTTCACAGTCTGCTCTTACTGAATATCTTTGTAACACACTTAGTCCTGTTTGTCTTTACTCATCTACACCTGTATAGTGTAATGATTTATAATCTGACATCACCCAGAAGATGACAGGTTCCTTTTTGAGTCTGGTTCCTCTTCAAGTTCTTCCTCATACTGCCTTGAGGAGATTTTCATTTCCACTGATGCCTCTGGCTTGTTCATTAGGGATCTAAATACAAAATCTACATCCAGATTTCTGGAAAACTGCTGTGTGACAATGTATGGACAAATCAATTTGAAATTTGGGCAATTACATTGGAATCACACAGACACTTTGAGTGAAATTTGACTAAATTGAGCAAAAAAACTAAATGATTTGAAGGAACTTTCCATTTGACTGATAGAGAAGGATAAAACGCATTTTTTCCCACTTGAGAAGTGCATTTCCTGAAGAAAATGCAGACTGAGTGGGCAAGTTGAGCTAGATGGTTGTGATGGTGTTCCAGCTGGTTGCAGAGTGTTGCTAGGTGGTTAATCTGAAATCTTAGATGGTTTCTATGATGTTCCAGGTGGTTGCAATGATTTTGTTACCTGCTTAATCTAGAATCTTAGATGGTTGCTATGGTGTTCTAGCTGGTTACGAGAGTGTTGCTAGGTGGTTGCTCTGGAATCTGAGATGGTTGCTATGGTAGTCCATCTGGTTATGTAGGTGTTCTGGGTGGTTACTGTGGAATCTTAGATGGTTCCTATGGTGTTCCAGCTGGTTGCGAGAGTGTTGCTATGTGGTTACTCTGGAACCTTAATGGTTGATATGGTATTCCATCTGGTTGTGTAGGTGTTCCAGGTGGTTACTGTGGAATCTTAGATGGTTGCTATGATGTTCCAGGTGGTTACAAGGGTATTGCTACCTGGTTAATATGGAAACTTAGATGGTTCCTCTGATGTTCCAGGTGGTTGCGATGATTTTGCTACTTGCTTAATCTAGAATATTAGATGGGTGCTATGGTGTTCCAGGTGGTTGCGAGGATGTTGCTAGGAGGTTATTTTGGAATCTTAGATGGTTAATATGGTGTTCCAGCTGGTTGCGAGAGCATTGCTACCTGGTTAATCTGGAATCTTAGATGGTACCTATGATGTTCCAGGTGGTTATGAGGGAGTTGCTAGGTGGTTACTCTGGAATCTTACATTGTTGCTGTGGTGTTCCATCTGGTTGTGAGGGTGTTCCATGTGGTTGTGAGGGTATTGGTAGGTGGCTGCTAGGTGTTGCTAATCAATGACATGTCAACCTTTGACTGCTTTTACAATCTGGGTATTTCATGTAGCATCAGAAATTGAGAGGGTCATGGCCAAACTTTTCACTTTGGCTTTTTTTTTTTTTTGAGTGTTCTGGGATGTGTTCTCATTTCTTTTTTTAAAGTTTGGTTGTTATATTGCAAAAAGGGAAAGTGAAACAGCACTTTGGTTTATTATTAAACAGCTTGAAATATAAAAATTCAGCTTTTTGCTTCATATTATAAGCTCAGAGCGATGCAGTGGAGCAGAAGTGTTTGTACGAATGCTGAGTTATTTTTTTTATACCACAACACTGTTGAATTCTTGATTATGATTGGTTAGAAGGTGTTGATTAAGTTTCTATAATAGCAGCTCAGACAATAGTGCAGCTGCAAATCACAAGTTATTACAAGAACTTGCACTGGAACTTTTATGGCAGACACTCCACAGTCTTTTTAACATTTTTGGAATGAGTCTCCAGTGTCAGCACTACTGAAGCCTTAGCTTTAGTTTTTGCCACACAGGAATGTCTTCAGAACAGAAGAGTTTATGCTTTTTAGTGTCTTGGTCACATGACAAGCTGAGTTTTTTCAAAAGTTAATTTTGGTGAGGGAATGATGCTCTGCAGACATTACACAACATTAAATGTAACTTTAAATGGATAAAAAGCACGACGTGCTCTTCTTTAATAAATAAAACAAATTGCTGTGGTATAAGAGGAATACAACATGCTGTATCAACTTCAGGATAATAACAATAACAATGCCACCCCATTGTTGATTATTTTCCATGAACAGCATATCCAGAAGTGTTTTATTTTCTTGTCTCTGTTTCGCAAAAGTTTTTATTGGTTATTTTCTGCATTCAGTTTGAACCAGGGTTGAGTCAGAACACTTCTTGTACCAGGCTTTTACACAAATGAGCTAACTATTAAGAAAATGCTTCTATTTATAATATGGTCTGTTTTTGTCAGTGGAGTGTTTTGATTGTTTTTATACACAAGGGTTTTTGGGGTGTTTTTTTCACCATTTCTAAGTCATGTGTCTACATACCATTAACAACTTCATAAAAACACCAAGCGGGTATGAGAGACAGGCCCATTGAGGGTAAATCCCTGATGTGTGTATAGAGCCGTAATGATGCATAATAATGTTAATGAAAGCGGTATGTAGCAGATGGTGTCTATACATACATCATTTATTAAAGAACTCAGCTTCTGTGATTTGCTAGAGAATATTTTAAAATGTCTTTTCAAAATAAAGAGTGAGTTAGAAGTACATGTCCTGTGTCCTGGTCATAGGAGCAGCTCGGTCTCGTGCAATGCCGATCAGAAGAACAGGTCGGCCCTTCGCCTATCAGCACGCAGGACTCCACCCATAACCGGAGGACGACTCAATCCTATTGCAAGCTCAAAGGATTCTGGACCCGCCTACCATCACCTACAAGAAGCAGAAGGATCTGAGAGGGATATTGAGCCACCAAGAGTGTGAGTGTGAGCCGTTTCATGAAGAATAAGCTGGACTGTCATGGAAACATGGCAAGTCATTAAATTACTCTGTGATATTAAGTGTTTATATGTTGAAGAGGGCGTGGTTAAAATGGCATACAGACCTGGAGCAGGGTTATGGTGGAGGTGGGGAGCAATTGACTGGAGGTGGAATTGTGTCTCAATATGGAGTTGACATTTTCGAGGGCGAGGAAATTGAGTTCAGGCTGGAGGTGGAGCTTAGATTAAAGGTGGGGTTTTTGAGAGAGGTGAAATTTCTAATGGAGATGAAACTTAGCATCTACAGTAGGTGGGCTTTAGGCTGAAAGTTGCATTAAGACTGGAGGTGGAGGTGGGTAGAATAAGGCTGGAGTTTATCCTGGAGGTGAAGGATCCGCCCAAGGTGGAGTTGAGGCTGCAGGTGGAGGTTCTGCTGGAGGTGGAGTTTATGTTGGCACTGGAGTTCAGATTACAGGTGGATTTTGTGATGAACGTTGGAAAAAGTTGAAAATTGAATTTTGGCTGGAGTTGGAGTTTAGAATATAGGTGGAGATTAGGCTGGAGGTGAAATTTAAATTATAGGTGGAGATTAGGCTGGAGTTGGAGTTAAAATATAGGTGAAGTCATGCTGAAGGTGGAGGTTCTGCTGGAGCTGGAGTTTATGCTGTAGGTGGTGTTTAAGCTGGAAGTGGAGGTTCTTCTAGTGTTGGTGTTTATATTGGCACTGGAATTTAGATTGCAGGTGGAGTTTCTGACGAAGATGAAGTTTGTAATGGAACTGAAGTTTAGTATATAGGTGGACTTTAGGCTGAACATTGAATTTTGGCTGGAGGTGGAGTTTAGAAGATAGGTGGAGGTGGAGATTCTGCTGGTGGTGGACTTTAAATTATAGGTGAAGTTTGTCCTGGAGATTATGTTTAGTATAGAGGTGAAAGTTGAATTGAGGCTAGAGCTGGAGTGTAGAATATAGGTGGAATTTGCGATGGAGGTGGAGGTTCTGCTGGAATGGTGGATGATGAATAGATTCTTGCCTTAACCAGAATGGTCAAATCTCACACAAGACTTGTAGTGAAAGAGAGTGATTTAAATAGATTTTATACAGATTATGTCATAAGTAAAACTACAACTTTGTCATTTTTCATACCAGGTATACTGTAATTTATAAAAACAGCAGGCAGGTTGTTCTTTATGTTGTTCCGTTATACTCTATAATGAACTGGGAGTACATGGATCAGCATGGGTCCTGTTTGCCATAGGGTCTGTTTTTATTACTGCTCTAAAGCATTACTGGATAAATGTGTTTGGGTGTTTACACCATGCACAGAACACTTACATTACATTTTCATTTCAGCTGAAATAAAAACAGCTCTGAATATGTTACACTAAATGGTATGTACACTACTGTAGATCACCACGACCGTCTGACCACCGGATCACACGCTGATGGTCAAGGTAGTTTGTAAGTGCCGGCCTATTTCTCGTTCTGGTCTTGGCAAAATGATCAAACCTGCATGAAAATAATACTGGGCTGAAGAAAAAGCCTGTTTCCATGGAGACAAGCTGGGATGGAGAAGAAAGGAAAGAAAAAAAGAGGGAGAGGTTCATACTGTTTTGCAAATGCCTAATAAAGGAGAGAGAAAAATATGGCCAGCCTTGTCCCTCATCTGTCAGAAAAGCTTGCTGGAATTGACATAAAAAGTTATTATTATTATTATTATTATTATTATTATTATTATTATTATTATTATTATTGTGCTAACTCATGTAATCACAGCCTCTTGACTTGACTCATTCTGCTGAACACACAACATGCAAATTCAACATAAAATCAATATTACACTTTCCTAAGCAATTAAATTATGAATTAACTTTTGAAATACTTTTTAAATAATTACATTATTGCACTTCTAATCTCTATTATCTAACATCTAACTTACATAACTTCATGTGTTCAGTTTACATTTATAATATACTATTTATACAAAACATTGGTAATGTACGATTGTTCAATTATAAAATATTTACTTGGTGCATTACAAATAGGAATTTATGATTCCTAGCACCTTAAGAGAGATTATGAATTATAAAACAAATTCTGAAGACACATAAAACATATATATTATTTATATGAAATATCAAATACTAGCTAATATTAAGATAATCACAAAAGCATTACACATATCCTCTGTGTTAATCCTTACTCGCTGCCTGCTTCATTTTACTGAATTATTCAGGAGTTACAATGAAACTAATCGGTAAGATTGTAGTTACAGAGCTGGAATGTAACTCCTGAGAGTTTATGACACATAAGCATGAGTCCATCTCTAGCAGGTGAGAGAGAGAGAGAGGATATCTGGAGTGACGTGCTGAGTAGGAGATTACAATGAGTGAATCGTTAAAATGAGATGAAACTTCACTATACTTCACCCAGGATGACTCGAGTCCCTTATCTTATTGAAAAGGCAGCTCATTTAATCACAACCTGTGAGATTCCACTCTTCCTGAAAGAGTCCTTGGGGCTTTATTGACAAAAAAGGAGACTAGTTAGAAATAGACTGCAGTTAGACACATTCCCAGTTATGTGAAGTTTGAATGGATCGGTATTTTCCAGAAATGGGTATCATTTGATGTTTCTCAGAATGTCATATTTATATCATTTTTTTCCCTTGCTATCTATCATAAACCACCAAGATTGCTTATAACTCCACTAATAAATCTCAGCAGAAATGGAGGTTTGGACTTTATGACAGGACTCATCAAAACACGCTGGAAAAGTCATCTGGAAAGAAAATATCTTTATTCAAAAAATAAATGGACCATGAAAAAGACAAAAAATTGTAAAGCAGAGCTCTGTAAATGGAATAATGTTGTAACTGTAATGATGAGAATATTGTTGAGAGATGGACATGTAAATATATCAGTAATTTATGAAATGAAGCATTCTTGGTAGTGAACATTTGGGGTTTAATATAGCTCGCTCTCCATAAATCATTAACTAACATCCCACAAATGTGTTCAAATGGGTCCACTTCCTTTTCGTAGTATCTTTTCTCACAGGGTTTGAGATCCCTTCATGGAGGTTTACGTCTTCTTAAGTTATTCAAAGGGAGAGGGACACGGTTAAATATTGACACGATACATGTTTTTGTTGGGGATTATGATTTCTTACCGGGAGATAAGAAGCAAAGTACACAACGCAAACAACTCCTGATTTGAGGTGATAGTGTTACATGGGGTCTGTTTGCCTCAAACCTCTTCTACTTCCATCAACCATGAAAATATTGTGCGTACAAAATCCCTGCAGATCAATTTGTGAGTACATCTCAAGGAGAGACAACAAGCTCCGAGTCATGTTTTGTCATTCAGCATTGAAAGAATGTAAATGAAGGGCGTCTTATGGGTACTGAACAAATGTCATAATTAAGCACTGGATGCCAAGTGGTCTCTCATGTGTTTGTTCATTCCAGAAAAGCCTCATCACTCAGTTTGTCACATTCGAGAGGGTGTTTACCTTTGTTGATGCAACATCGAAGGGAGCAATTTAGTCTCTCAGACTGCAATTCTTTCATTTATATGCATGAATGACTCTCGCTTTTCAAAAGAACATGACTGTTTTGTGATTGATGGATTTGCATCGTTCTGTCTTCCCACACTGCAAACTGTTATGAACACCCCTTTCTGTTCCATTCTTGTGATTTTTTTGTCTCTTTCCACAGGAATTGCACCCTGCATCGGGATACTTTCCAAGGTATGCAAGCCTCTCAACCTTCTCAACCATGGGCACCCTCCAGGAACCCTTGCTCAAGCTCACCAGGAAAGAGATCCTTTGCTCCATATCGGATCCCAATTATCCCCTCTGTCCACTCACATCAAGATGAGACTTTGTGTATGCAGACGACTTCTGCAGATGGAATGAACCAGAGTTTACCACATCAAGGGGGTACAGGGGGTAGAGCGGACAACCCGTTAGCCAATCCTCTCTGTGACAGGGTGGGCGAAAAGTGGAAGGAAGGCACCCATGTACCAGAGGAGGCTCGGGAAAAGCTCAAAGCCAACACCAACGTGAAGCAGGATGACGCCGTGTTCCCTAATCCTCACGCGGCAAAAGAGACGGTTTGTATTCTTCTCGCCAGTGGAACTGGACATGGAGGAACAGCTCCTAGTGGACCAACAGAAACTCAGTTACTGAATCCCAGAGACATGCACAAGGACTCGACCCAACCTAGACAGTGAGAGGGTCTTCCTCACACCTTGTGTCTCTAAAACAAGGCTGCAGAGTGTTCTGCCAAAATCAATGAATGGAAGCCTATGGAATAGTGAAAGTCAATTGAACACTCTGATGGCTTGAGATAATAATTCTTTTCTTTTTTTTTGAAAGAGTGACAGTCAACAAAAAAATCAAAAGATAAATTATTTATATGCATTTATTAAAATGAGAATCTTCTCCTTAGAAAAAAAGAAACCAAATAGTCTGTCATCTCTATGGTGTTTTTAATTGTATAAAAAATATATATAGATATCTATATATAAATGGTTATAAATATATCTGAATGAAAATGGTGGTGACCAAGTGCACAAAAAAGACAAGGAAAATGGGAATGAAACAGTCTTTTTTTTCCGTACCACCACCACCACATTGTGCAGTCTTGATCCATTTTGTTTCATGCATTCTCCCAAACGTTTTAAGAATTAAGTGCGTTCACGAAGGCTGCAGCTGAAACAACTGAGTTTCCGAAGCGTTCCCAAGCTTCCCTGCCAAGGAACATTTCATTCTGCCTTGGAACTGGTGCACCACTTTTCAATCATGGACATGATTTACAAAGTAACTGAACTGAAATACCGTGACAACGGGACTTGAGGCAGTGGGAATCTGACTGTTGAACATTACCCCAAGACTTCAAGACTTCACTTGGTTTGTTGGAAGTATATCCTGTCCAAGTTATTTTTTTGTACTTTGGTGTTTCTCTCCTTTTTTTGTTCTCCTCACTTGTCAGATGGGGTTTTGGTATAGATAGGAACAGCTTGAGTCCTTTTACACACTTCACCTCATCCATCTGGAGCTCAGACTTTGGGCAGAGAAATGAAATTCCAATCCCTGAATGAGGAGCTTCTCTGTTTTTATTTTTATTTTTTTCTGTTAATTTCTGGTGAATTATCTGCTGCTTTCTTGGGGGAGGGTAAAACGGGAGGGATTGGTGGCAACAAAAAAAAAAATGAAGATGTCTGTGTGGTACTTGCGGATTGGGATGAATGCTTTCTGTTTGAATTTCCAACCAAATGTGGGGAAAAAAAATAACAATGAATCTTTTGGTGAAAATATTTCTCTGTCTTTTGTTTTGACTGGTTCTTTCTACATGCATGTTCACACCATGATATTTTGGTTCTTTCACACTCACATGTGGGAGAAGTCACATTTACAGTAAATTGTCTGCACATGACACAGTGGTGGACCGTGCAGAGAAAAAAGAAAAGAGAGGAAATGGAGACAGAATTCACTGAGATTTTAACTCTGCACAGCGGTTCTATAATTAAACACTTTCAGACACAACATTTACACACAGGAAAGTAAATTACAAGGTGACAGGATGGTAAAAACACGACTACAATACCTGATTGGGTTGAAACACAGGTAAGAGGAGAGATTTATCTGTGAGCAACAGATACAGCACCTGGAGACGGCCTGAGTTTGTTTTTATTCATTTTTTAAATTATTTAGTTTGTAGTTGGTTTTCTTTTTTTTTTTTTCGTCTCAACACCAATATTACAGGATGTGAATCCTTACAGAGGAGTGACTTTCTAGTACTCCAGGGGACCTCTGAAAGAAGAATGCAGAAAGAAAGAAAGAAAGAAAGAAAGAAAGAAAGAAAGAAAGAAAGAAAGACAGGAAATTGAAATTGGGGAATGGAGGGAAGGAAGGAGGCAGGGCAATAAAGAAGGAAAAAAAAAGGGATGAAAATGAGGAAGGAAAAAGAATGAAGAAAGGAATTAAAGGAAGAAAGGAGAAAAGGAAGTGAAGAGGGAACTTGGGGAAGGAAAGACAAAAGGAAGGAAAGATATGAGGAAAAAAGAAGTAAGGACAAAATTGAGAAAATTAAGGGGGAAAACATGAAAGGAAGAAGGGAAAAGGAAAGAAAGAATGAAGGAGGGAAACAGATAAAGGAAGCAAGCCAAAGAAGGGAAAGAAAGAAGAAAACATAATTTAAAAGATGACACTTGGTTATTCTGGACATCATCATTTTCCAAAATCCAATTTTTCAGGAATATGGAAAAAGCTAACTGTCGTAGGGAATATTGTAAAAAATAATCCAAAAATGGATTAACAGGGATCCTCCCTGTGTTCATGTAGGTTTCCAGTTTCCTCCCACATCCCAAACAGGTATCAGTTTTCAGTTGGTGGAGTGGCTTTGATAAATTGCTTCTATAGGTGTGTGTGTGTGTGTGTGTGTGTGTGTATGTGTGTGTGTGTGTGTGTGTGTGTG
>JAOTRR010000043.1:2111565-2124989 GCA_028570945.1 Gogo arcuatus | reverse complement strand
GTGACCATCCATCTTCCTCTTGATCACATTCCAGAGGTTTTCAGTGGGGTTCAGGCATGTCAATACTCTAGTTGTGGATGTTGGAACTAACCTCTGGAGATCTCCAGGTGAACCATTTTGCAGACCTTGTTTATGTAAAGCATGCTTGCCTTTTTTTCATCCTATCTTGTGATATTATGTTTCATGTGACAATATTGTCAGTCCATTTATTTTAATTTCACCTTTTAAGAACATGTTAAAAAGTCCAGTTTGAGTTTGATCGATTAAATAATTTATTTGATAAATTTACTACTTCTAAAGTAAGAGGAAATTCTAAGCTGCCAAAATGACTTGCTTTTGTACTTTATGCTGTTGCATTTTCATGGCCCTTGATCATGGCTGTGTAATTTTACAGTCTTGTAATATAGCGACTGACAACCCCTGATAATGTTCAACACCAAGGCTTTACTTGCGACATGAAAATCAATCCTGACATTCGTGCTGATTTAAATGCTGGATCGCTACCTCTTTAAAGATGGATTAAACTTGGCCATAAACATAACCATGACCCCAGAGAACAAAATAAAGCTTTCATTGTTGATGGCACAGATTACAGATCATTCTGAATTCTCTCCAGAGATTGTTTGTCACTGTGAAGCTATGTGCTGACCAAATAAATGCTCCATAGTCCAAAAAGCCCAAATCAATATCTTTCCATTTGCCATAAGCTTTTTATAAGAAGGTCAGTCCTATCATGGTAGAGCCTCTCACAGATCTCAACATGTTTTCATTACATTAATGGCATTTAGCAGACACACTTATCCAGAGCAACATACAACATACAACATACCCAAGGTAGCCTGGGGAGCAGTTGGGGGTTAGGTGCCTTGCTCAAGGGCAATCCAGCCAGTCCTGCTGGTCCTGGAATCAAACCAGGTACCTTTTAGTCTCCAAATTGCTTCTCTAACCATTAGGCCATGGCTTCCCCATGGGTTGTCATTAAAAAAAAACATGTAGAAAGGAAAGCTGTGACCACTAAACCATCTAATAACCCGTCTTGAAAATTCTGCGTATTTCTATGCAGAAAAAATGTTTTTGTTTTTCTTATATATTCTTACACAAGACACTGTTAATATCAGACATTACAACATAAGAAAAATGGTAGTGAAGACACGGTCTTGAAGTGCACGGAGACACGGTATGAAATAGTGCACCTTTCATTTTTTAAATACAGTGGACACAAAGTAAGAAAGAGCATTACATATCCGTCTCAGATCTCACCAGTGACGTTCCCGGGGGCCACTTGTTCAGAGAAATAGTGACTTGTTATCTGAGACCTTTTGCAAGAACCCATGTCCCTTTGTATTAACCGTAGGGCATAACAATTGTTTGGGGGGGAAAAGTGAAACAGCAGTTTAGAAGCAGTTTTTTTTTTTTGTAATATCTCTAATAATACACAGACGTCTATTATTTAACAGAGAAAAACATCAAATAATTTATTTAGTGTTTATGGGCTCCGTTGTCAGCACTGTCACTTCTTTCACTTCTCAGGACAAAAGAGTTTCCACTTTGCTATTTCCCTGTAACATGAGAAGCTGTGCTTCTTGTTTTATAATATTCAAGAGTGTAAACGAGAGGCCACTAAAGGAACGACTGTTATAGCTGTTTTAACCTCAGTGACAACAGGAACTAACTTTTTTCACGGACATTCAATGTAACTATAAATGGATAAAAAAAATATGCTATGCCATTCATTAATAAAATTAATAATTTTAACTGTTGTCAAATTGTTGTATAATGAATACAACATTTCAGGATGTGCAGTTATAGGAAGTTAATAATTTCAGGATGACATCACACCCTCCTGTTGTTGATTATTTTCCTGGAACAGCATGCCCCCAAGTTTTATTCCTTACTTACAGAGCCATTTCCTGCTTTTCTCTATATACATCTAGGCTTTTGTTCTTCTGAGTAGCATTCATGAAGTAGTTTTTTCCCCCCTACTTTGCTTCATTCTCCTATTCTACTGCTGCTGTATCCTGGCTCTGTCACAATCCCATATATATATATAAAGAATTTTTATTTGCCGATGACAATGCAAATTGCATGGTTCTGTTTCTGGCACGTGTCCTAAGAAGGCAACATGCAATGGCATCATCCTGAGTTACAGAAACGTGACCTAACTTGGGACTAGGATCACAAACCCTTTCTTCAACTTGGGAAATAAACTTCATTGTTTTGTGTACAATTCCTGCCGCATCGTAATTGTCGTACTATGTCGTGTTCAGTGGTTCAGGAAGACCAATCGACAGTCTCTTTTGATGTCTGACGCTCTTTTTGATGTCCTCTTATTTCTCCACAGCTGAATATTCAGTGCAGTTGGAGTTAAAGGAAATGCACATCATCCACATGATCCTTTGGCAACCAAAAGCATTCAGATTGAGACGTAGCTCTCTGTGTTTTTTCACACAGACAAAAACAGGCTCATGAAATCAGAGGGGAAACTGTTTCAGAGCGGATACATACTGCCCCCTGTCTTTCACAGTGCACATACACACAAACACAAACACACCTCTGATCACAAAGATATCTCTAAAATGGGTATCTTTGGGTGCATGAAATCCAGAATTATTCAACTGTTCTGTTTATGTAAAAGTTAGTAAATATGTATTTACTAAATATATTATTATAATAAATTGTGTAAATACGTCATTATATTATTATTTTTTTTATTAATATTAAATTGTTTTCTTCACATTTTGTAATGTAAATGTATAATAATAATAATAATAATAATAATAATAATAATAATAAGTTAAGCCATTATACACATATTTTTAATTATAATATCCATAGTAATAATGATTGACAATCCATTATCTTTTAAATCATTATTATTTATTAGAATTTAGTCGTGCTATTATTATTATTATTATTATTATTATTTTTATTATTATTATTATTATACTTGGCACATGTAAAATGGCATTATGTAATATACTACTTAATATATAATATAGTTCTACAAGCTTATTATTATTATTATTAGTATTAGTATTATTAGTATTAGTATTATATACGGTATTTATATTTCTAACTCCCTGGCTCCACCATGCACGACGTTCCCCAGCTCATTCTCAAACACACACAGATCGAGTTACAGAGACCTTTGGCTTCACTGGTGTGTGTTGACAGGAGCCTCTGAGCTCCGTCAGTTTACCTGTACATGTCCACCTGTGGGATTCCTTCCATTTGGTGTCTTCCCTTCACTTTCATCCTAAAGCACATTAAAGTCATCATCGTATTAAGAGCACTTATCATGGAGTCACTGCATCATGGCTGTGGGTCATCTGGTTCAGTAAGCTACACCTGGCTCCTCTCCAAACCTTGGTGACACAGCAGGACAACGAAGAGATGAGACGGTGAGGGATTTGATGAGCCTACACACCTGCAACATGACTGCTATGGAGAAGGAGTGACTCCAACAAAATATCTCAGGTGTGTTGAAAGAGTTATCTAATTATGATTATTGTTAAGAGTTGGAAATAATATTGTACCATAAATATATTGAACTATGTGTTGTTTCATGAAGTGTTTTTATTAGAGTTAGATATGTCCTCCATTTTGCTTCAATATGGCACAGAAATGCAACCACTTGGTGGTCTGCTACAACTGCAAGATTATAAACAATGAACAACAGCATCCTGTCCATTTGTGATAATCCAAGCGATCTTATCAAATCAACCTACCACACAGATCACCTTGTAAGTGATTATTGACTTGAGCCCATATTATTCAACATTTATGCAAGAAGTCTCCACCGTCAGTGTATTGTAATTGTTGTAAGTTTTCCGATGCTGGAAAGTCTTAAAGTCAGAGGAGTTTCTCGGTTTCTTGCTAGTTTCAAAGACATTCCACAACAATAAAAGCAGATTCTTTCTTCTTCCCATCTCTGTGTGGGGGTGAGCTAAGAAGGGCCTTGCTCAAGGGCCCAACAGTGGTAGGTTGGGGTTGCAGGGGCTCAAGCCCCCCAACCCTCTAGTCAGTAACCCAGAGCCATTACCTGCTGAGCCACCACTGTCCGTGGCATGTTCTTTAATTCATAAAAATTGTAGTCGCTGAGAACCTGCTGTGGTAGAAGGGGAGTCAAGCACTTTCAGATATGTAGTTATAGGAAAATAGTCAACTTCGGGTGGTAACAATAACTCCGCTACATCAAATCAGCCTGTCATTGATTATTTTCCAATAACAACACAGCCCCAAGTTTTTTATGATTAGAATCACGATACTGGACCAAGCCATTAAATAAGCTAACCTAGAGAAGCTAATTATTTTAAACATCATTAGTATTTTAAACATTCTCTCTTTGTCTCTCTTTGTCTCTTCCTGCTGACTAGTCCCTGAGGTCAAAAGTCAGGATGATGCAAAGGATCCTCCACGACATGTACGTGGAGCCAGAACTGCTGGCCGAGCTGAATGAGGAACAAAAGCAGATCCTCTTCTACAAGATCCGGCAAGAGCAGGTCCGGCGCTGGATGGAGAGTGAGGCTCGAGAAGAAAGTTCGGAGAAGAACTTGGCTCCATTACTGAGGAAAGGTGAGAACATTCAGCTCCTTAATGTCCTCACAGTTCCCAGTTGAAGGAGGTGGAGGACAAAATAAGCCAGATGATTTGCTTATGATATTTTGCATGCCACATTTCATAGAATATTTTTTTCCCAGAAGTGAGATGATCTTCAGGTGGCAGTTTGTTGTGGTGGTCACTAGCTACAGGTTAAATGTAGAATCTTTAAGGGTCCTACGGGTTCTCCCTCTGGGGCAACCATTAAAGGTGCTATGTAGGATTCTCCATCGCAGTGTTTGCTGTTTAGAAAGCATTCTAAATAACCACTTTATGAAGCTCTGAACCCTTGAGGAATCCATTTTTAAGAGTGGTGGGTCTGCATCTGCTGCTGAAACCTGATTTGCAAAGTATACTTATACTGTTACCTCCCACCTCCATAAATATGCCTGTAGGTGGATTGTCTACACTAAATTACCCCCTGGGTGTGACTGCATGTGTGCCTGGCACCCTGTGATGAAATGCCTGGCATTTCATCCAAGGTGTATTCCAGCCTTGTCTCAAGGGTTCCTAGGATCCACTTTGACCAGGATAAAATGGTTAAGATGAACTGAGGAATAAACATTTCGTCTTTGAATGGACCAATGACTTACTATATAAGTGAAGACTGAGATGCTTGGAAAAAATAGTTAAGCCCCAATTTCCAGGTAATGGAACACGACCTTTGAACCATACCATAATTCTTCCCTTCGCTCACTTGATGTCTTTTAGAGTTACCTGTAAAATTCCAAGTCTTGGACTTGGAATTTGTAAAGGTACAAATCACCAAGCTGCTGTCAGATCATCAATTATGTGTGATGTTGTCCCCAGGAGAGAGAAAACACATTCAGTGGCTCCATGGCATTGATGGTGAGGTGTGGGTGTGGGTCATGGGTGAAGCTCCTGGAGATAGATCTTATGAGCAGATCATCAAAGAGCTGATGGCGGAGAAAGCACGGAGGCAAGCCCAACTAGAGGCTCAAGAGCTGTGGTGAGTATCTGTCGAGAAGGAACAGCAGCATATGTAGGGAATAGACCTACAGAGTGTCTTCTAAATTGGCAAAATGTCAATTTAGGAACATTTGCTGTATCACTACAATCAACTAAGCATCAACTCCCATTCCTGTAAGGTTAGAATATTTACAAGAAAGGTGATCTGTAATATGTATACATTTCATCATATGGTCATTTTGGCATTACATAAGCAGCATATCACATCAATCTTAGATTTGTTTTTTCTCTCAGGCAAAAGAAAGAAGCAGAGATCAAGCAGAAGTTCAGGGATGCCATCGCTAAAGAGAAGGCACGTCTCGTAGCTGGGAAGTGGAAGGAGGAAGCAGAGGACAGGAAGGCAGCCAAACAGGAAGAAGAGCGCATGCAGGAGGAGCTAAAGGTAAAGGGTAAAGTTTTTTAATGTTTTTATCATAGCAGGACAAATCCTGCATTCATGACATCTGACATGACATCTTGGGTAACTTTCAACTCTGAACTTTTTGCTCCTCAACTTAGTAGTTTCTGGTTGGAAAAAAGTGGACACTCAGGATAAGTTGGTATTTTGTTTGGTTTCTGTTTGTTCACAAAAATCTTCCAGATGGGAAATCTGAATAGTCACTGCCTTTAAACACAAGCACTTGCCTTTAAGCCTAAAAAAGTCTGAGAGAGAAAATGTGGACTGAAAAAGGAAATAGATTTTTTCTTTTCATTTCTTTTCTATCAAATGTAATACAGTGTAACATAAAAGCAAGAAATGAAAAATAAAAAAGGCTTCTATGATGAAGTAAATAAATATTTAATAGGAGTCGAGGATACGGCTAGCATAGTCCTCATAGTATTTATCACGTTAAACACTGAAAATGCGAAATGAATGAACAGTATGCTTTCTGTCCTCTTTATTCAGCAGATTATAAAATAGCACTTGATCCAGCACAACCTAGTGTTTAGTTCTGTATTTTTCCCGTTGTTTGTCTGTAATTACACCTGAGGTCTAAATAACAGTGAAGGATTTCAGTTAAGAATAACTCTTCACTATGCACAATTAACTCAACTCTAATTTGTTTAAAGTAGTATTTTTTATTCTCAGCTTCAGAGTTTTGTTTTGTCTTTGCCAACTTCAATCTGAGAAAAATAAGGAAGATTAGAAAGTTCGCTTAGGAGCAAGGGCGGGCAAGGTAATCATCACATACTTTATGGATCTCCACTGAGGTCTTGATGTCCATCAATGATTCAGGGCTCAGTAATGAGATCTTCTTAAGAAAAATATCAAAGGGCTTGTTTGTCTGACAGGTTCTGAAAAGCCATTAAACTTTGAATTGCTTTCTCAAACTGTGCAGGATTTCTCGAATTATCAAGGAGAAACATCATACAGATCACATGCTATCATTTAGCAATCTATCATTACTTATCATCACTTATTATCCCTTAATTACCACAGTATTATTTGCTCCATCTATCAACATCTGAACTTAAACCATGTTGAGGTTTTGTTTTTTGTTTTTTCCCTCATTATGCACCCTGTAAAGTCTACAAAACTAAATTATGCCCCAGGCTTCGTTTGTCTAATTATCCGGCCAACTAATTTCCAGTTAAATGTCGATGATGAACCATGTGTTGTGTATTTAGTAGCGCTGTTTGTTAGCATTAATATATGATTAGCTTTCTAAAACAAGTATGCCTTTGTATGCGAACACATTCTGGAAACATCGATGTGTTAAAATAAGAATAAGCTTCGTCTTGCACACAGAAACGTGAGGAAGAAGAGAGGCAGAAGGGAGAGGAGGAGGTTCGGTGTGCTGAGGAGAAGCGAGTGAAAGAGCTGTACATGTCGCTACAGCAGGAGCAAAAACAAATTGAACACGATGACAAGGAGTGGGAAGAACAACGTGAGTATCTTCTTGCAAAATCTCTGGGGTTTTTTTTAGTTTTCCCTTCTTTTGTTTAAATCTAGACTTTTCTTAAATATTAAAAATATTTCTCAAGCCCCTGCCTGTATCGCTCTTTCTCCTTTTCTTCCTCGATTATTCAGTACTATGAAATCTTTCAATACATATGAATCTCCTCCAGTGCAGCGCTCCAAGGCAGCAGATGAGGAGATGATGAGGAGAGCACGCTGGGCGAGGGACGAATATAAGCGCCAATCCATCCGAGCCATGGAGAAAGGCCATTTCAAGCAGCAAATACCCGTAAGCAGGAGACACAGTGCAATCGGAATTGAGCCATCAGACAAACCCCAGGATAAAGTCCCGCCTTGTGGTAAAGAACGCCCTCGACCCAGCCTCCAGCCTGCAGATCCTCCACTGTACCGCCGAAGGCAGAGCCGCAGACACAGCAGCACTCCAGCACAGCCACTCATGGATAGGTGAGTTTACATTAAAGCATATAGATTAGTGAATGATATTCAGTATGAATTGAATCTAATGGTTCATCTAAACCCGCTAACCCTGCCTCTCATGGTAAGGTTAACCATCTATAACTTTCCATCATCAGGATATTTTTTTAAAAATGATGTGATTGCAAAAGATTTTGGTCATTAAACAAGTAAGAGGAGAGCTGGACGATACCAAGCTGTTAATAAGACCAAAAAAAAAAAAAAAAAAGCTTGTAATATTTCCAAAAAACCACTAAGCATAAACTGATCTGTTCAACCTTGAAGAATTTCTCATGTTCCAGCTTTACATCTGTTCCTGGAGACTCCTTCCATAAATGTTAAACAAACGTCTCTTCACAGAACACTTTGCCATAACAATTATTATGTTTGTTTTTTTTAAATTGCTAACTAAGAAAACATTCGTAATCCGTTCAATGAGCTTCATTTATCAATAAAATATTTTATAACATTAATTAATTAATTAATTAATTAATTAATTAATTAATTAATTAATTGATTAATTGATTGATTGATTGATTGATTGATTGATTGATTGATTGATTGATTGATTGATTATTGCGCACAGACAGGCTGGCCCTTCCTCCATTTATATACAGCGACATTTCTTTTGTCATGGTTACTGAT
Source organism: Gogo arcuatus (assembly GCA_028570945.1). Classification (NCBI taxonomy): domain Eukaryota; kingdom Metazoa; phylum Chordata; class Actinopteri; order Siluriformes; family Anchariidae; genus Gogo; species Gogo arcuatus. The sequence continues at coordinate 2,116,402 of JAOTRR010000043.1, read as the reverse complement.
TAGTTTTATTTGTATTAATTTATTAATTTAGGTGTGTGTTGGTTCATATTATTTATTTTTTTCTATTCTTTATTTAATGCTAATAATATAAAATGACTGGTTTTGGATAATGGCGTCTGCAAAACACTGTAAACGTAATAAAAACAAGCCATTTAAACTGGATGGTATGTTCCAGATATAAAAGTGCAGTAATCCATGCAGATTATATGATTTGAAGTCAATCAATCAAGTCAAGGTTCACATGAGTTTCTTCTTATGTGTAAAGTTCCACACCCTCAGGAGCACGAGTAGGATATGAACGTTTTTTTCCGAATTGACAGGATTTTCATGAATACCAAATTTCTTCTCGAAATACAGTACCCGTATAAACGATTTACAATTAAATACGAATAAAACAACGACGTCACACTTTTGCGTTCAGCTGGCAGAGCCCTCTACTTAAAGTGTTTGCTTATAGCTATGTTTTATTTCGAACAATAAATTGACGGGAAAGGAAAAGTGGTCAATTACAGCTCCGCCCACTACATACTGTGATTGGTTGACGTGTTGGTCTATCGTGCTTTAAAAGGTTTGGCGATGAGTGGAGTTGATGTGATGCTTAAATCTGAAACACTCAGTAAAAAAAAAACACTTGTTTTGACTTGACTAAACTGAGCATTATGAATTAATAAATTAGTTTTCTCCTCCTCTCTTACGTTATAGCCCTGCCTGGGTTCGTGCTCCTCGTCCCAGCTCAAGAGAATCAGTCATCCTGTGGTTCTCTGAGGACCAGAAGCCGAAGAGGGCTGGATATGAACGGACGAGCAACACCATCGCCACGTGGTTTCATGGTAAACTAGCTCACAGATGTGACACTCTAAAATCACTCAAGACAAAGTTTTCAGCAGCAAAAATCTGTGTTTTCGAGTGATTCTCGGAGGCAGAGTGGTATAGGTGATGCTCACTTTGGGTTCAAATCAGAATAAAGATATGGAGATGATGAGATATATTAGACAGTATGCTAAATACACGCTAACCTTTTGATCTTCTGCTCATGCTGTCACTCCTGATCCACAAAAACAGTTAAATGAAAACCACCCGTTCCTGTTTTGTAAACCGAGCCCTTCTAATGGACAGTTGGAGAGCAGCTGTGGAGGCGTGTGTGTGTGTGTGTGTGCGTTGGAGAAATGACGGGGATTCTTAAATAATTCAGCTCTTTCACTCGGCTAATTATTGCCTAAGTCCTGCTGCTTTTGTCGAGTGCAGATGGATCGTAGAGTGTGACTCTTGTTTAATAGACAGTAAAGCTGACTGATGTGCTCCTGAGTGTGTGAAATTCCATCAGAACATGCAGCATCAACATCAAAGCACTCCTTTCTTACCTTAATGAAGAGTCCTCGAGATAAGGACACATACACACCAAGATATACTAATCACCGAGTCGAGGGTTCGAGTTACACCAACAGGCCTGGTTCATGTGCTGGACATCGGAAACAAGGTAACTAGAGCCCTCGCCATGATACGCTCAGTTCTCTGACCAGGGAAGAGATGACAAGATTACGGCGTGTGGAGATATTTTTGTGGAGATTTAGCCCTATTTGTTTGGGATTTGGTTTTCAGAAAACTGTTACCCTAACAATAGATATCTAGAATAAAATATTTGTATTTTATTTCTTTTTTGATCAGTTTGATGGATTGTGCATTTTTAATTTGGGCTTTTTTCAGTGAAGGAGGAACAAGCATTTTTTTTAATGTAATATTATGTGGAATTAATCCAGTTTAAGGAGTTTGAAGGAAAAATGTCGATGTTTGATATAAAGAGGAATAAAAAACTTCCCAAAGTAAATACAAATGACTTCATCAGGGTTACCACTTTCCTGGAAAATTCAGAAATCTATAGATTAGTTTTATAGCCATGTATAACGTTAGAAAATAGATTAAAATTGTAATATGAGGAAGGTCCATTCAAAGTATAAAGTTGGATGATGTAGTTCACCTTGCCTGACTCTTCTTTTTTTATTTTAAATTCCAATCTTAATTTTGAAATTTTCCCCATTAAAATCAATTCCAATTATTTTTTCTATCTATCTATCTATCTATCTATCTATCTATCTATCTAGCTATCTATCTATCTATCTATTTTGGAGGGGGTTAAGGCGTTCAGTTTACATGTTGCTTCTAAACTGATGCCTGATTTTACTGCTTTTTTATGGGAAAAATTCCTTCAAAAGAGTAAGAATTTAGAAATTCCTCAATGACTATCTATTTAAAATGCTTTTTTCTCATCATACAGAAGTCATGCAACTGAAAAATGTATGTTAAAACAAAAATGTGCGTCTTTACAGATATATTTTTTGTTTGCAGCTACGTTTCGCTCGTTTTCCCTTTCCAGGAATAATTACACGTGAGGAATCGGAGAAGTTACTGATGAACGAAGCCGAAGGCGCCTTCCTGGTGCGAGTCAGTGAGAGAATTTGGGGTTACATCCTGTCGTATCGCACAGCCACTAGCTTCAAACACTTCCTGATTGACGCCTCGGGGGATTCTTACAGTTTTCTCGGAGTGGACCAGAACCGCCACGCCACTCTCACTGACCTTATCGACTTTCACAAGGTGGGCTAATAGGAGAGATTCTTCTCTTGAACATTCCTCAAAGGGAAACTCCACCAATTGCACCAATTGAAAATCCAGTTGCTTGAATTGCAAAAACAGCAAAAACTGTTTCAAATTTTTGATTGTTGAAAATTGTCAATGCCATTGAAACTGTGCTGTTGATAACAGTGTCGTCTTCTGAGATCAGAGCAGCACACAGCAACTCATAACTTCTCAAAGCAGCAGCACAATCGCTAAACACATCACAATGTCAACATATTTATACCACAGTACCAAGTAGTTGAATGCTTGAATCTGATTGGTCAGAAGGTGTGCATTATGTAAGGGATAATGTACAGCGAGTCGGTGATCATGAAATAAATCCAGACAGGGTGATGCAGGGTGTTGAATCACCCTGGAGGGGTTTATTTTGGAATAACGACCAGCTTGCTGTCCATTATTCTGCTTATTATACAGCTACTTACTAAAGAAATTAACAATTTGACACAAACTATTGATTTTAAAATGATTTTATTGCTTCTGATAATGATGTGGTCCATAGCAAGACCATACATTGCTATAATTGACCAATCAGAATTGAGTATTTGACAAAGCCATGGAATAATTTTGTAGTTCCAGTTTATATTAAAGCGCTCATTCTAATATGTTATTGTTTGTGTAGTAACAGTTCATACACAGGGATTTGTAAGACAACAGGCTGTGGTTGTTGTTGTTGTTGTTTGTTTTTTGAGAGAGAGAAATGAGAGAACGAGGCTGGTGAATGATTTACTGTTAATCACAGCTATAATGTAGGTGTGAACAGGAACTAACTTGTGTCTTGGACTTTCCACAACATTAAATCTCACTATAAACTATTAAGATTTCACAACATTTCACACATTCATTAATAAAACATTGTAAACATTTGAAATTACTGTGGTATAAGTGGAATAACACACTCCAGATTGTGATATTATACAAAAATCAGCACTTCAGTGGCTGAGCGGCACTCCGCTTGCGCGTTGTGCTGCATCACACCACCCTACCATGCACTGTTTTTATTTTTTACACGGTTTTGTTTTACGCTGCATTCTACAGTCTGTTATTTCTACATAACAGACTGTTGCTATGGACCACGTCATTAGCAGAAGCAATAAAATCATTTTAAATTCAATATTTTGTGTCACGTTATTGATTTCTTTAGTAAGCAGCCATGTAATAAGCAGGATAACATCCCATCCATAACAGCTTGATTTTTGTGTGCTGTTACTTACTTCATGTGTTTCAGGGTAGAGTTTTCTTTTAAAATTGTATTTGGCTGAAAATTATTATGACGAAATTTTAATCGGACATTTCCGATGTTTTTTCTTTTTTGTTCATCGTAAATAAATGCCAACACCTTTCAGTCTGTCACATCCTCTGCATTTCCTGCCATAAGGAAGCGTGGAGATGGACATGGCTTTTCCGTGGTTCATACTACTAATAATTGAGATAAGCGTAAAGTGTAAAATACTTTATGTTGGGTGGTTTTAGATCATATATACAATTGTGTGACTTTAAACTCAGAAGAGATCATCAGGTTCAAAAGTACACTTGAGATTTCATGGATCATCTTTGCTTTCAGGAGGAAGTTATTACCACCACTGGAAAGGAGCGGTTAAAGGAGGTGTGCAGGCACACTACGCCTCCCGGAGACTATGGAGGACTTTTCCCATAATCACAAACCTTCCTCTGAACTTTCACGATCATTATTAATTCATTGTTATGTATTAGTCTTGATAAGCTCATGTATTTCAAAGGAAATAATTGGAAAGTGCTCTCTTGATGAAGATGGGAAAACTTACTGTAAATATATAGACTGCAGCAGAACATGGAAATGGAACTCGGACCTTCTAGAGCTTCAGTATCAGCAGTGAAACCTGACAATTTCGACGAAAGGTCATAACTTGTGATTTCCGAGCACTGACTGGGAAAAACTCCACTTCAGCTCAGAATTCCTACTGAGGATAGTCTCCACAAGTGACGTCAAATCTATAATCAACTTAAAAAACTTCACAAGGAACACAGAAACAATGTGTTCCTCATCTTAGTAAAGCGTGTTTCTCATGTCATGATGTGTTTTATTCCTTTTACGCTACAGCAATTTGCTAACAATTACAATTTTTATTTATTAAAAAACTCATACTTTTTTATCCCTTTACAGTTACATTTAAGAAGAAGAAGAAGAAGAACCAAGGCCGAAGCCTTTATTTTCGTCACATGTACT
>JAOTRR010000043.1:2085027-2100816 GCA_028570945.1 Gogo arcuatus | reverse complement strand
GTGTGTGTGTGTGTGTGTGTGTGTGTGTGTGTGTGTGTGTGTGTGTGTCCTTACAGTACTGGAATGCCTGGCAAATTTGACCTTGTGATGACATTTCACAATAGAATCATTTATTTATTTATTTATTTATTTATTTATGTAATATATATTTGTTGATCTGAGTAAATGGAAAAGAGATTTTATTTTATTTTGAGGGGAAAAGTAAAATGCAATTGTGTGTGTATGTGTGTGTGTGTGTGTCAATCATCCAATGGCTCGAAGCCCTTCTTCCACTGTCGTCATCAAAACACGGCCGTTGATTGGCTTTCGTGCCATTTGCGTCACCTTCTGTATTCCCACACTGCCATTCATGAATATTCTGCCCTAGGGGCGTGGCTTCCGCGCAGGTCCACGCCTCCTGTATAAAAAAGCGAAGGCTGGCGCGTGCAACTGATAGAGCCAGTGATACATGGAGACGAGAGAAGTAACTGCTATCTTGTAAACGCCTCAACTCTTCTGCAACCTTTTCATCCATCACACTGCGACAAATTCATGTAGTGAAGCTCTACATGACTGCCTGCTATCCTCAGGTGTACCGGTAAGTCCCTCCATCTTTCTTTTTTCTTTCTTTTTTTGCTAGAATACACGTTGTTTGGTTTGTTGTTGTTGTTGACAAGGCTTTTATACTGAATGAATTCATTTCCTGTTTTGCTTTGACACAAATGAAGTGTTTTTTTCCCATAAAACCCAGGTGCAGTCAGTGTTTAACGGCCTTTACAAGGCTCAATCCCAAATGGCTAACTATTGATAACGTAGTGCACTACTTAATCCTACTGTTTTATGCGGCGTGTAGTGCGGTTATGTAGGGAGGGTGGAGTGAAATGGGATACAGCCTTTAAGTCTTTTTTTGTAGTAGTTTTTTTTTTTTAAACCCTCCACCTGAATCGAATTGTAATGAGATTAAATTGATTTTAAAGCTCCATCACAAAGATTATAAATTGACATGAGTTCTAAGAAACATTGCTCCACAAGCAACAGATATGTTAACTGTAAGTATTACTTCCTTAGTGTTTACTTCTTTCCTGCTAAGACCATGTTCTTTTTTTTTTAATGTCCATTTGTTTACAATGTAGTGTCAAAATGCTGTACCTAGGTGTGCAAACTTTTGCACCCTTTTAAATATAAAAAATAAATTCTGCAGACCCTCTTCCTCCACTAAAGGTATTCATTTATCTTGTAGAAGGGCTGTATCCCAGTCAGGGTTGTTGTAGATCCCAGGAACACTGGGTGTAAGTCGGGAATACGGTATATTCTGGATGGGATGGGGTCCATCACCAGGCACCACACACATTCATGTACACACTCATTCACATCTCGAGGCGATTTCGAGTAGCACGTCAACCTACTAGCATGTTTGTGGAAGGAGAACCTCGAACAAACATGTGGAGTAACCTGAGATCAGGTTCAAACCAGGGACCCTTGAGCCATGAAGTGGCCGTGCTACCCGTTACACCACCGTGCAACCACTGGGACATTGTTTGTTTATTGGAGCCATGGAGATTTTTTTTATTCCTGAATTTTCTACCAGTAGAAAACAAGTTGATGATATGTCCAGCCTTGTTTTTGAGGGTTGTACTGGGGTTCGGATTCAAGAGACCAGTCAATCAAGAACACTAACAACAGCAAAAATCTGACTCTGTTTCACGGATCTGACTTTCACACCCATTGCCCTACCCTGTCGGAAATAAACAGACTCTTTTTGTACTTTTCCATACTTGTTTCTGGTGTGGTACCAGGAGTATCTGGAAACATGCCTGTCATTTACCTTAAATATTTTAAGGTACAAAATTTGACCTTAAAAACCACTGGTGTACCTTTTTAAGTTTTACTCTAAAATCAAATTAAAGGTACATCATGTTCACCATCGCATACATACTAAAGGTCCAAAAATTGTTCCCTTGATGGTTCCATTCCAGCAACAAGGAAAAGCCCACATATCCTGTACTTCTACTGAGCATCCTTAATCCACCTGGAATTTCAGACACTTCATCTCGGGTAATGTTCCTTCAACAAGTGCTTCCTGTTTCACCTTGTAAAAAATACAAAATTTCCAACCCAGAATAAAGATATTTATGTTGTTGTCAATAACGTACCAAACTCCGTGATGCCCGATTAGTTAGAAATGTTCTCTGCCTTTGGACCTGATATTTGAATTCAGAAAGGCAGATGAAGGAAGTTGTAATCAATAGATTACATTACAGACTCAAAGTTTCACGGTGGTATTTCCACTCAGATCCTGCATTGTGGTTGATGTGAGTCATTCGGTTGTTACTTTCCTAGTCTCTGTGAAAGGTCATGTTCCATTCTGTGGAATCTATCTACCACTGCTTAATAAAACACAAAAATACCCCAACTCAGAGTCCAAAATAGCTCCATATTGGACATGGAGTTTAAAGCCAAAGTTCTCACACCTACTTCTGAAGATCCTGAGTAACATTTGAGGCTTGATCAGTTTGTGTGTGGAAGAAGGAAAGCTTAAAACTTGTGAACTCTATATGATTTACAGCATCATGCATACTCCTGTCTTCCAGATTATCACTTAAACTTCAAGCTAATTCTTGGGAAGTTGGATGTATTCTGTTCCATACAGCAAAGTCACCCAAGTTTGCCATCATCTGATCTTTTTCAATCTATGAACAAGTCACCATGCCTTTCAGCTAAGGGGGAAACACCAACCCACATCTGGGGAAAATGGAGCACCATTAATAGCATTTCCATAGCCATGTTGGTATAGCTTCATTCAATGTTTATGTAACCTGTTCGAACTGCTTTGCGCCGTGAACAGGATGTATTGACTTGACCTCCTTAACAGAACTTTAGAGCTTTCTTTCTCTGTGTGCACTTATTGTTTTCCTGCAATAGCTTGCAATAGCTGGTGGTGTTTTTGCAAAAGCCCTTGATCTCTTCTCTTACAAAGGCTTTGTGTTTCCTCTTTAAACACAACTTGTGTTTGAGGGAGCCTTGGTGATTCTGAAGGTGTCTAACCAAAGTTAATGTTTGGTGATTCGACTATATACCGTCGTCTTCAACTTTTACACTTGTTTATAGAATTTTACGGTGTCACTTTTTTCTGGGCCTCATTAAACTAACCTTGTCTTGTTGGAAACTTGTACCTCACTGGAAATGTTTGCGTGGAAAATAATGGGCCTCGCTGTGAAGAGCTTTGGAGGGATAAACTGTGATTGGAGGAACAGGATGTTTTTTTTTGTTTTTGTTTTTTTTGTTTTTTTTCTTCCCCAGCGTTGTGTTCAGGCTCAAACTTCCAAAGGTGGTTTTCGGCTAATCTGAGCAAAATGGGCCTCATTTGTAAAGAGCTTTGGAAGAATAAACAGTAATTTGGATCCAGTTTTGTGTTCAAGCTCAAACAGCCAAAGGATGGTTTTTGGGCTGATATGAGCAGGAAAAAGGTTCCATCTTGCATCCTTCAAGGTTGTTTGTTATTAGAGGATACCAAGTAAAACTTGTTTACCAAACTGTGAACTATTGACCATTCACAGATTCGTTATGGTCCTTTAGTGGTTTAAGTGATCTACTTTAATGAAGGTAGTCTTAGATCACACTGCTTTTTGATTTGTAATAATCATTTGACATGCTCCTTTGATATACAATGAACATCTTCCTTTCATTGTTTGTGGTGGTTTTGGTGGTCCAAACCTTTTGTCAAGCATCAGCATCCATTTCCTCTGCTACTTTGCAGCCAAAGATGCTTTGATGGAGAACCAGTTGTCAAGTTCCGAGGCTGAATCTAATTGTTCTAGTGATTTAAGGTTCTATTTAACTTTAAAGAATGTTGTCTTGGGTCAGTCTCCTTCTTGAGAGCCATTTTTGTCCGATCACATGAAAAACCTTCCATTCTTTTTTGACGTTTTGCTGCTAATCTGATGGTCCATTTTCATTTGTAGTGCCAGCTTCCATTCCTTTTGCTACATTGCAGCCCACGAAGATATGACTGGAGAACCAAGAACGTCCATTTCGAAGATCTTTGTTCCAGCATTTTGAGGAACGACCAGGAGAAATTTATGGAGAAGACTGATCATGGATGTCCGACTGAGGTTGTTCCAGCATTGTGACTAGGCCTAAAGTCAGGATTGTTTGGCTAAGCTAAGCTCAGTTTTGATGCGAATATTCTTATGGCGAAAAGTCCTAATCTGCTTTAAAGAATGTTGGGTCAGCCTCCATCTTGAACTCCTATTCCTGTCTGATTGCAAGAAGAATAGCTTTCCTCAATTCTTTCCTGATCCTCTGCTGCAGTTCTGGTGGTCCATTTTTGTTTGTCAAGCACCAGCTTCCATTCCTGAGGTCTTGTAGCAGCACTCATTCCCCTATCTACCTTGCCCCTCAAGAAAATATGATTCAAGGACCAAGAAAGTCAATTTCTCCAAGTCCAATTCCAGCATGGTGACTGGGGTCCAAACTCCAGTTGATGAGTTTGGTTGATCTGAGCAACGTCTTGATGTTAATCTTCTAGTGGTAAAGGTTATCTTGGGTCACTATCCTGCTGGAACCCACTTGCTTGATGTCTCCTGCTTTGGCACGCTCCATCGATACTTCTCTGCATTCTTTCATGACCCTTTCCTTGCATCTGCCAGTCCATTTTTGCTTGGGAAGCACCATTAACCATGTCCACTTCCGTCCCTCTGGCTACCATGTTGACGGCGAAGATATACAGCCGGAGCAGATGGGAAACAATGCGAGGAATGTGCGGTCTGATAGCCCTGTGAGTTTAGTGTGTGTCAGCACCAAGGGATGGAGCTGATGCATTGTGGGTCGTTGAGCCAGCCATTCTCTCTCCTTTCCCCCCCCTCTCCTCAGAGCATGAAATACAAGTCATATGTATAACCTAGTGTATAGGCCGGGCCATATGATATCAATGTCATGATACATTTTTTTCAAAAAAGCATTTACTTACTGTTCAACCTTACTGTTTTTGCCTGCTGTTTATTATTAAACTTGTATATCCTGATCCATGTCATAGAAATATCTGCAAGTATTGATATTTTTGTCATATCACCCACCCCTAAAGCAGAAGGCTGACATTTATTCATCTTCAGAGTGAACGTAGTGTTCTCCGTTCTCGTATCTTTTTCTTTTTTTTTAAACAAATAATGACAGCCCTGGCGTTGTTTTTTGTTTTGATTGCGCAGAGCGTAGAGGAAATTGCCAATGACTCACAGAACAACAAAGAGCACGGTTTTATTCCCACAAACATCCTGAGCCGCTCGGGTTCGACTAATCCACCAGGCTGCTTTGCTCCCATGTTTCCTATTAAAGCGGATGAAGAGATTTAGAGGCCAGGAAGGCTCCAGGTTCAAATCTGCAACAGTAGGCACTGCATGTCCTGCATAGAGATTATAAAAATCTTCAGTAATGCTTCCGCAGCTGATTACACAGGAGGAGGAGGATGAGCATGAGCGTGGTGAGGATAATGCTCGAGTTTTGCTCTGGTATTCAGCGACGTGGTTGTCTTTAGTTCTGATCCACTGTGTGTGCTGATGCTGAGCTTTTAGTGCTTCCGTCTGCCACCCAGATTTCCAGTCTCAGGAGTGCTTGTAGGCGTGGGCACTCGTGTCACGATATTTCTACAAGATATTCATCATGTTATACATATGATCATATTGCCCAGCCTTAGGGTTCACATAGGCTAAGTGAAGCACATTGATACTTCAGACTTCTTGTTGGAAAAACAAGTCTCGCTTTGTCAATTTGCTTTGATGCTAAGAATAGCTCTTCTCATCACTAATGGTCTGCATCCATCCTTTTGACTTCTTGTTTCCTTTATTAAAGGCACTTAACTTGGAGGTTCTGGATCTTTCCAATTCCATGGAAAAGAAGACATGCTTTGTAGCACGATGACATGGACGTTTTTTTTTTTAGCACGTCTAGTTTGTGGAGTTTGAATTGTTGCACTCTGCCCTGCTTTCTCTTCTCTCTCCTGTCCGCTTTTGTGTTTTATTAGGCTGATGTTCTGTTATTCTTAGCCGAGCGGGATGTTTATGCAGCCTCGGAGCTGAAATGTCGCTGGCAACGCTGGAGTGTTTAGATTTCAGGCACACTTCTGTGCAATCAGTGCACATTTCATTATGTCTTCTCTTTCTCCTTTTCTCTTTGCATCTCGTTCAGCCATTTTTGAGTGTGTCTGTAACAGCTGGAATAAATTAACTTTGACAATTCGTAGTAAATACCACAGATGATTGCGGGGAAAGGGAAGGTTCAGCTTTGCATCCTAATTCATGATGTTTTTGAATTATTTTTGTAAGAAAGCCAGGGAAATGTTTCTTTTTTTTGTTCACTTTTAATGTTCTCCTTTGTGTGTGTGTGAGAGATTATTCAGTATTTGGATTTCCAGCTGTTGTTTTATGTCAGGCCACAGCTGTGCAGAGGAAGTCATAAAACACAGGTTTAACTTTAAGATGTCCAACGCTTAAGTGTCTCTCGTTGTCTTCATATAACAACCTTTTAGTGGATCGTTAATGATGCTTCCACAACAGTTCTGGATTCTGATTTTGGTCAGGAGGTGTTGATTAGTTTTCTAGAACAGCAGTTCGGACAGTAGCGCACCTGCAAATCACAGGTTTACATTAATGCGCTCTTTCTAATAGACTGTTTTCATTACTATAGGAACAGTTTGCACAGGGATCGGTTTTGTTTATGGTGGATTTTTTTTTTTTTTTTTTTTTAAGAGGAAATTGATTGAACTTTTATGGAAGGAGTCTCCACTGTCAGCACTTCAAAGGTTAACTTTAACTTCAAGAGAGGATTAAAGATGTTAGTGACTATGTAACTATAAATGGATGAAAAAAATGTTCTTTTTATTCAGTGAATAAAAATCGTTGGCAAATTGCTGTGGAGTAAGAGGAATAAAGGAAATATTCAGCTTTGAGGTGGTAAGAGTAACACTGCTTCATCACACCGGCCTGTTATTGATTATTTACCTGTAACAGCACACCTCCAAGTGGTGTGGTGTGTTGTGTTTTTTTTTGTTTGTTTGTTTGTTTGTTTTTTAATAGGTGTCATCTCTTATAGGGTTCTACATAGAGCCTTTAAGGGTTCTGTCAGGACAAACCAAAGAACGCTTAAGGATGCTAAATGTTCAAGAAACTCTGGCTCAATTATTCCACACACAAAAATAAAGTTGTTTCACTTTTTCCCTTGTCATGAAATCCGTATTGTATGAATATGCAAATTGGGGAAACCCCCCACAATACAAGCTCCACCCACCACCATTTCCCTAGTAAGCTGGTCCTGCCTGTATTTACATATTTGCATTTGATTTAGCATTGAGTCTCTTTTCAGACAGTGTTTCCTTGCATGAGGATGCCTTCGATGCTAATAACTCGCCACAAAACGACTCATGTTCTCTCACCAGCTAGCAATATTAGTCGCTTGTCTTTGACAACTGTTTAGCTTGGAAATGAGTCATGACAAACTCCACTATTTGTTACACAGATATCTGTTTGGATCATCAGCTTGTTATATGCGGAAGAGGCTTTTCAGGTCAGCTTGCACATGGTTACATGTAGCTCAAGGATTAATTTCCCTGGGACCCATTTACAATGCACAGGCTTTGCTTATAAGAAGGAGATTGACATCAGTAATCCAGGGATTTACACAAACCCACCCGAAGAAAACAACCGTCTGATGGCTTTTGTTTAGTTTGGAGGTGTTGGAGGTACGAGATGTGATGCTCATTGTTCAGGAAGTTGTGGGATGTTCTGTAACTTGACGAAGAAAAGTAACTCCACGAGATGCCAAAATCTAGTGAATGCTTGTGATTGAGTTTTCTCACCAGGAACATTGAGAGTTAACGATTCCTTGGACCAATACCTACTGTGTGTGTGGTGTGACGTGACGTTTCTTCAGTTCCCCACTTTCGGTCCTACCTGCAATTAGTTCCCACAGTTGTTTTGTCTTCTCCAGTCATCTCATTAAAGCTTGGAAGGAAGTAGCCATGATGGCAGTGCCACTATTGAGTGTATGTAGCTAGTACAGTTAAATTGCTTTGCTAATCTCCTAATCCATTGGGCAGTGCACAGGGTGAAGTTATAATTACAGTAATAGGAAATAATTTAAATTATCTCGAAGTAACACGGATATACTTGGTTAATGGTAGCTGGTATGATATTGATTGATTGGTTAAATGTTTCCTCATGTTGGCTGTTAGCTAGATTTTTTTTAATCTAAATCAATCTAAATCTAAATTGATGTTTTTTAACAATTCAGATCCAGAATAGTCCCGTGAGAAGAAATCTGGGACATTTTTCCTTTTTCAAGCTCGCCTCACCCCAAGTTTACGTAAACGCTCTTGGAGTTTATTTAGCTGGGCCTATCATGTGTGCGCGCATGTCCACGCTGACCACTACACCGGCAGACTTTAAATAACTTCTGTGAGAAAGGAGCTTCAGTGCAGTCTCAGCTCGTACAGGAATAGATGCCCTTTCTTGCTGATGTTTTAATATTTGCCCTTTACAGGAAACCGTAAAATGGCTTTTAGGGTGATTATTTTTTTTTAATGGGGTGTGTCAAGAGGTCCAGCGTATTTCGTGCGTGTTTGGTGTGCAGCATCAGTAACTTCCAGCAAGCACGGTGACCCAAATGGCTGATCACGTTCTGCTGCAGAAACGGAATGGAAATGTCTTTCTGTAAGGTCTTTGTGTCAGATCTGTGTGATGAGATGGTCTCCTGTACACCCACAACTGTTTCATAATGACTGTTCGATGCACATACTCTCTCTATACATATATATATGTGTGTGTGTGTGTGTGTGTGTGTGTGTAACTTGAGTGCAGAGTTGTGGACCATCAACCTCATTGTGGTAGAGCATTGAGTCCTAGCGGAATGGTGGTGTTTTTTTTTTTTTGTTTGTTTTTTAGTTTTGTTTTTTTTTTAAGTGTTAAGTTTAAAAAAAAAAATGCATCAGACCAAACGTGCAAGAGGAATCTTCTCATTAGAATAAATGACCTCTGAAGGAACGTTTTGGCTTGATGGATGCTAGATGCAACATGGATGAGGGTAGGATGTGCAGAAGAAATACATTCTTTTTAAAAAAGTAACTTTGAGGGTTCTGACTTCTTATATGGATTCGATAATGGGTTTTTTTTTTTTTTTTTTTTTTTATTTGGGGGGGTTCTACCCATATTAAAGGGTTCCCACAAAGGGACACAATGGCTTTCCATTTCAAGAGTGGAAAAGTTGCAGAAGGAAGCTTTTAATTTTGACATGTTTTGGAATTTCTTGAAAGAATTCCCTTCTTGTGTGTGGTGTTTTTTTTTGTTTTTTTTTAAAGCATCCTACATATGTTAAAGGGTTCCCCAGGAATGGCAAAGCTAAGAACGCTTTATGGTGCTAGATGCAACATGGATGTAGGACCTTTTCATTTTCAATGATCTTATCAGAAAACGCCTTCTGAGGAAAAGGGTTCCTCAAGGGTTGTTCCTCAAGGGATCTAGCTTCCTACATGGGTTCTATGTTGTAGTATCTCTCCAAAACATGTTAAATGGTTTCCTTAGAGGGACAAACCTTCTTAAGAGTGAAGATGTCCATTGAAAAACATTTCAGGACAAATTTCATCCTTCTGAGCAAAAGAAGCAAACTTTATAATGGTCCAACAAGGTTGAGTAGTTGTAAGCTCTAGCTTTTCTGACCTGACCTTTTGCCCTGTTTGTGTGTTGGCAGCTCCGCGTTCGTGCCGTGCCGTGAGATGACCGAAGTGATGATCAGCAGCACTCCAATGGAGGACATACGGCTTAGCCCAAGCAAAGACCGCCTCACTTTCCAGGTACCCGAAATTTTGATCCTGTTTCACACGATCTTTGAACAGCAAAACCGTCCTAAATATTACTTTTTTCAAGAAATAGCTCATTGCTTTCACACCCAAGTCATATTGAGATTCTCAGGCCAGGCTTTCCACTGTGGGCTTCCTTTCAGAAGTGAAGGTTGCTGCTTTCCAAAATAAGATCAACTCCACAGAGAAGAATTGTCATTAGGTACTTTTCCATTTCTCAAAATGTAAGCAAATTTGAATCATTTTTGTTTTTCCATTCTGAAAGAGGAACAGGATGGCACCAGACCACACTCCCTGGCTGTCTGTTCGAAATCGTGTAACCACTGTGTTGTTCATTGTTACTGTTTAGCTGGAGCATTGACAATTTTTGAACCCTCGCTCCAGCAAGACAGGAGACGTCTGAAAACGAGCTGTTCTGCCTTTTTTTTTTTTTTTTTTTTTTTGCGCTAAAGCAGCAGAACAAAATGGCAGAAAAGCAAAGTCACTGGAGGGCTAATAACTGTAGGCTGTATTTGTATTCTATTGAGGTGAATGAGTCTTGTGAGCCAATACAAAACAAGAAGGTGGGACTGTGGTCTCATTGGGTGGTAAAAATGGAGTGGTTGCTCATTTATTTTCTTCTTGCTGTTTATTGAAACATCTGGGGGAAAATAAATTGCCCATTTCGTCCACCAACATACACTAGGCTTTTTGGCATAATTTTTTTTTCATCTAGTCAAGTATCAGTTTTGGAGGTTAATAATGTTCCTTATAGATGCGCGCTCTGATCATCTAAATCACGTGTTGTCTTTATCTCTATCTCTTTATCCCTATACCAAGCTCATGAACTGTTTTGTCCTGTTTAGGCTCCAGTAATGCAGTAACACAATCCTAATTAGCATATTACCCAGAATGCCGTTTTGGAGGGTGCTTTTCCATTCTGTGCTGTAAGGGGAAAAAAAACCTGATTTCTTCTCTTCCCAGCTGCACTCTTCAGGGACCTGCTGTCTCTGTCGCTCTTTTTAGTGCCTTCATTTCAGTGCTATGAGTTCTGCTGTGCCAAGATACATACTCTTGAGCTATTTAAAGGCTGTGCTTGTGTGTGTTTTCAGTCTTTTGTGTGTGAGATAATTGAGGTGCTGAACCATGCAAAGATTTGATGCCAGTGTCACAGCTGATATAAAATCTGACAATCACTCTGGCTGCTGATGTTTTCTCTCGGATGAGAGACGGATGAGTCTGGAAGAAATGCAGTCGTCCTGCGATGCACTGTGAGAAATTTATGGATATATTCAGGGCATCATGTCATGTTTCGCAGACGCCTCGTCCTTGATGGACTCTTGTTTTGCGTATCCTGGATGACTTCCTGTCCCTTTTTTCTGCCTCGACTAAAGAACACAGCTGCGTGTTTTGAGTTTTGAAGAGAACGAGTCAAGACGTGCTGTTACAGGAAGTTCATGAGTGTCGGTATGAAGCAGTTTGTTAGCTTTTTTTAACAGCATGACCTGATGTTTTACTTCTCTTAGACCACAGCAGTTGCCCATGCTGTCAAATTATTTGTTAAAGAACGGTTGCGTTGAATAACCACTATAACATTTGTTTGTCACTTTTATTTCTGTCATGGAGTTTTTTGTTTTTGAAGTTCACAACTATCAGAGTGCTGTGTCTTACACCTTTCTTTCTCTAGATCTCTTTCTCTTTCTTGCTTTCTGTTGCCCTTTCATCTCAGGCTGTAATTGAGGTCAAATTTGGACAAGCTCCTTTTCTTTCTTTGATTGGGCTTCCCCCCCCCCCCCCAAATTGGAAATTAGAGATGGCTTAGCTTCTGCATCTTACTTCCACAGCCTGTTTTCTGTTGGGCCCCTTTCTGGGATGGTGACATCCCTATCCCTTCAGTCTATGTTACTGAAACAGACAGAGCTAAAAATATACTTGGGCCCATCCTTTTCTCAGGAGAAATGAAGCTTTTGGGCATGTTCCTCTTCCTGAGGCCAAGAGCGAAGGATATAAATAAGAAAGCAGAGTGCGTGTGAGAATCTGCGAGAGACAGTTGCAAGTCATGTATGCCCTTCCTTAATGTTGTTTCAGCATTACGCCAGGTTCTCAGGGAATTTCATGTCTCACGCACGCGCGTGCGCACATGCGCGCACACATTACTTTTCCTGTTCTGCTATTAACAGTGTTTTGATGGCTTTCAGTGTTTTGAAAAGCATTGTACCAGCTTTTGTACCCAGTTAAAGGTTTCATCTTGGGGTTGTGATGAGATTTTTAATAGGGGTCTTTTTTTGAAAAGAATCAAATCTGAAAGAAGTGAAATGTTTTTTGTGCATCATCTTTTGAGGAATAAAAATGAGGCTAAGGTGAAGTGGGGGGGGGGGGATGCAGACTGTGGATGCCTACGATGGTGAAAAATATCAGCATTAAGTCATTTATAGAAAATGAATCAACACAAATGGCAAATTTAACAGCGCTGTAGGATATATAAAGTTGTAAGCTGATACTGTGATGTACTGAAACCGTGGTATTGTGCTGCAAGATTAACGTAATATCAGTTTATCATACCACTCCAGCTCTGTTTCACATACACCGTATAATGTGGAAACTTTGTTATAAATTGTCTGGTTCTGGAACCATTTAAAATGTGACACTTTAATAAGCACAGCCAAAGAAAAATGCCATGTTTCCGTCTCTCTCTCCTCACAGATCTTTCCGGATCCGTCGGACTTCGAGCGCTGCTGCAAGCTGAAGGACCGCCTTCCATCCATCGTGGTGGAGGCGACCGAGGGCGAGGTGGAGAGCGGAGAGCTGCGCTGGCCTCCCGAGGAGTTCCTGATCAGTCAAGGAGAGGGAGATGAAGAGGAGGAGGAGGAAGAGATTGACGGGAACATACAACAGGGACAGCAAACGCAAAGAAAGGACTGATGCGTATGCGTACACACACATACATGAGCATCATTTAAGAGTCCTTCAGTGAGAAGAGGATGAAGAGGAGGAAAGTGACGAGAGTGCTGATCCTGATCTCACACCTGGTGCTAAATTTAAGCTTTACGAATATAGCCCACTGATTATCAATACCCTCGCACCATGCACTCTCTCGTTCGCTGTCTAAAATAAGTCGAGTTCCTTTTGAGACTCGGCACAAGCCAGCATCGTTGCCCATCATAACGCGTTCTCGTCTCTCGCTTGCTCTCACACTCCTTGTCCTTGCTCGCACACTTTCTCTCGCACATCAATATCCATATATAATTATGCATATGTTCATCAGTGACTAAGGAGGACTTTAGTTCCTGGACTTGTTTTTTCGACAAGGGTGAGATCCCACATGAAGAACTTGAACTTTTAGATCATCATTCAGAGCCAGTGTTTGCTTCTTGTTTGTTTGTTTGTTTTGAATAATAATCATAAATGTATTGATTTTTGGAGGTTAATAACGTTAGGTGACTGTACAGGGTTAAACAGCACTGGTGTTCGGACTGTTCACTTTTCACTGCTTGAATTATTTTCCAAAATGCAGCGATTTAATAATTTCATGTTCGAGCCACGTGTTCTAACACAGAAATGGAGCCATGTGGCTTATTTAGTGCTGAAGCTATAAACTGTAGGATGTTATTGCTAACTCTGGTTTAGCCTAGTCACTGTTTTGTTTTGCTTCCTTCCCCCCCTTTGGAACAATTTTCCATTCAATACTGTATGTAAATAATTTTTGTATGCAAAAGTAGTCATTTTCACTGTGAATATCTGCATGTAGTTGTCTGGCTTTGTACATAGATCAGTTTCTTTTCAGCTAGCTAATGGTTGGCACACAGTGGGACGGGAGTTCGCAAAAATCCAAATCAAATACAATGATTTAATGCAAATCAAATCCCCCCTCCCCCCTTTTTCGGTTTACACACCATTCATTACATTGAGAGTAAAATTTTGTATTCGGATGCAGAATGTGATTGTGATTGAAATAATCCTCTTCCCTCAGTGGAAAGGTTACAGAAGGTCACCTTGGCAGAGCACCTTTGTATATTGACACAATGTCTAGCCTTTATTTTCATTTTTGGTTTGTTTCTTGTCTACTTCCTGGCTTTGGTCTCAGTTTAGGTGTGTGTATGTGGGTGTTATGATGGGTGAGTGTAAGTGTGTAACTCTGTGTGAACTGCCTGTAGATTTGCTCTGGGTTTTTTTTTTGTTTGTTTGTTTGTTTTTTTTTTTTGTTTGTTTTTTTTTGTACAGCTCAGGGAGAATAGCTGCCATTTTGTCTTGGTTTTGATTTTTTTTTTTTTCCTCCCTCCCTTTACCACTTTTGTTGTAAATAAACATTTGGAACATCCTTTAGAACTCTTGTGTTTTGTGTGAATATGTGAGGTAAAACCACTAAATGATGGGTTCTTTTGTGAGTGTGAGGTAAAACTAGTGCATGTAACCTTTTGTGTGAATGTGTGAGGTAAAACTAGTAAATGTGAGCATTGTGTGAATTTGTGAGGTAATACTAGGAAATCTTTGGCATTTTGTGCAAATGGGTGAGGTAAAATGAGTAAATATTAGTTTTTGTAAATGCCATGTACCACTAAACATGAACATGTGAGGTAAAACTAGTTAACCTAAGCATTTTATGTGAATGTGAGGTAGTCCTGGAAAATCTTCAATTTATGTGAATGTGTGAGGTAAAACGAGCTTTTTGTTAGTGTAACACATCATGAAAATTTTTCTTTGAATGTGTGAGGTAAAACTCATGTCAGCATTTTGTGTGAACATGAGGTAAAATGTGACGTGTGTGTGTGTGTGAGAGAGAGAGAGAGAGAGAGAGAGAAAGTATTGTTATTCTAAGAGGTCATCGTTTTAGAGGATGGGGTGATTTTTTTTTTTGTGCCCCTTGTTTTCTTCTTTTTGTTCAGCTCAGCATATAAAACAAATATCTTAAGAACTTTCAGTTTCACTTCCTTTTGCAGCAGCTTTAAAGCAATGTGGCTTGACTTCCTGCAAAACATCGTGTGCGTGTTCTTTGCATGGTATTTGAATGCATACTGTATTTAGTTGCACAAACCGCATTGTGCCTTCCTGCCTTCCCACACTTCCTCTATACAAGCTGAGGGCTTTCGCATTCACGTCTTTTGTTTCTTATAAAGCCATTGACCAGAGGTCAGCTGTCGGCTCCAGATGAAATGCAGTAGTTAACTCGAGCGGTTTTTGCTTTAATGCGTCAAATGCACAGGTTTGTGGTGTTTTAGGCCTAAGGACATGACCCCAGTGGCAATTTGAGCTTGTATGGCGCCCTGGGCAAACTCTGTAATAGCAAAGCAAGCAACATAGGCTAACAAACATAAGTGTTATACTAGCCTATTTCACTACATGCATAATTTTATACTAATAAAGTGATGTCATAGCTACATATATTTATCTTTTGTGCATTTCTACTCTTTTCTCTTTTTCCTAAACTGGGCATCTGATGGCTGACCCTAGAAATCTTGTTATCCATTTGTGTTGATTTGGCCCTCGAGCATCACTAGATTACCCATCACCCAACATGGCCAAACAAGAGTCAAGACTAAACCAATTCACCTTGGTGGTGTACAGACTGGTTTTATATATATATTTTTAAGACTTTTGGACAAACCAGAAAAAAAATGCAACAATATGTCTGTGAAACTATATTGTCACAGTATTATGAATGAACTGTGGTTTAGTTGGTAGAATTTCAGAGTGTGACTGATTTTACTCTGCATTAGCACTATGTGCCCTATTTAATAGGTCCCCCACTCCTCCGACCTCAGGCTTCCAGTAGGGAGACCTGAAGTCATAGGTCAACCTACCCACGCCCCCCCCTCCTTCCCCATTTCGTACTTCTGAGTGGGAGACCGGGAAGTAGCCTGGCTGCCTGGCTCACAAACTAGAATCAGGGCGCAACTTTGAGAGGTTAACTTACCCACTTGGTTACATTATGATATTGACGTGATGTGCAAATGAGAAAACTGATCTCGCAAATCTCAAAATTCTGATATATA
>JAOTRR010000043.1:2004920-2020676 GCA_028570945.1 Gogo arcuatus | reverse complement strand
CACACACACACACACACACACACACACACAGAGTACAGGCACAATGCAGCTTGCCATGTTTCTGAGAAACTGCAGCTTTACCTCGGACTGTTACAAAGTGCTGACACTGGAGACTCCTTCCATGAAAGTCTCAACGTTCGCACACTTTTTTTTTGTAAAGTGGCTCGTCCGCAGTACAAGTCCCTGTGACTGAGCTGTTACTATAGAAACGAGACCACGTTAATATAAACCTGTGATTTGCAGCTGCACTACCATCAGAGAAACACCTTCTGACCAATCAGAATCCAGAGTTCAATTTGGTAAATAAGTTATTTATTAAATATTTACTTTGATACAGAAATAAACTTTAATACAATTAACTACTATTCATCATGTGCAGCTTCTCCCTCAAAGTTCTTCTTTTTTTTTTACTTCCTGTGTATAACTACTCGAAGTGTGTGTGTGTGTGTGTGTGTGTGTGTGTGTGTGTGTCATACTGAATCAGTGAGGAGTGGCTAGATAATCACTCACACCAAGTATTTCAGTGTCCTCAGCTCTGAGACTCTTCTTTCCTCCGACTCTCATCACTGGCGCATGTAAGTGTTCTGTCTTTATTCATCTCTCAAAACCTTTTCTTTCATTAAAAAGACTCAGCTTTACTAAAATAAAAGGGGTTCATTCAACATCAGCTAATGACTTATGTTAAGGTTATTTTTGCTTGAAGGTTAATATGTTCAAGTTGGTATGACTTACAACATTATATTGAAACAAAGAAAGGAAAATTTGTCTTAAAAGAATACTGAATATTTAAAAAAAACTATTTAAACAAGAATAAGGTGTCAGTTTATGATACGGACTGGAGCAACTGTTGAACTGCTGCCTAATTTTTTTTTTTTGTCTGCAGTTTGTAGTTTGGGCTTTTTGCCTACAATTATTAAACACAATCATTTGTAAGACAATAAATCCTTTTTTTTTTTAAAGTCTGAACTGAATTAACAACTCTGTGTCTTTGTTGAGTGGTGTGTGTGTGTGTGTGTGTGTGTGTGTGTGTGTGTGTGTGTGAGGTATTGTATAGTTCTATGCAAAAGTCTTCAGCACTGTCATTTTTTTAAATACAAATTCTGTTATAAAATGTTTCTTTTTTGATTCGAGTCTGTTTAAAAGTATTTTTGGTTTCTGCACATTACTCTCCCAGCAAAAAAATAAATCTAAGAATCGGAGTCTTGAGAAGTTCTGATCAGATTCTCCAAGAGGTTTAGAAAAACCAGTCAGTTTCCTTCAAAAACTGGACAAAGTCTCGGTACGCGAGACTACCGATTGCCATATCACCAAAGTGCTGAGAACTGCCCTTTTTTAGTCGATTTTTATGCCTCAGACATTTCCACAGTACTGTATATATACACACACATACCAAGTGTTCCCTGGATATACTCCGGATCTATCAGGGCCCTGACCAGGATAAAGTGCTTGCTTGCTCAAAATTAATGAATGAATCATACATTCCAATATGTTGGGCCACCAGCTTCGATCTATAGTTGAGTGCAAAATTTCAATTCACCAGTTATATAGCATTTCCGGGGGGGGGGCCCAGAAATGGGGGGAACTAAGAGCACTTCCACTGAACAATTTATCTGCAAAAAAAAGTCATGCACAAATCAGTCATCTGCCATGAGGTGGAGGAGAACCTTAAATATTTAAACGCTCATATCATGTCAGTGAAAATGAAAAGCTTTTTTTTGTCTATTTGTCTATTTGCATTAAGCACTAAGTTGATTTTCTTTTGGACAAATCAAGACCTTGGAATTTTGAATTCTTTATTTAATTTTTGGCAAGAATAGTTGAAAAAATCACAAGTTACAAGTGAGAAATTACCATGTGTAACTTCACAATGTAAAGTTCTCTAAAATCTACTAAATGTTTCCACGTATTGCGTCTTTCACAGTAAAAATTCAAATGACCAACTGAAAAAAATTCACATCAAAAGGTAAGGTGGACATTTATTATTTTTTGCTTCAGTAAATTAATACTGATCAGTTGTTCATACCTAATGAACTAAATTATAGTCACTGCAAAAAATGTGATGTAATTCCCCTAAGTCCGAATTTACAAATTAAAAATTCAAGTGAAATAACTTAATTTATTATTCAATTAACCAACTTCGGTTTATTTTACATGCATTTTATCTGTCCTACTTATTTTTAATTGATATGGTTAGCATAGGTTTAATTTTAAAAATGCTAAAGTATTGATGTAAAAATTTACCAAACAAATGACACACATTCATTTTCTATTTACAAAAAATTGTTCTTTCAGGCCACCGGAAAGGGTCCAACGATGGAAACGGTTCATGGATTACTTTGTATTTTTGTAATCGCATCCTACTTCATCATCGGTCATGGCCAAAAGATTGGTAAGATCATTTTTAATTCTTAAGGAAATATGACATGAAATTTTTTTTTTTTGAGAAACTTTTTGTCACTCATTTTGAATTCAATATTGCAAAAGGTAATTACCACCAGCGTCTCTTTCTTGCAGTGTGCACACAGGAAGCCAAGGCTGATATCGTGTTTTTAGTAGACGGCTCTGCCAGCATTGGTCTCAAGAACTTCCAACAGATTCGTGACTTTCTCACGTCCGTCGTGACGAACTTTGACATCGCTCCGAATAAGGTCAGGGTCGGGATGGTCCAGTTTAGTGACACACCAAAAACTGAGTTTTTCCTGAACACCTATGAGGAGAAGCAGGAGATTCTCGACTACATTAAGCGATTGCCGTATAAGACCGGCGGCACCTACACAGGCCTGGCCTTGCAGTTCTTACTGAAAAACCACTTTATTGAGCAAGCAGGGAGTCGGGCAAATCAAATGGTGCCCCAGATCGTCTTTGTCATCACAGATGGAGAATCTCAGGATGAGGTCGAGCCTTACGCTCAGGAACTGAGGCAGAAGGGAATCACAGTGTATGCCATTGGAATCAAAGACGCAGACGAGAAGTTCCTGAAGAAGCTCGCGAGTCAGCCATATGAAAAACATGTGTACAGCGTGTCTGACTTTAATGCCCTCCAGGAAATCTCAATGAGTGTCAGTCGAGAGCTGTGCACCACTGTAGAAGAGGCACAAGGAGAGCGACAAGGTAAGAGCTCTATTTGGGGGGGAAAAAAAATCAAAGTATACTTTGTGAATGGTTTTCATGTTAAATTGTGGCTTATTTTTGATTACACAACAGCACTGTTGAATTTGCGAATCTGATTGGTCAAAACGTGATGACTCATTTTCTAGAACAGCAGCTCTGACAGTCGTTTGGCTGCAAAGTGCTCATTCTAATACGTTATTGTTTCGATATGAACAACTTACGCAGGGAATCTTACAGCAGACACTCCACAGAAATTGATTTAAAAACATGTATTTGTTGATAAGGTGAAGTTTTCTGTAAGGAGATGTTTAGTTCACATTGATTTGAAGGAGTCTCCAGTGCAGCGCAAGCTGCAACTTTTCTGACACTGGAAAATTATGTCTTATTCACTTAAAGACAGAAACCGTAAGGTAACGAGTACTACTACTACTACTAATAATAATAATAATAACAACATTTCAGGATGTGCTGTGATATGAAAATAATCAACTTCAGCGTGGTAACAGTAATTCCAGTTCATTACACCACCTATTATTGATTATCTTCCTTTAACAGCATGCCCAAGTGTTTCATTCTTCACCCAACAGTTAGTCAGTACAACTGATGATGTTCAAGTTGATCAGGTGGATTTTACAAGTTTATCAGAAGAGAGGGGGAAAATGGCTTCAAAATTATACCATGAACTCCAGTTTCCTTGACCCGAATGAATAAAAAATACTACACCGAAATATTTGACATCACTACATTCTTTTCAAACTCATCCAGCTCCTGCTGTATGACTAATGAGTCATGATTTAAAATCCATGCATGACAGTTTCCTTTTCGTGAAGTAAATTTCTGTTTTTTCTCCTAGAATGCAGCGAGATTACTGCAGCAGATATTGTTTTTCTGGTGGATTCGTCCGACACCATTGGAGACGCCAAATTTGAAGAAATCCGCAGTTTCCTTCGCACTTTTGTAGAGGCACTTGACATTGACGAACAAAAGGTGAGAGTTGGCCTTGCTCAGTTTAGCGACAGACCACACCAGGAGTTCTTGTTTGGTGCAAATGAAGCCATGAAGGAAGACCTGCCTGGGAAGCTGTCCAGCATCACATATCGCAGGGGTGGGCCAAAAAAAACGGGGCTCGCTCTGGACTTCATTTGGAATAAGTACTTCAGCCAAGCTAGACAAAACGTTTCGAAGATTGCCATCGTGATCACGGACGGGGAGTCGAGTGATGCTGTGCAGGGGCCGGCTCAGGAGCTCCGAAAGCAGGGAGTTGTTATCTTTGTGATTGGGACTGGACCATCAAATAATGCACAACTCCAAGCCATTGCTAACAATCCCCAGAAAGAATTCTTGTTTAGCATTGATAATTACCCAAATTTACTCAGCCTGATTGAAAACCTACGCAGAAGAGTGTGTATTGCTGTCGATGACCAATTGCGAGGTAATTGGCACATCTTTTCTTTTTGAAGGCCATACTCAGATATAGTCAGATTCATCAGATAGAACAGCTGTAGTGACAAGCAAGTGAATGGCAGCATGGGAATGTAACCACCCAATATGTGTCAAGCAGGAAACAGCATTTTTGAAAGATAATGTGAGGGCATACATTGTATATGAACAGAATCTGTAACTTAAATAATACCTACGGGTGTAGTGGGTAGTAATGTTGCAGTCAACACCACCTAAACCGAGACCAAGTTATGACCGAGACCAGAGTGCATCGGGACCGAAACAAGACCAAGACTTTGAGGGGTTGAGACTACGTCAAGACCAAGACCAAGGCGGGGCAAGACTGAATCAAGACCAGGACCAGACCAGTGCATGTGAAGAGGGGCGGGAAGGAGTGACAGCCGTTAACAGTAACAAAAATTTAAAATTAGCAATGAGTCACGTTTTTGGTTGCATTTGAGGCAGGAACTTTTACATCCAATCTCAGTAATGATATTAACAAATAAATCAGACAATGCACAGGCAATTTAGCAATATCCCCGCAATTGTGGTTTTGACCAGTCTTGAAATAAAATCCTGAGTCGTCTATGTCTGAGACCGAGACAAGACCAAGTAAAAATGTGGTCGATTCTGAGACAAGACCGAGACCTTCAAAAAGTGGCCTTGAGACCAAGACCAATCTCAAGTACTACAACACTAGTGGATAGCATTACCGCTTCAGAGGTGCAGGGTCTCCGGTTCAACTCCGTGCTCAGATTTGTGTCTGTTATGAGGTTTGGATGTTCTTCCAGGGTCTTGGGTTTCCTTTGGGGCTGTCTGGTTTCCTCCTGCTGTCCAAAAGCATTCTGGCAGGTGTACTGGCTACTCTAAATTGCCCCTAGGTGTGAATGTGTGTGGGCACGGCAGCCTGTGATGTGGTGTCCCATCTAGGGTGCATTCCCACCTCACTCCCAGTATTCCAGGGATGGGCTCAAGATCCACCATGACCCTGACCATGATAAAGTGAAGATGAATAAATGAATGAACAGTACCTACCAAAAAAGAAAAAAGGAGTTCCAGGTGCCAAACAAAGACTAAATCTTTCTTACAACTTTCAACTACACTATTTATCAGTAACTGTTCTATAAATTGTGTTTCTGTTTACCTTTAAAATGGATACCCAGGAGCCCATTGGCAAAAAAGTGCACGAATGGGCACACCAAAAAACAGATATCCGAGTAATTGTTTATACAAAGGATATCATTAAAAATGATACTATTATTCTAGTTTTACCTTTAACCTTTAATTCCTCTTCTTATTTTCCCCATTTAGCTTCTTCCCTTAAGTTTGCAGATGTCTTTTTCCTGGTGGATAGTACAGCATCAAGACCAGAGTTCCAACAAATCAGAAACTTCTTGATCAGACTGGTCAACCAGCTTGGCGTCAACAAGGATGGGAACCATGTTGGCCTGGCACAGTTCAGTGACAATGTTGAAGAGGAATTTCTGTTCAATACTAATAAGACCAGAAATGAAATTTTATCATCCATACGCAATCTCCGACTTAAGCCCAAAGGCATGCGTCAAATTGGAAATGCAATCGAATATGCACGCAAAAACTTCTTCAATACTTCAACTGGTAGTCGCGTCGCCCAAGGCTTCAAACAGGTCCTGCTGGTGATGAGTGTGGGGAAGTCGAATGACAGTGTCATTCGGCCATCACGTACAATTAAAAAGGACGGAATCCACATGATCTCTGTTGGCTTGGGCAAAGCTTTAATGGACGAGCTAGACGACATTTCTAGTCCAAATCAAACCTATAAAATGATAGCATCAAACATTTCGCAGGTGGTACAGAAAGTCAAGCCTGTGATTGAATCACAAGATGATCTCAACATCTCCCAAGGTGTGTTATTTTGCTGTACTGCAGATTACAAACAACCTGTAGCAGTAATCTCCATCACATTAAAACCTGGGTGTAGTTTTGAACTTGTGTGTGCAACAAAAGTGATGTTTTGAATCAATTCTTTACTCGCACTGAAATAAGGTTTTCTTGTGTGCTTTTGCAGACTGCATATCTGCCAACATAGCAGACATCGTGTTTATCGTTGATGAATCTGGCAACATGGGACCTGAAAACTTTCAGCTTGTACGCAACTTCCTCCGAAACACCATTTTAGGGCTCGATGTAGGCATTGACAAAGTGAGGGTAGCCATTGTTCACTACAGCGATGTCCCCAGGGCTGATGTCTATCTGAACACATACAGCAACAAGAGTGAAATTTTGCAGTACGTTCAGAGGCTATCCTATGGCAGAGGCAAAGCGTACACTGGGGCTGCCCTACAATTTGCCAAGAACAATGTATTCACCAAGGAAAGAGGCAGCCGAAGTGACGAACACGTTCAACAGATTGCAGTGGTCATCACAGATGGATGGTCTGCAGATGAAATCACCAATGCAGCAGCAGAGCTGCGTCGCTCAGGCGTTACAGTTTTTGCTCTGGGCATCAAAAACGTTAACGTAGACGAATTGAATGAGATAGCATCTTACCCACCCAGAAAGTTTGTGTTTAACGTTGAGAGTTTTGTTAAGCTCAACGCGTTGTCGAGTATGTTAACAAAAAGCCTTTGTGGGGATATTACCTCTGCCTTCATACCTATGCTCAAAGATATTACTCTTCAGAAAGGTTTGTAAGCTCTGATTATGCTGAACTAACCTTTTTAACCTCAGAAAATATTGCATTATTATTATTAACACTCTTAGATTCAATATCCTTATTCAACATTCTTCTTCCTTATCTTCAGGCTGCAAGTTCACAGCTGAAGCAGACATCTATTTCCTACTTGATGAATCGGGGAGCATTACTTACGAAGACTTTGATGAAATGAAAGCTTTTATTTTAGAGTTCCTTCACATGTTTGAGATCGGACCCGATAAGGTGCGCATCGGCGTGGTGAAATTTGCAAGCCATGCAACCACTGTCTTCCGCCTGGACACTTACAACACAAAGTCTGAAGTGGAAAAAGCAGTGAAAGACCTAATAATGTATGGAGGTGGAACCAGAATTGATTTGGGACTGGAAGCAATGATCCCGCTCTTTCGGCAGGCATCACAAACGCGCAAGGAAAACGTTCGCGAAATACTCATCATGATTACGGATGGCAAATCTGAGGCAGGCGGAACGCCAGTGAATATTCCAGCTGAAGAAATGAGGAGGCAGAACATCACAATTTATGCTATCGGAGTGAAAGATGCAGACATGGCCGAACTGGAAGAAGTCTCCGGAAGCCCTAAAAGGACATTTTATGTCCAAAACTATGATGCTCTTAAGCTAATTAAAACCAAAGTCCTGAAAGAAATTTGTTCATTTGAAGGTAAATTTTTCAGAGCAGTTTCACCAAACTTTTGTGTTGCTTCGATGGCAATAATTGAATGTTTTAAGATCTATTCTTGTTTGATAAGAAAATATTCATGGTAGGTCACTGGAAAATCTTTCATAGATGACTCTAAATAATTTTACGTGCCATGACTTAGATTGCAACCATGAAATGACAGACTTTCTTCTACCCTGTCTTACAGCTTGTGACGATCTTTTGGCGGATGTCGTCTTTCTGATTGACGGTGCAGATGCTGTTGACGAGCTAGACTTTAAAAAGACAAAGGAACTAATAGGATTTGCAGTAGAAAAACTTCCTATTAAAGAGAACAGAGTGCGACTTGCTGTCGTTCAATATAGCACAAATACAGTTGTGGAATTTGCCTTAAATGCCTTCCATGATAAAGACTCATTACAAAAGGAAATTGCATCCATCCAGCAGCTTAAAGGCAAAACCTACACAGGCAAGGCACTTAAAGATGTTTTAACGGTGTTTCAGGAATCCAGCGGGGGACGTCCTAATACTTTGCAGTTCCTAATACTTGTTACCGATAGTGTGTCCAAAGATGACGTAGTACAGCCTTCTAGAGATCTTAGGGAGCAGAATATCAACATTTATGCTATCGGTTTGGGACATGCTAGTAAATCTCAGTTGTTGGATATTTCCGGATCTTATGACAGAGTCTACCTCGACAACAACTTTGCTTCCCTACAAACATTGGGTAGTGAGGTTATCTTCAAGATATGCAATGCTGGTAAGTGATGCATGTATTAGGTTTCTAATAATAACAACAAGAAGTATTAGATATCTAAATCATAAAATCTTTGGTTTCCCATTTCATGACGATCATGGAATCTCTCAAATGTTTTGCTCACTAGAGTGCAAAAGACCTGAACTGATGGATGTAATTTTTCTGGTGGATGGCTCTGGTGTTGCTGACAATGAAAATTTTCAGCTGATGAAAAGATTTTTGGGAGCAGTGGTGAAAAAGGCAGATGTCGGACAGAAGAGGGTCCGCTTTGGAACGATAATTTATTCTGACCAGCCTAAATCCGAGTTCGCTCTAAATCAGTACATCAGCAAGGACAAGGTTCTGCAAGCTATCTCAGAGATGCACTCTCCTGGAGGTAGAAGAAACACAGCCCAGGCTCTGAAGTCTGCGCTCTCCTACTTTGCGGCGGCACAGGGAGGAAGGCGTTCTCAGCATGTTCCTCAGGTGCTATGCTTAATAACAGATGGTCCAGTCGCTGACTCTGCTGGACTCACAAAATGGACTGAAGATCTTGAAGGTTCTGAGGTCAACATGTTTGCAATTGGGATGGCAGGAGCTAGCGAGGCTGAGCTGACACAAATTACCGGAACTCACGAAAGGGCCTTCTATGTGGACAACTATGAGGCTTTTAGAATGCTGTATAAACCAATTACTCAACAACTGTGCAATCTGACAAAGCCAGGTAAAGCAATTCCTCACCAAAGTAAACCCAACTCCATGAAGTTAATGTAAGTACGTTTTATTTGAGTTGTTATTTAAATGTTACTTTCATTTACTTATTTTAGTGTGTGAGAAGGAGGAGGCAGATCTGGTCATTTTGATCGATGGGTCCGAATCGATTTCTGAGAAGAACTGGGAAGTCGTAAAGGGTTCCGCAATCAACATTGTTAAAAAGCTCGAAATTGCACCAAACAGATGGCGGGTTAGTGTGGCTCAGTTCAGTGACAAAGTACTGCATCACTTCTACCTGGACAAATACAATAATATAGCAGAAGTGGAACAAGGCATACATGACATTACCCAAAGGAAACAAGGTACAAACACCTGGGAAGCACTGAAAGAAATAGAAGATCACTTTACACCAGAGCATGGAAGCAGGATAAAGAAAGGAGTGTCACAGAACCTGCTGCTAATCACAGATGGCAAAGCTAATGACAAGGAGGATCCAAGTACATTAGCTAATCTCAGGGCAAAAGACATTTCTGTATTTGCCATTGGGATTGGGCATGATATCAAACACCATGAGCTCATCAAAATCACTGGTTCAAAAGAGCGTGTTTTCTACGAGACCTTTGAGAGTCTTCCACTGAAGACAACCACAACTAAAGTTCTAGATGCCCTTTGCAAACCAGATGTCATACCAGAGCCTCAGGGTAAGTGACCAAATTTGATGACTAGATTTTTTTTTTTTTAACAAAGATGGCTGCCACCTACTGAGTCTTGGGTTTTGACAAGGTTTCCTTTTGTCCTTGTTGCCACTGATTTGCTCAGTTGGGATTAAGTCACTGAGGTCTGTAACACCACTTTAAGACAATCTATAACTGTTTGATTAACTCCACTGTCAAAATATATACATATTTAGTTGTATAAATTACTCGTATAAGGAAGCGCTACACTATTAGTTGCCTGATTGCACTGTTTGTTCCTGTTTGGTTAGGATGCTCTATTGACATTGGCATTGGATTTGATGCATTACACAGAACAAGCTCGCAGCCTCTACTGGGACCACACACAGAGTCCCTTGTTGCTGCAGCGATTCATCGTTTATCCATGATTGGTGGGCTCTGCTGCATCGCTGCAGACAAAATTGAAACCAAGTTTGGCTTCCGCCTTGTCTCTGATGATGGGAAAGTTATGGATGATTTTAAATTTGAAAAGTATGACCAGAACGTGGTCACCAAGGTGCTCCAAATACGGTCTGCAACACCTATGGCTTTCAACGCACTTCTTCTAAACTCCTTCAAACAAAAATTCGCTAGTTCACTGGCTGGAGTGAAGGTGAGCTGGCTATGGCAATTTTGGGTTGAATCCGGGTTGGAGGAACAGTTCTGGTCTAATTTCATATATGAAGAAACTTAATGAAATCCTACAAAGACAGACATAAACAATAGTGCAAGGACCACACATGATCTCATAATCCTCCTATATACAAAATGTGTATTTGCTTTTCCCCCCCAGGTGCTTATCCTATTCACAGATGGTTTTGATGATTCCATGGAGCGTCTAAAGGCGAGTGCAGAGAGCCTCCGGCACAGTGGTATGATAACTCAGACTGGTGACTAACTGGTTAAGGGGGATTAAACAGGCTTACAACTGTATACAAATAAAACATAACAAGCATGGTATTCCTTGTATATTCATTCCGAACCAATAAAAATTCCAAATGTCTGCTGACGAGTCTTTCCAAAGCAGTTTAAACTTTGTTTAGGAATTATGAGCAAATTATTGGTCATTTGTTCATTTCTGAAAGATACTAAATGTCAAACGATTCCACATATTGATTTAAGTTTTAATGTGAAAGTTGTGCTGGGAATATATTAAGAACATCTTCTATGCAAATCTTCAAGGTTCTGTCAAAGCTCAGTACTGAGCCTTCCAGAGGTTTCTTTAGGCATAGCGGTTCTCAGGACCAATTTCATAACTAAACTGGATGTCTAATCATATCTACAAGTCAAAACCATTCTACTTTATTTGTACATTCTAATCATTTCTACTTTTTATTTAATGGTGATGCATGGTTTTTCTAGTGAATAATGAAGGAGTAAACAATAACAATAAACTTGAATAAATTATGAGGAAATTGAACATATTCATTCAATGGAAGTGTCAAATTTCTTTTTGCTTTAAGTGGCAAAAAAATATGTGCTATTTTCATTTCACTTTTAGTTGAAAAACAAACTTGAAATTATTTTACATTCGTATTTCCGACTGTCATTTGTGCACTAGAGGTTAATCCACTAGGGGTTAATGCACTGGTGATTGTGGCTCTGAAAGACAACGTGGACCACCAAGCACTGGAATTTGGACGAGGTTTCAGCTATAACGAGCCCCTTTCCATCAACATGCTGAACGTGGGAAACGCACTGCTGGCACAGCTTGTGAGCTTTTTTTATTCCTTAAAATACTCAAATTAAAGGAATATATTGTGAGGATATTCCTAAATATAAATATGATATATCGCAATTTGAATGTAACAAATTAATTCTTTGTATTGTTCGACACTTCAACATACTGAATTGTCTCTCCTGATCGTTTTTTTTTTTCTTCCACTTTTTCTACATAAACAGGAAGCAGTGGCATCAAGAGAGTGCTGCAATGTGACATGTGCGTGTCGGGGCGATTTTGGCACCTTGGGACTGTTTGGGCCCCCGGGATTAAAGGTGCAGCCTCATTTATTCCAGTTTTTTCTTTTTATTTATTTCTAGGAAGTGTATGAGAATCTCATTGGGAATCTAATTCTGAAATATGTTCATGTTTAAATGTGCCCTAGACAGCAATGACAGCAATCTAATATGAAAAACCAGTGTAATCAGTGCAAGAACCATTACATCACGTACATTTTTATCACAGCACGGTTGAATTCTGGAATCTGATTGGTCAGAAGGTGTTGATTAATTTTCACCCCATTGTTGATGGTTTTCCTGTAACAGAACACATCCAAAAGTGACAACTTTTGTGCAACTCGTGCATCGCTGATTATTTTACAGCTGAACCTATTAAGCTAATGTCCATTTCATTATGACACAGAACCAAATAACTAGAGCAAAGCACAACCTTCACTGTGTTAGCAAAGCACACGTAAAACATCTTCAGGCAGATGGATTTTTTTTTTTTAAAGAACAGTTGTTAAACTGGCTCCTTATTTCGCCAACGTGATATCTGCAGAAAGCATAGCTAAAATCAGATTTTGTTGTTTCTTAATGTAGAGCAGTCAAAACACGTAATAAGCAGAAAAACCCAATTCCAGGTTAAAAAATGGTTTTGGTTTTTTTTGGTTTTGGTTTTTTTTTTTTTTTGGGAAGAAACACTGATGGGTTTTCTCAGACTGCCACATATTTGGTATGGTAAAGCACATGAAGAAAGTTTCAATTTCCTGCGATTAATCTGGAATAAACAATGGGACGCATTTGCAGGATTATTCGGAACATGAAGTGAAACACCAGAATGGACACCACAAACACAACGATCTCAAGACACTGGTGGAATCCTTACCTGACAGGACTGACGCTGTCAATATGATGAAAAAGCTGTAAAAGAAAAGACGCATTAAACCCTTTGTTGTTGTTGTTGTCCAGAAAATTCTTATTGTGCACTATTAAAATCACAAGTGTCTGAGGTAATTCACTGAGTACGTTTTGGATTTAAAAGGGAGGACCAGGGCTAATGGGCCATCCTGGAATGCCTGGTGAGGACGGAAGCCCGGTGAGTATGTTTTCAACTATTTTAATCAATCCTGCTGCTCTTAAAAAGATATTATCAACCCACTTTCCGTGACGTAAATGTGTTTGATGGCCGATACTGCAATTTCTTGTTGTGGACAGGGTGAAAGGGGTGAGCCGGGCCTGAACGGAACTCAAGGACACCAAGGCTGCCCTGGCATAAGAGGCCTCAAGGTATAACATGCCAGGAATACAATAACCTCCTGTTCTCTGCTCTGAGATTTTATTTTGCTTTGATTGTGTTGGGTTTTAAAAACCATTTACACCACGTTGTCATCAAGTTCATAATCCAGCCTCTCACCTACAACCTTCTATACGAGCTATCCTGTGCAAATTCTTGACTTGTGTGCATTATCTCCATGTAAATGATTGTATGTATGAATATAAAACTCTGCATTTGTTCTCTAAATCATTAAAAGTACTTTTTGGTATTTTCTCCAGGGATCGATAGGATACACTGGGAATCAAGTAAGTACCAGGATGGCTTTTTCCTCTCATCTATAAGTCTTTCTCACCATGTTTGCCCAGAAACCGGTATTCTATATCCTGAGTTTGTATTTTTTTGTCTAACAGGGAGACGATGGAGAGCTCGGTCTCACTGGGGTGGATGGCGAACAGGTGATCTTACATCTTTAAAATACAGCATGCGGATTCTTCTCCTGATACTTGTATTCCTGCAATATGATCTAATTAGTTAACACTCGTTTATTCCTTGACATAACAGGTTTATTGAGCAGGCTAATCCTGGTCCAGGATATCATTCATTAAGATTTAAGTGTTAGCTTTAAACCAGTAACCAGAATGCTGCGATCAAATGCTAGATTATGAATTTGAGTGATTCACTGATTCACTGTATCGAATCTGTGTCCTGAACAGGGTGAGACCGGTACAACTGGAGCGCCAGGACCGAAGGGAGATCCAGGACGCTCAGTAAGTCCATACTGTGGATATATTGCACATTTGATGGAGAAATAATTTCCCTCGATGTGGAATTTACTACATGGCTTTAAACAGCAGCATGTGTTCTTGAAAAATTTAAATATTCATCAAATGTCCATCCATCCAGTGAATAATAACTCTCATGCAGTTGCTTCATCTTTGTCTTGTGTCTGTTGGCAGGGTGTAAAGGGAGTTAGAGGAGATTCTGGCCCCAAGGGAGAACATGGTGTGAGAGGAGACCCTGTGAGTGGTTCTGCAATGTTTAAAATGATTCAGTTTTATAAATACAAATTAAATTCCTAGTTAAATGTAAATAGTGAGTAAATAAAATCTAAAAATCTTATTATTATTATTATTATTATTATTATTCAAATTATAAATCAACTTTCTCTTACTTGTTCTGTATACATACTCTCCGCTGAATTATTAAAATTTTTAATTTATGATTGCCTCATTATTTTATCACTAAAATACTCAAATGTACTAAACTACAATATGAACCATTTATAATGATTTACTTTGTTGGGCATCCATTGTAAAAAAATAAATAAATAATAAAATAAACTAAAAATTACCATCTTTAAAGTTGAATTCTTTTTTAAAGAGTAATAATTGATATTAAACATTTAATTCTATTGTTTGCATTAAATGTTGGTTAACAGGGGATACCTGGAGTGGACAGCAGCGTGCGAGGTCCAAAGGGTGAGCCGGGATACGCAGGCTTTCCTGTGAGTGTTTGCATCTAATCAATCTTATTCATGAAATTATCAAATTATTATTATTATTATTATTATTATTATTATTATTATTATTATTACTACTACTAATACTACTACTACATTTGAATTATTAATGATATTAAATCCAAAATATAAACATATCACTGGAGCAGTGCAGCATGAATCTTTTTATTTTTTTTAAACATAAACAGCAAATTGTGCAGAATTAAAATAATAAAAATCTCGACTCCCCTCCTGTCAGGGTGATCAAGGCCCAGATGGAGAGCCGGGTCAAGTCGGCGAGCGTGGAGAGGATGTAAGTCCACTTTAGCTGAAGCTCAAACGAAGCTTCTTGGCTAATGAACTCATGTTTAGTTTAAGCTTAAGAGCGCTTATCTTTTTTGGGGTGAAATTTTGGCAGCGTGAGTGTTCAATGTTTGGATCTGTGTTGTTGCCTGGGTCATGTGTTACATTGCTCATCAGGAAAGTATGTCACAGGAGGAAATATTTGGAGTGCAAACATAAATTTGGAGGAATTCGGAGTGAGTGCAGTGATGTCTCACTTCTCCTGTTTTACAGGGCTTTCCTGGGAGGAAGGGACAACCAGGAATGCCGGTAATGAAATTCTGTTACATTATTCTATCATTTCTATTCTATGTACTTTGCACTGACTGAAAACTTACATTTTAATCAAAATCATTTTGCAGTGACCGCTAAAACTCAGGGTCTTTTTATTTTATTTCATTTGATTCAATTTCCTTCTTTTCTAGTTAATCTTATACAATTATCCTTAATCTTATTCTATTCCAATTCATCCTATCAATATTCATATACATCAATAAGCCATAACATTAAAACCACTGACAGGTGAAGTGAATAACACATTATCTCGTTGCAATGGCACCTGTCCAGGGGTGAGTATATTAGGCAGTTCTCGAAGTTGATGTGTTGGAAGCAGGAAAAATGGGCAAGTGTAAGGA
>JAOTRR010000043.1:1976493-1994239 GCA_028570945.1 Gogo arcuatus | reverse complement strand
CAAAATCCGTTCACTACCTTTTGAGTTACGTTGGGAACAGACAAACAAACGGAGGCGAAAGCATAACCTCCTTGAACAAAGTTGGTAGAGGTAAAAACTAGAGCAAACTTGATGTCATGACAGTCACGACTCCTATAATGACAAACTGTATCATGACGCATCTAACATGACATCACACTGTCAAGTCTGAGCTTCATTGAAAGTTTTCAAAAGGTAATTATGAGTTCAGAAAATACACGAAGGCTTTTTAGAAGTCAGAAGTTTGTAAATACTAAGTTTCAGACATGACGTGTGCACAAGAATCATCATTGGTTAAAAACTGCGACTTTCTGTAGTAAAAAAAAAAAAGAAGTAAAATTGCTGAAGAACTTCCAGAACTTCAGCATTTCTCTCTCTCTCTCTCTCTCTCTCTCTCTCTGTAGATCACTGTAACCCAGACCAGATGTGTGGAATAATCCTAAAGCCAGAGCCCGAGGAGGTGGATGTGGATCTAACTGTAATGATGGACTCCTCATACAATCTTCAGGCTGATCAATACTCTGGTGTGAAGGAGCTCTTGGTTTCTGTGCTGGACATAATAGACGTGAACAATGACCCTACCAAAGAGGATGGGAAGGCCAGGATCGGTGTCTACCAGCAGAGCTCCACTTACCCCAACTTCCACGTGAAGGAAGTGCTAGGACTCGGCGAGTTCAAAGACCGTGCCGTGATAGAGAGACGCATTTCCGAAGACATGCAACAAGCCGGTGGTTCACCACGTCTCGATTCGGCTGTGGACTGGACGGTAACCAATGTTCTCCTGAAAGCACAGGCACCAAGGAAGAAGCGAATGATCCTGAACATCCTCGGTGAAGAATCTGGGAGTTTCACGGACAAAGACGAGCTGAAATACATCTCCATGCTCACGCAGTGTAATGATATCATGATGGTCACGCTGACGGTAGGAGAAAAATTCAACTGGACTCAGGTAGAAGCTCTGACCACACCACCAATGGAGCAACACCACATCCCCCTGGGACAGTTGGGGCCAAGGGACCGGAAGTACGCTCAGAAATATTTACGAGCCTTCCTACGCATGCTCACCAGTAAGAAACCACTCCATGACTCTCTTATCTTGAGTTAGCAACCTGAGTTCCAAAGATACAGCAATATTTATGCATAGCTTTTGTTTAATTCCTGCATGTATCTTGAATCCCCGCCCCCAGAAATCTGAAAAATATAGAATGTGAACTGATAAAGCAGTTTGCTTTTTTGCTCTCAATTGCAAGTAGCATAAGAGCTATAAAATACAATTTAGGCTAATATAATATACAAATGAGATGAGTTTATTGATATCAGTTTGCACATACAGTTTACTCAAATTTAAGGGCCCAAAAAAATAATTTAATTAAAAAAAAATTTTAAAAAAAGGGTGCGGAACTGTCCGGAACTGGCGCTTTGTGCTCTGAAGCTGAGCTTCTGGAAAATTCTTCTCCATGATAATGTCGTTATGTTTCTCTCTTTCGACTGATTACACCGTTATCTTTTATCTGCTTACAGGAGACTTCTTCCCCAAACCGTCTTCTCTAAATGACGAGTGCAGCAGTTTTGTTACAAGGCAGATTAAACATACTAATATTCCTGTTCCTCGTCCAACAAAAAGGTAAGACGTGACTCACTACGCTAAAACTTCAACTCTGCAGGCATCAAACTCAAATCCAGCCCCCTGCCTCATTTCATGAAATTATTCAAAGTCATTAAAATTGAATCTAAACATTGAAAAAGCATTTCCATGTCCAGTTGTTGTAGGCAGAAATACTCAGATCTTGACAAAACACAGTTTTTCTAACTTTTACAAAGTTCACAGCGTATACAAAAAGTGGAAGTGTCGGAATTTAACGCGTCTTTACATAACTTACCATTTGTTGTGTAAAACAAAACGCAACAGTGCACATGGGACGCACGAGCTCATGAGCTGTGTTCTACACACATTTGATAAAGTTACTGTGGATTGCAACACTGGTTAACATAGACCCAGTGAAATGTGATGCGTTTCTGAAGATGATTCAAAACCTAGGCTGCATCCTAATACACACAGTTCCATACTACTGTATTAATACACAAAAAGCAGTATGTAGTGCATCTGAATACTCCGTAGGTGTTTAATAGTAGTTGAACGGTACCCAGATGTGCAAACGTACCACATTACACTATCACGTAATTCAGCTGTAACCTCTGAATCGCCGAAGAAGAATTAGTGCATACTGAGTATTCAGGTGCAGCCCTCTTCTTGTGTTAACTGGTCCATTACTGAATTATAGAATTTATCTTACGGAATTGTCTCGCCCAGTGTAGCAATCCGCAAAATATTTAAAAACCAATATACAAAAAATACCACATATAAAATATACCAAATATAGTGAACTGACAATCGTAATTAGTCAGCTTTGAGAATAGATACTCAAATTAAAGATTACATTTAATACTTGCCCTTCACTTATAATACATTTTTAAATGGCCTGGGCAGAATTTAAGCTTGATACCTCTGGTCCCGGTTCTATTTCCTGTCACTGAACACGTGTACATTTGATAATAATAAGGGGAAAATCTCTTACTGTTCATATCATACTCTAAACCCTAGAATTGCTCACTTATCGTTCCTCTCAATTCCAGACCCAAAGTTTTCGCCACGACTGAAGAGATCACGACTCAACCCATGAGCGAGGTCTACACCGAAGCAAGCGCAGACGCATATCAGGAAAACATGGAACCACTTCCAGAAGTGATCACGGAGATATATACAGAAACATACACGGATGTGTATACAGAGGAATATATGGAAGTGTTTACGGAACGTCCGGAAATATACGCTGAGATATATACGGATATATATCCGGCTTATACGGAGACATACACAGAAGTTTTCACAGATCTATACGAGGACATTTACCAGAATGAGTATCGGGACCAACCTGTGAACAAAGGCACTGAAGTAGACAGGACAGTGACGCCACTGAACAGAGAGACAGTCGAGAAGCAAGACGAAAAGGACCCTGCGCACCAGAATGGGCCTGATCCATCGAAGGGTACATCCAAATATTTAATACACGAGTAACTGCAGCTTGGGGGTTTTGGTCATTTTTCCTTCATGAGATCAAATCCACCTGTATTATAATAAAGGCCATGCAGTGTAGTGTCTTCTTGTAAATGTGCCTTTGTATCCCATTCTGCAAATTCAGTCAGTATGTAGCGGTATTGATTATACTCCTACGCTGTTGAATTCTCAATTCTGATTGGCCAGGAGATTTTTTTTTTAACTTACTTGTGTGCTAATTAACGGATTTCCTCATTCACATAGCTACGCTTTATTTATTGTGATATATGTAAACATAAAGAGTGCTAAATAATATGTTCCATGAGGTCCATGACTGATTAATCTGCCATTTAAAAAAAAACAGAGGTGGGGGAGGGGAATAATATTCCGAGACAAAAATTTCTGAGATTATAAACTCATAAATTTGCGAGAAATAACTCCGAAATTCTCTGAGATTAAAGCCGTAAAATTTACCTGATAAAACCTCTGAAAAATAGTGTTTAAAAATTATGGAGCTGGTTGACGGGGGTCATATCTCAAGAAAAAACTCAGAATTTGCAAGATTAAAGTTGCAAATTTATGAGGAAAAAACTTGGATTTTAAAATCATAACTTTGATCGAAAAAAACTCAGAAATGCTCTGAGATTAAAGTCGGAAACTTACGAGAAAAGAAAACTAGGATATTCTCTGAGACAACAATCACAGGGCTCCCGGCTTCAGTGCATTCTGAGAAATGCAGTTGAAAATCTCTTTGCACTTTTTTCTTCTATGTTGCACAGTTGAGGATGGAAGACTGTATTTCCTATAACTCTCGGCTCAGCATCTGTGGTTTGATGACGTTGATCCAACCTTGTAAAGTAAAGCGATGTGGTTCCTTGACAAAAAAACCCCTGCTATTTTTCCAGGGGTTTTTTTCTGTTTCACATAAATGTACACCTTTAACCTCAGAGACTTTCTGAGTTTTTTCTTGCAAATTTATAACTTTATAATCTCAGTGAAGATCCAAGTTTTTCTTGTAAATTTACGACTTCAATCTAAGAAATTTAGTTTTTTCTCAGGATATTCAACCCCTCCCCCAGTTCCATGTTTTTTTTATCTACAATGAGTAACCTAAAATTAATACTAAGTAGATTACTCAATTATTACTCAACAAGCATCACAAACATGTACCAGGTCTGAAAAAAATGGCATCAATGCATTATTAGTAAAGTGATTCCAAGTACGTCTCACTACTTTGTTAAAATGTATAGCATTACCTTGTAATATAACTGTATTTAGTACTAAAGTCAAATTTAATTGCGTGCTTTCGATTATTTGCGTCTCAGCCCGATGCGTGCTCGACAAGGACATGGGGAGGATGTGTTCGGGTTACGTGTCCAGATGGTACTACGACCGGATCACTCAGAAATGCACACACTTCTGGTACGGCGGCTGTGACGGGAACGACAATCGCTTCCTGACCAAAACTGAGTGCGTGGAGACATGCGGAGGATTACGTGAGTCAGCAGCGTCGATGTCATCATCTTCCAAAATAATCATGTCAGCTTTGGTATTTTAACAGATTAAATCATTTCTCCAACAGATGTTCAAGGTTTTCTCAAGGATGAACCACCGAAAGCAACAGGTACCCCCAACACACACACACACACACACACACACTCTCTTCAGTGAGTTGCTTATAAAAATTCCACAATATCACAAAATACCGAAATTTCGCCTGCATGGCAGCACATCTGAGCCTTACAGAAATGAAGAAAACAGAGGAAAAAAACCAATCTTTTATTCCCTTTTCTTTCTAAGATTTTCTATAACACCAGAAACTTTCCTTTATCATGGCTGGTTAAACAAATTCATAAACATGTTTTTAATGAAGATTTCATTCATGATAATACGTTAGAACAACTGTGTAAACGTTAGAAGGTAATCTGGCCTTTAGTTTTAGACTTTTGACAAAAATATATAACATTTGTATTCAAATTTGACTATATGGTTACTATTTTTGAAATTTTAATTCAGATTTCGCTGAAATTCTACAGCACTTTGAGTCACCTGCAAGTTCAATATAATTTAAGAATGTTCCTCTAATGAGCGTTGTATTTCTTCCACTTAATAAAAGTAAATTCGTTTCAGTGACTCAGCAGGTGTGCTAGATCTAGCTAGCTAGTATTATATTTGCCTAGCTAGAATGATACTTCTAATAAAACAAAATTATATATCATATAATACATAATAACATCACTGTAGCTAAAAAAAATTGCTAAAGTTAACAAACAAGTAAACAGTACGACAGCATTTTTGTCCACCTACTAATTGTTAGGATACGTACGCAAAATCAGTGAAACGCGTTTAAAGCAAGTCTATCTTTAAATCTTTCCCTATTCCATCCATTTTTCACATTTGTCCCACTAACCTGTTCCGATATTTTGGTCTCATCTGTAACTGTTAAGCAAGACATTTTGAGTAGATAAGTGTTTGCTTTTTTTTTCTTCAGTGGGTTTCGATTTCGTGATCGAAAAAGGTCTTTGGGGAACATTTTATGTCAGACACGGTACTTAGAGATATCCTCTTTCTCACTTTTCATGCCACTTCCAGTGTAAACCTAATTTGCAGTACCAAGAGCAAGGAAATTTCTAGCAAACTAATTGATCTCAGGCGGCCAAACCATCCAAATGAAAGTGACGCAACAGAAAAGTGTATTACTTAAACAGTTTACTCGTTCTCATAGCTACTCCTTATTTACTGCAATATACACAACAATTTGAGAGCGTTTTAGGATCTCAAGAAGAAATAAGCATTTAGGAAAATGTCAGGTTTTTACTCCTGCTTGTGTATTGATCTTGTTTTAGGGCTTCTTTTGTGAAAGAAATTAGCTTTTATAGATTTAATACTTGCCAATAAGTGGCACAAATTTCCACACAAATTCAACTTCTGTTCCTACACTGTGAAATTATTTCATTGTTATTGACTCCGCCTTGTATTTTGTATGTTTCAGGTAACTCATAAGCTAGGATTTTCGAAGAAAGAAAAAAAATCTTTCATAAATTTGCACCTTGGTGTTCACTTATATGGAACGTACATAAAGAGTACAGATTATCTTGTGTTTCTCTTCGCTCAGATGTTTGCCAGCTCGCTCAGGACATGGGCACGTGCTTCAACTTCATGCTGAAATGGTACTACGATGCGTCGAAGAGAGAGTGCAGCCGCTTCTGGTACGGAGGCTGCGAGGGCAACGGGAACAGGTTCGACACGCAGGAGGAGTGTGAAGCTCGCTGTCTGAGAGACAAGAAGAAACTCTGAACACGTGGGACACGTCAGAAACATCCACTTCATTTAAGGGGTTAATTTAATTGATTTGTGTTGTGGAGAATTTTTTTTTTTTTTTTTAATTTTAC
This sequence comes from Gogo arcuatus, assembly GCA_028570945.1. NCBI lineage: Eukaryota > Metazoa > Chordata > Actinopteri > Siluriformes > Anchariidae > Gogo > Gogo arcuatus. The sequence continues at coordinate 1,987,774 of JAOTRR010000043.1, read as the reverse complement.
TTTTCTATATTTCATGATTAATAGAAGAGCAGCAATCAGTAATAAGTCCAGATTTAATCACCGTCTCGACAGACCGAATTGACAATGTTAGTATATTAAATATCAGTTACAAATGAGATTGGGATGAGATGCAATTGGTTACATATACGGAAAAAAATATTATTAACTTTATATAGCAAAAAGCAAGACCTGATTTATTGATTTACCTGATTTAATATATCCTGAATCATCAAAACTGTGTCCTTGTATGTATTTATGATGGTATGGTGTGTATAAAAAATAAATTTCACAAACTTTGGCTCATTTTTGTTATGACTCGAGTTATTCAGTTATGTTAAAAGGTTGCAAAAAAAGTGTCTACGTTTTGAAGCTAATTTCAGCTTTTGCACCTTATGACCAAATGTCAAACACTTCTACTACAAATAATAATAATAATAATAATAACAATAATAATAATACACAAAGAAAGAAATGAATCCACACACAAATGAAAGAAGAAAATGATGAATATGAAATACATATGTAAATATACAGAACTTTTAAAAAACTTTAAAGACTACCTTGATAGACTTTAAATAAATTCTAAATTAATGTTTTTAATAATGCAAAAAAGAATTTTTAAAAATCCAAAATTGAACTTCTTTCAATTATTATTATTATACACAAAGATAGCAAGAACATTCTTTAATTAGAGAATAAACAAACAAATACATTAAAATGCTATGATAGAAGAGAGACTTTAAAGGCATTCTAAATTAATGACTCCATAATTAAAAAAAAAAAAAGTTTAGATGAATGATAACAAAAAAGAGGCTTTTTCTATATACACTTACCTCAATTTTCCAAGAAAAGATATTTCTAGAAGAATTTTAGCATCTATAAGGTACTGTTTCTTTTGTTGAAGGACAGGAAGCAGGCTGTAGTCGCCTACAAAGCTATCGCTGGTTAGCGTCTGCGTGCTACTGAACGAGAGTGAGGTCGATGTTGCATGAATTTGTATTGGTGTTGGATCTGGTTACTACTGAATGTTGATCGGCTGAGTGGGAAGTGTTTGGTTTGGGAAACGAATTGTTGGCGATGGTGGGAACGGAGGGATGACTCAGTGCAAAAAAAGATGAATGCAGCTCATGATGGATGGATGGATGTGTCCAGTGAGTTGGTCTGAGTGACAAAATGGAGTTTGATGGCTGCTGGATGAATCATCACTGAGAGGCAAAGCTTGGCTTCTGATGGCCAGTGGATTTCTATGGAGCCAAAAATACATTGAGGCCAATGGGAGGAAAAAGGATGGACAAAAAGCAAGACACAGTTGATTTCATGTATGGGAGGTGTCATATGAAGTTTGGTGGTTCTCTGATGAAGCGTGATGATCGATCTGGATGGAGTGGAACTCTGGCGTGGTACGTCAGTTGGACTGGTGTGATAAACTTCAGCCTAATGGTGAGTCAAAATGCATTAACACAATGTGCACCCGATTGCTGTACTGAGTGCTGCAGATGTTACCATCAATAGTCTTGAAGGTGACCACTGCCTGCGATTTCTCCTTCAACAAAAGACAATTTCCTCCGAGTTTGCATCGTCCTTTCTTCTAGATAGACGCAATTTATTCCACAGTCATTTCTAAGTTTTAATCCAAATAATGGTCAGGTGCGGATGTGCCAGAAGATGAAGTATTTCTTTATTTGTAAATTAAAGCATTGATTTATTTTCATTGTTCTGATATTCTGATATATAAATCATTCTGTCATCGTATGATGGCTTTATTCTCGTATGTTATACTCAGGAGAAGGCTCACCTTAACCTTCCTCATTTGAATACCGTTCAAGTTATATGAATGCGATTGATACGAATGTACCAACAGGACACTGTTAAAAAAAATTACTTATTATTCCTTTAAATATACTAAGTGTTGACTTTAACACACTAATGTTTATTCTGGAAACTACACAACTGCATATCATTTTCAGATTTTAAACATAATTTTAGAAACATATTTCTGGTTTCATTTAACCTGCCTGACACCAGATGGGTTTCTCACAAATATCTCCAGCAAGAGTGGATGTTGTTGTTGTTGTTAGATTTATGGTGTGTTTTATTCCTGAGACATCCACCGACAGGACAAAGTTGACATGACTTGCCGACTTCTTTGAGTTATTGAGGATTGGAATGAATGAAACCAGGGTGTGCAAACTGAAGTCCGTTTCTACGAGGGGTTTACTGATAATTGGAGCCGATATTCAGCATTTAAACTTGTTTTCTTGTTCATGAAAATGTTTGTGATGTATGCATGTATCTGATGCAAAAAAACCCCACCCACACGTGTGTAGTCTGGCCCAGTGTCCCACTCATGCACTCATTCACTCTCGCACACACACCTTGAGATGACAAATGTCATCAGTATTGACTTTTCACATAGTTTTTGTTCAAAGTACTTTATTTTTTTAATAATGTCATAATATTAAACATTATGTTCATTTAATCAAAGTTATGAGTAAGAATTGAATTCTTGCAGATTTTCAAACTACAAACATCAAATTTATGGTAAATAAATAAATATCGGCCCCAAATATCAGTTATCGGTGTCCTTGATTACTAATCATCCGTATCGGTATCAGCCCAGAAAAAAACATATCAGTCAACCCCTAAGTTCTACCTGAAAGCAGAGCAGCTGAACAATCCTCTCTGCATGGACACCTCCAGCTCCACACCAGCTCCAACCGGAAGCACGCGACGCCCTCAGTCTCCAGTTTCCGGGACACAAAGCATAACATCAATAGTGACAAAAACCTGTCAGAAAACTGATATTTAAACAGCTGTAAGGTTTTTCTATAGAGCCTAGTCAGCACCACACAATTAAATACAACACCTTATAAGTCTTTTTTTTACACTCTGCGACATTAAGCCATTAATCTACCCCTAAAACCTCCACCATGCTCTTTACACGCATTTTATGTAAAGCTGCAACCATTTTGCGCATAAATGTGCGCATATTTACAAACTAACAAAGTGTCCCTCGCGAAGCTTAGTCCCAGCCTACGATATTTTTTTAACTTTTGGCATAAAAATACTCAACATTATGTTTTCCTCAATAGCTTATAAAATGCATACCAGTCATAAATCTCACATTTAGATAGGAATAATTAAGTTTTATGAAGCAATCAAACGCATCATGCAGCGCTTTTCTCTCGTGCCGTATTCCTGTTGCTCCCAACTGCTGCAAAACGATCATTACGGCAACCAAGCGTTATTTCCAGCACAATGTATTTTTTTCAGCAGGGGTACCCTAGTAAACAAATCTGTGCACAGTTTACACATTGTTTATAAAGAAGTATATACTCAAATTATTCAATGATATGAACAGATGGGTTATGTAATCACTTTCAGAGTTATAATTTTCTTTAAAAAGTTATTTCAAAACCATAAACAGCTTTTTTTTTACTAGACTTGGCTGCAATAATGAGTAATGAGTAATGAATTCTTCCCAGAATCCAGTTTGTTGTTTTTGTTTTGTAAGCATGACTGCTACCTGCTAGATCTCTGTGCAGCAAAACCTCCACGAGTTCACTGTTAGTGATCCTTTCGAAACCCATCTCGAACGTTTTCTTCATCGAAATGTCATGTGGAAGCTTTGAACAACATATGCCTTATCATTTCTTTCCTTCATGGCCACCCGAGGCCGGTTCAGGTCCATTCCAATGGTATAACCATATAAAAACAGAATGGATCAGTCGAAAGAATTTAAAACATAGATTTGTAGACAAAATATTTTCAATTTCACGTCACAATTTAAGATCAACGGCCAAGGATGACATGTTGCCGAATTGTCGCGGATTGTTGTAGAACTTTTGGAATACTGCTAGCATCAAAAATGGCGACTTGCTACTTGGCCGAGGGAATTCTGGGAAGGATGAGCTAGCCCCTTTAATCAGCTACAGGGTGATGTGAGGATGCAGGGTTACTCTTACCACCGCAAAGTCGATTATTTTCCTCTGAAAGCATGTCCTGAAGTGTTTTATTCCTCTTATCTCTACCACAGCAACGAACATGCTTATCAACCCTTTATTCGTTTTTATTCATAGTTACCACTTATCACTTACATTATAGCACCTATAATCATTCGCTCCCTGTCCAGCCTCTTTTTTTATGAAGAAATATAATCATTGGGTTTTTCAGAATTAACACAATACATATACTTATACAGGTCTACATACACACTTTTATTTATTTATTTATTTATTTATTTATTTATTTTAAGGAAACCCTGTCATTCTTATGTTTCTTATGTAACTGTTATGCTGAATGGTATTGCATTATCTTCATACAGTACAACATGTGCATACTCAATAAATTGTCCCCATATTTTAAAAAAAAAACTAAACTAAAAAAAAGTATTTTTCCCCTTTGTGGCATAAGTTAGTTTTTCCATGGCGAAGCACTTAGAAAGACCTTGAAACCAATGTCCTGCTATAGGGGCCTCGGTGCTTTTCTAGGGGTTGCCATACAGTGTTTCGCCTGAAGTGAGCATAAGATGACTATCTTTTTTATCTGCACCTGACAATCTTAACTCAGGTGGGAGTCGTCCAAGGATGAATACCCAAGGACAGACAGGCAGCAGAATAGAGATAATATCAGATATAGTTTGTATGAACTTTTCTCAGAAAATTTTTATTTTTATTTTTGTACAACTCCAAAGGCAGTGGAATAATGTGCCCTTTTCTGGGCCACATTTAATACAAAAATCAGGTTTATTATTCTCAAAGCGACGTAACAGTGAGGGAGGTATGTTTGTTCGCGTGATCCATTTAAATTGTATCAGTTTAAATCTGATGACAGTCTGCCTTTGTGCCTCCTGGAAAACTCTCTTCTCGTCATCTTCAGAGATTTCCACATCTAAATTGCACGACCACGCCAATCTATTGTTGTCTGAGAATTCTTTAGATTTATCTACAGTCAGTTTATACAGAAGAGAAACCTGGTCCTGACCTTTAAGATGATCTAGTATGGCTTTTTCAAGGGATATTTGAAGGGATTCTTTGCTCTGCCCAGGATCGACAGCTAAGGTTATCTCTGTCTGGAGAAAATCTATGGTTTCCTCATATTGATGTAAAACCTGATATATCTGACAGTGTTTAAACCTCTCAAGCCTCTTTTTCTCTCTCTTTTGAATTTAGTAAGACAAAAAAATCACAGCTTGTCATGTTACTGAGAAACGGCAAAAAACTCCTCTGTCCTGAAGATGTCAGAAATCTTAAAGTTATAACGGAGACTCCTTCCATAAATCTGTTCACATGGAGCGTACCCCTTACAAGTCATGGTGCACGTTGTTGCTATAGAAATGATAATGGACTCAAACGAGTGCATGAACATAAACCTGAACTAATGCCAGAAAAAATCAACAGTGCTGTGGTGTACATTTCTGTAATTAACAGACACTTTTCACTGAAATCATGAGAGTTTATTTTTAGCATTACAGTATATCCGTTAGGCCTTTGAGATGCATCTGGCCTTTACCATCCTTCAAATGCTTCATCTGAAAGCAAATCAGTTTCACCTTTATCGTCTTCCATGTGGTGTGGTACAAAATCTATATATAGGCAAGATTGTAAAAAGTAATATTTCAAATCATTTGACAAGCAATACAAAGAATGTGTCGAGATTATGTACACAATGCAATTTCACCTGGATTAATGCACCGAAACTGATTTTAGTGATTAAAAAAAATCGCTGCAGGAATTTCTACTTTTAGCAGAAAACAAATGATTCACGACGTCATTTTTTACAAAAATGTCCAGGCCTTATCGATCCTAAAACGTGATGCTTTTACATCCCACTGAAAGTCAACATTAATGAATTCCCCCACTATGAAGTTCTCATTATAGAGTCCTGGATTATTGCTGATGTGAAACATTTTCAGCCCTTGTTGAATGTCGAGGTCCATTTCCCCCTGGAGGAGGTTCTGGCGTCGGTGAGATACCCGAGTGGACGTCCTTGAGAGGTGTGTCCTTTAGCACAGGAGCGTTTCAGTACGGATTAAGATAGCAGCTCCGTAATTATATTGTCTTCTCTTCTTTTCACACATCATCACACTGTTTTGCACTGGATGTATTTAACCTTCAACTGACAAGTCCCACGATCTTAAGAATAAAAATATGAAATTGTAAAAACAAAACAAGCAAAAAAGACGACATTAGGAATTTACTGGCCTGTAGATCTAAAAAAAAAGGAGAAACCACCAAAATTACATCACACGTCAGCTTCAGAAATATGACAATGTTGTTGTAATAATCCATACACATGCAAATGTTGATACATTGTTGATATAGATGCAAAACAAGCAACCATATTTTCTCCTCGCAAATAGAGTGGATTCTCTCTCACACTGTCATGTCTAGCACGGTGTAACACATCACTCCACATTATTAAGGAATTATCAAGAAAACACGCTGTTGTAGGAAATTAATCAAGAATGTTACTCTTTCCACCATGACGTTCATTATTCTCCAATAAAAGCACATCCTGGAGTGTTTTATTCCTCTTATACCACGGACATTTACCAGCTATTCCAATTTTGTATTGATCAAAGCACAACTGTGTACTTTCTATCTTTTTATAGTTACTGTTAATGTTGGGGGATGTCCATGAAACAAGTTATCTCTTGTTATCACTTATGGTCTAGTAGCTATAAATAACCAGTCTTTCCCTCACTTCACCTCACCAGCATCTCTGATTTATTGTATCTCGAAGTTAATAAGAAAAAAATGCAGCTTGTCATGTTAGAGAAACCACAAAATCGTAAAAAAAAAAAACCCACTAACACTGGAGACTCCTTCCATAAATGTTAAAGAAACGTCTCCTTACAGAGATTTTGTTTTTCTTTGAAATAAATACGTAGTTGCTATAGAAACTATAGGATAATATAAACCTGTGACATACAGCTGTGTGACTGTCAGAACTGCTGTTATAGAAAATGAATTCAAACAGTGAGATGGTATAAATCACGGTATCTTGATCAAAAGTTCGAGCTGATTCTGAGAGCACGTCGAGAATTGGGACACATGAGGTCCTGTGAGGTTTACGTCAGTCCAGCGTGTCCTCGTCCATGTCAGTGTAACAGTGTCCAGAGCAGCTGGTTGTTTCCTGATAAACTCTGGCTCTGGTCTCGTCACTGAAACCCGTCAGGGCCGCACGGACTATACGTCCTGTTTGTCCGTTATCACCTCTGCTGTTCTTTAGACTGGAGCCAGGACCTATGATACCCGGCTTATCCGAGCCTCAGCTGGAGCAGTGTCTGCTGTCATTACGTTCCAAGCTATTGTCTGTTTTTTGAAGAAGAAATGTGTCCTGTCACACCTTGATAACAGTCACACATGGCGTCCAGTTGTTGTTGTTGTTGTTGTTGTTGTTGTTGAGGAACTGCTTCATAAAATGCAGAGAGAGCGAGAGAGAGGGAGAGAGTTCAGTAAATGAGAAGCACAATGATATGCATCACCTTGGACTTAATGTTTAATAGGAGTTATTAACCTTGAAACTGCAATCCTAATAACTCAGTTTTATATCCTTCTTTCCTTCTAATAAAAATGTGCTTCCACACAATGAAGCCTTGGTTAGACGTGCACAATGTGTTTGAATATGAATATGAATATAAATATGACTTTCGCCTCCTTTTCACGGCTAATAGCAAATGATAAACAAATAGACGGTGCTGAGGAAGATAACGACGTGGTAAATATTGCGTATGTGCAACTGGACAAGATGTAATTCTGCAACTGGATGTCTTTATATCAAAAATACAGTATGTCCTGGAAGTCAAAGGGTTAGCTAACGTTAAGCTAACTGTTTCAGGGTGTAATTAACAACAGTGGCAACTCTCAATCTGATGAGTAAAGCTGTTCACTAAAAAGCGAGCTAACATTGCATGATTAAAGTTTGGTAGCAAGTTTGTGCGTTAAAATGACACATTTCATATTTTGACCTGGGTGTAAATAGCTCAGCCTTAAAATGAACAAAAGTGTCTCTCATTAAAAAAATTCTATATTAATATAATATAAAAAGTTTTATATATTTTAGTAGAAATTATGTTCATTGTAGCTAATTATCAAGCAATACATGGAGCTCTAGTTCTTCACAGCTAGCTAGTTATTTAGCAATACAACAAACTCTGGGTTTTCACAGCGAGCCAGTTATTTCACAAAACATAATGTTCTTGTTCTTCACAGCTAGCTATTTGTTTAGCAATACAATGAGCTCTGTTTTTTTCACAGCTAGCTCGTTATTTAGCAACACAATGAGCTCTTGTTCTTCAGAGCTAGCTAGTTATTTCACAATACATGATATTCTTGTTCTTCACAGCTAGCTAGTCATTTAGCAATACGATGAGCTCTGTTTTTTTCTTCACAGCTAGCTAGTTATTTAGCAATGCAATGAGCTCTTGTTCTTCACAGCTAGCTAGTTATTTCACCATACATGATATTCTTGTTCTTCACAGCTAGCTAGTTATTTCTCCAGACATAATATTCTTGTTTTTCACAACTAGCTAGTTATTTAGTAACACAAAGAGTTCTAGTTTTTCACAGCTAGCTAGTTATTTAGCAATACAGGAAGTTCTGGGTGGCATTCCAATAGTCCTTTGTCCTTTCCTAACCACTTGATGGGAAAGAGAATCCCAATAATTGTTTGATTATTTAATTATTTATATAATTATGTGTTTCTGTGAATGGTGCTCTGATGGTGTGTCGCTTTAAATGTTCCTGCCGCAAGGAATTGTGGGACGGCATTATCTCCTTTCCTTTTGTAAAGGATGGTCCAGTGTACCCTGTGCTAAAGGAGATAGGAAAGGATGCGCTGAAGCGCCTTTCCTTCGCATTTAGAGAATTCGAACAGCTCTTATAATGGCTGCCACTTCGATACAGCCGAGCGATTTCACTCAGTTAGAAATCTTCCTCAGTTAAAAAGACTATTGGAATGCAGCCCTGGTTCTTCACAGCTAGTTAGTTATTTTGCAATAAATTACAATCCTCTGGTTCTCCTTGGCTAGCTAGCTACTTATATTAATATTCAAAAATATCCTGACTCGTAAACAGAGGTTCCTGAAGATGAATAAATAATAAAATAGCTATGAATCATCAGTTGTTTGTTCATGTTAGTTTTCTCAGAATTTTACTGGTATGTTAGATGCTGAGATGATACACTGAAACAGAGGTGAGAACGAGGCTTTAGCTACTATAGAGTAGCTTCCCAGAGTGATTCACCTGCTCGTCGTCCTCTGAGCTTTGGGTGGAAGTGGAGGTGAAGGTGATGGGGTTACACCTTGCTCCGTAACAGCCCCCCCGTCGGGTGCTCAGGGGTACTGCACTCCGATGAGTTCTTGGCTTTGTCTTTGTTATTGTTCGGCTCGTTGTCTTTGATTATGTCGTACTGACGGCAGAACAGGGCAATCACGCCTGAAAGCAAAAGAATGACAAACAGGAAAATGTTTTTAATGCGAGCTATTTATGAAGAAGGCTCGGCTAAGAGAAAGCTTACGGCTCATCATTAAGCTGGAAAATAAAAATAAAATATGTCTTCCTAATGGGAACTGGACTAATGGTTTCCAGTAACAATTATCCCACCAGGATATTTAAGGAAGATGGTTAATAGAAGGCTAATTCTCATAATTCTTTCTCAACAAAGTGTGTGAAGTTCTTCTTACCTGCCCACATTACCAGCACTACCACGATGATGATGAACTCCCCGGCCCTGAGCTGACTGGCTTGCTCCACTTCCTCCATGGTGACTTCGTCTAAGGAGATACATGGCGGCTGTCAGCTTGACAGAACGTCACGCTCCTAAGTTTAGCATGACGGCTGTGTGAAAGTGACAGTCCATAACTCTTTTAGCTGATTAGGAAATTTGTCCCGTCTGCTTCTGTCAGAAAATGAGGTCTCAAATCACTGACAGGGTGTCAGGAGTCACAGAATGTATAAAAATAAAAGCTTTGAGCTTCTTTGGATGGATAATGGGTCTAACTTTCAAAATAGGTTTGATTTCGCCATCTTTTGTGAATGGTAACCCATTTATTGCTGATAGAACCTTACAACTGAAGGGAAATCTTATTAAATACAGTATTAAGAATTGAAGAAAGCAATACACAGGGTGATTTTAGAGACGTAAACAATTTTTGTGCACCAAATGTTCCAAATTCTCATCATCTACTATGCGTTTTGAGCTTGTAATATACTTTCTGGCTGTAGGACTGCGTATGAGAATGCACTGCTTGCATGAGTGTGTGTATCTTTACTTTTAGATGCCTGTCTCTCCGCTTCCTTTGGCGTCCTGAAACGCAGAGTTTCGCTTGGTGGACTCGTCCCGTGTGCACTGATGGACTGCACATGCACGATGTAGTCTGTCTCCGCCTCCAAATCCCACAATGCACAGCTTCGTGTGGTGGTGTTCACTTCCTGTATGAAACGCAGCATGTGCACGTCCTTTTTCTGTCAGAAGGAAAATGGATAAAACAAAACAAAAAAATCAGCATCTTACATGAATCCCAGACTTTTGCAAAAAAAATATTGTTTTAACCAAAGTTTTGAAACTCAAATAAAATAATGGTTTCTTATTTCCAGTATGTAGAGTTTCGACCATTTTGGAGCCTAAGTTGCTGATTCAGCTTCCTCTCTGAGAACAACAAAGGTTTTGAGTGTCAGAAAGGAAAGAGAATGTATTAACAATGTTCTCCAAAAAAAAGTAAAAGGAATGAGTCAGTATTCTTCGATTTCCATTGAACTGTGATTCAGGTTTGATTGGATGATTCTCGATCAGCTGTGAATACTCATCAATTTTTGATTTTTATTTCAAAAATTCTTTTTTTTTAAAAAAAGTTGTGGTTGCTTTCTGGTCATGAACAGCATCCCATGACATGGTGCTACCACCACCATGCTTCACAGTGACTTGTGGTTGCTCAAAACATTTTGAGTTTGAGGCTGAAATATTGCAACATAACAACAAACTGCCACACAGTTTTCCCTGAATTTCTACAGCTCTTTGCTCAAGTGAACATTGAGTGCATTCGTTGTTGGCTACAGGAGATACGGAATACTTCTAAAGCGGGCTAAGTTTCTGAGTTTTGCCTATTGTTTCATGATTAGAATACTCTGTGTTTATCTGTCGAATACTTGGTGTGTATTTGTTGCTTGTTAGGCACGTGCTACTCCATCACCTTAGTGTTTTCATCTGTTTAGCTGCTAGACTTGATCCACTTATCAGTTTCATTTTAACTAAATAGTTTCTGGCTGTTTTGATTGCG
>JAOTRR010000043.1:1937648-1952722 GCA_028570945.1 Gogo arcuatus | reverse complement strand
GATAGATAGATAGATAGATAGATAGATAGATAGATGGATAGATGGATAGATGGATGAAAAATGAAGGGTAGATGGAATAAATAAGTGGATACATGGATAGACAGATGGAAGGACAGATGTACTGAATGAAAGAATAGTGAATAAAATAATAGTGGACAAATTAATAGATGGATGGATGGAAGAAATTAATGGATAGGCGGGTGGGTGGATGGATGGATGGATTGAATGAATGAATGAATATTGGATAAATTAATTAATGAATGGATGGACAGTGGAGAAATTAATGGATGGATGGAATGAATAATTGGATACATGGATAGACAGATGAAATGATTAATGTACTGAATGAAGGGATGGATGGATGGATGAAATGAATAAGTGGAATGATGGATAAATGAATGGATGGATAGAATGAATAAGTGGTTAATTGGATGGATGGATGGATGGATGGAATAAGTAGACAGATGGGTGGACTGATAGAATGAATGGGTGGATGGAATAAATAAGTGGATACATGGAGAGACAAACACAAGGATGGATGCACTGAATGAAAGAGTTGTGACAAAAATAATAGTGGATAAATGGATGGATGGATAGATAGATGGATGGATGATGGAATGAATATGTGGACAGACAGACAGACAGATAGATAGATAGATAGATAGATAGATAGATAGATGGATGGATGGATGGATGGATGGAGTGTAGATGGCACAAACCGTCGAGTGAAGAGGTGGAGGTGAATTGATTGATTGTTATTCATCATGCTAAGTGGCTCTGACGCTCTGTATTGAGAGATAATGGACTGTAAGTCCAGAAAGATGCTGCATTGATGAAATATTTCCAGCACAGTGCATGAATGGAGTAAACAAAGTACATTCTACGCGTTGGAGCAAACAGATAGGAATGAATAAGTAAAAAGTAGAGCATAAAAACAGCATTCAGCATGAGATAATTCACAGTTCATTGGGATTACACTGTAACTCTAATGTATGATGTGCAATAAAGGAGCGTCTGTCGCTCAGGAGCCATAAAACAGGATGGATCTTCCAACCACACTGATATTCATGGACAAGTTCAGACTTAAGGTTGATAAGTGGTTCAGTCAGAAGAATGATTTCCTGTAGTGTGATATAAAAACAAACAAACCCCCTTCTGGTTTAAGCCACGCCCACTTTCGGTGTAAATCTGAATACAGATACATATTAGCAGTGCTACACAGATACAGATAGTGGCACTGTGTTACACTCCTAATTTAGACACAATTATGCTTCTGATTATGTCCAGAGTTGACTTTTGCCCTGATGACAACTGAGTAATTAGTGTGTAAACATGTCAAGATACACAATGGCTTCCTCACTGGAAGAGGCAGCATGTCTTGAGACGATTAGGAATTCACAGATAAATAAAGCCATTGATTTCTGTTCACCATGAAAATAATTAGGATTCGTAATTATCTCTCAGTGCTTTGTCTCATCTAAACCTGGACTTTAAATCCTGATGAGTCCTCAAAGCAGGTTCTTGCACGCTTCTCCGTAGACTTCAGCGGGACTTTTTTGGAATCTTGTGCATCTCAAGTGACATTTTTTTAGTCCTTTAGCTGCTGAATTTTGTGTCCATGAAAAGACTTAAAGTCAGAGGACTCCCAGTGCATTGTTAATGTAGGTGGTCAAAGTATCGCAATTCTTTAATCGAATAAAAGTGAAATTACTCGCCTAAGTGAATCCTCTGGTAAAACGAAGTACAGCTTCAACTTCTTCACTCAAGCTAACTGCACCAAGGAACCAAGGATAGCTAAGGCTAAGTAACAACAGCTTTATTAATAATCTAGCTAACGTTAGCTAGCATGATACTAACTAGCTAAAAGCTAATAGCTAGCCATCGCAATAAAAACTGCCTTGATAAATAAAATACAAAGTTTACATCGCAATGTTACAGTGATCAGCATTAGAGCTCATTCTTGTTTTTGATAAGAATTTAGATCAACTCCTTGAAGGATGCAATTATTCTATTAGCCAATCATATGGCAGCAGCCCAATGCGTAAAAGCACACAGATACAGGTGAAGCTTTGGTTCATTTTCACAACAAACATCAGAATGAGGACAAAATCTCAGTGATCTCAGTGATCATGGCATGGTTATTTGGGCTGGTTTGAGTATTCCAGAAACTGCTGATCTCCTGCCATTTTCACACACAGCAATCTCTAGAGCTTACACAGAATGGTGCGGAAAACAAAACAACATCCAGTGAGCTGTAGTTCTGTGGCTGGAAATGTCTGGTTGATGAGAGAAGTCAGAGGAGAATGTCCAGACTGAGAGGTTGAGCTGAGAGGAAGGCTATGGTAGCGCAAATAGCTACTCTTTACAGCCAGCCGCGGTGAGCAGAAAAGCATCACAAAAATGCGAGACCATGAGGCAGATAGGCTACAACAGCAGAAGACCATATCGGGTTCCACTCCTGTCAGCCAAAGCCAGGAATTTGAGACTACACCGGACAATGAAGATTGGAAAAACATCTTACCATAGCATTGGGTTGATGTGAAGCGAAGGTATTCCGATTAAAGTCAAAAGTACGAGGTGAAAGAAAAACTCAAGTAGCGATCCTTAAACAAAGTGTTTTATATTTTGTTTCTAACTGTACCTCACTCTATAAAAATTTGATTCTTTATTCTATTATATTCTCCTCTTTTATGACTAACTGCAGCCTGAGGTTTAACGTCCATGCTGTGTAGCTCATTTGATACCGCAAAGGTATTTCAAAAACTCAATAATTGTACCCTTTGGTAAAATAATTCTGCCCAGCATCTGTTATTATATTCAGCGAGATACACAGATTCCGGGCTTGGCGCCAAACCTAGCTCAACTCCAAAGACAACACACACATCTATACAGACTCGGTTACTGTTTTGAGGCTTGGATCTCCAATCCTTGGCTTTCAAATTGTGTATTCGCCAAAAAATAAATAAATAAATAAATAAAAATGAGTGCTCATGTTGGCACAATGCTGGTGGTCTTTACTGGATACGATGCTCATTTGAAACCGTGACAACTTGAAGTCTGTGCTGAAGGAAAGCCCTTGGACGCTGTAGGGGATGACATTTTAGGTCTGTTTATGGTAATATAGTGATATTAGTGCTTAGCATTGCTTTGCTTGGCATCTGCTGCTGTTCAGGTTTTGGATGGTTGACATCTCTGAATTGAATAGTACAGACCTGTGCCAAGGTTTAGTTTAAAATGCTGGGGTCGCGGTCAAGTTGGTATCAATGAGCTCCATATTTTGTGGGTTTGGCCGAGCTGACAATGGAATTCATGAGGTGGTATTTGCAAGAACTTGGCACTGGCTGATTGTTCTCACTCAACATGGCATGGTTTTAAGCTGAAATCACAGACAGATGTTACTCAAGGTCGTGTTACTTGAAGCTGGAAATGTCGTTACTGTCGCATCAACACTGATTTAACCATCATTAGTGGTAAATAATAATAATACTGTAATTCTGAACTGTTGTTAAAGATTCACAACAATCAGCAAACAATTTCCTTGACTGAATATTAAGGTGAACTGAGAGTTTTGGATGTATTCCACATTTCTAACCTTTACTTATGTCTTAGTTGTGCTGTATAGTTAGGAATGTAGTTGTTTGTCTTTAACTTTCATCCCAAAAGTCATTGTTGTATTCTTAAGAACTGCCATGATGGCAGATTTGATCAGAAACAAAATGTCTTTTATGCTAACTAAATGATGTACCATGCTAGTTTAGAAAGTGCTAGCTAGCGCAAAAGGTTGAAAAATAGATAGCCGACTAGTTAATAAAACTTTAGTCGGCATTCATTATGCTTTGATTGAGCTATTAACCTTATCAATTTCAGATATATTTTCTTAAAATGGTTATTTGTTATGCTTGAGGAAACAAACTAAAGGACAGTCTGCAGGGGCGTGCCTACAACCGGGCTATTGGGCTGAAGCCCCGAATATTTTTACTAAAGCCCCGAACCTGTCATGCCAGCTGTAGGTTGCATTCCCTTTTGAATGGTGTCGCCATGGTGACATGGATAACATTACTATCACATACTTTTGACGAGTTTGACCATTTGGGTGTTTGAATCCGATCACCCTGACTACATTCCCTGATCTATCCAGGTTTTTCAAATACTTAATAGGACATGAGAGGTAAAATTTTGTTGGTATTATAGTTACCCTGGTACCATGTTATTTAACGATGTTGTCGTTAATTCATATAAAGTTTGAGATCACCATCATTATTGGCTTTTAGGTGGATTAGCCTACTGACAGATAATGTTAGAGCCAACTTTTCTGCTCTGTAAAATCCAATGATTTGTATCATTAATTACAAAAGCATCCTACATGTTTCCTGCTGCATTTGTTGTTTTGTGAATCCACATCAATACTGGCATATTTACACGAGCTAGATGTCGATGGACCTCAGAAGGTTGTTTGCTGCTCGTTGGAGTGCTGGAGCCGAGGGTGCCATTCAGCAGGAAACGCTTAGTACTCGGCTCCAGGGTTGAAATGATGAAACGGGAAAACCAGCCATTTACTCATGTTGGTCAGTGGTGTTTCAAATGATGCCAACCAAAATGTTGACAAAAAAAGTTTGTTTCTCACAACTCAAATGTGATGCTGACAAGACACACACAAGTGTAACATTACTCTGTCAGTGGCTGTTGGAACGACTAGCTATTTGACCTAACGTTAACCTGTTTAGGTTATGACCAAGTTACGAGAGCCTATCCAAGTGCCTCACGAGTAAATAAATCAAGACGGCGATATAACGAGTGGCGCCGTTATTATGTCATCGTCAACTCTACGTGATAATCGTTGTCTTCGTTGCTTTGCAGATGAACTCCTGCATTAATATTGAGGATCTACGAGCTACATGACTGCCTTTCTCTTCTCAATGAGGTCACAAAGGAAAGGAGATGATAGACAGAACAGAGTACGGGATGGGCATGTAGACAACATGTGAGCTAAGTCCCTGACCTCAGTACACTCTAGACACGCCCCTGACAGTCTGTAGCTATAAGCATTTATAAGAAGTAGCTATAAACTTCTTAAAAATGGCCACATTTGAGGTTTTTGCTTCAGAAAACAGACTAATGCTGGTTTTTGCAGCTACATTTTCAAAAAAAATTCCCGTCCATTTTCTAAAACATCTCAGTCCATACGAAAACACTGTCTGTGTCTCATAAATTATGTGTTTGTGCGTCATCACCAACATGGACAATTTAGCGCATTCACACTAAACACCTCTCTCTCTCTCTCTCTAAGACCCAAATAGCCTGTTGAATACCAGGGCTGTGTCCCAAAAACACAGCAGAAAATGAAGACCAGAGAAGAAGATGGCCTACGTTAGTTAACATTAGCACTCTTCCAAAAGACCATGGGAAAGCAGGAAGACTGGTAACCATAGAAACAAGAAGGGGCTTTCTCTCTCTCTCTCTCTCTCTCTCTCTCTCTCTCTCTCTCCTTCTCTCTCTCCATTTTTAGCCTGTTTTGCATCGTTCATGTTCCTGAAATGGCGTGTAGCAATGAACCCTTCCTCCATTAAAAGCTGTCACTGGCAATGATTCCATACAGGAGCAGCAGTTTATGCAAATAAAGCATGTTCATTAAGCAGCTGCTTATAGCAGTGCATTATGTTGGTCTTAATACAGCTTAAGAGCTGTGGGATGAAAGCCAACATACTGAGCGGTATGGATTAATTTGCAGATAGTGTAGTGTGATTTGTATGCATTACTCGTCAGGGTTCAGTTTAAAAAAGTGTCTCAGAGAGCAGCAGCCACATCCTCTGGTGTCATATTTTGCGAATTAACCATCTTCATCCCTGCTTTCACATTTATACCTGATAGAGTTTCTCCTAAACAGCCACACACACACACACACACACACACCAATTTTTCCCAACCTCTGTCAGTGTTATTTAGGTGATATGACAATCCTACATTGATGTTCTGATAGATAAATAGATAAATAAATAAATAAATAAATAAAGAATACCAAAATCCACTATTTTGATGAAGAAATTCAGATTGTGCTATACAAAAAAAAAGCAAAACAGAAAGAATGCAAAGAATGCATGTGCATTAATTGAAAAAAAAAGTGTCCTTGGTAGTTCTGAAGTGAAGATGTCATTCATGAACAATTCACAAGCAATGCAAAGAAGAAAAAGAAGAAAATCAAATGCTTCTGATGCCACTATCAGAACTTTTAATGATAATAAAACAAAGATTTGGTTTTTAGTATAGTCAAAGCAGACGGTTGCTAAAAGAAAAAAATCCACAACACTGAGTCATGTCTAGACTAATGAATCATCTCGTGCTCACAGTTTAGATAAGGATTTGAATGTTAATGTTAGCATCAGTTCTAACAGAGGGTTTTCCCTTCGCTAAATTCTGAACAAGACCAAGTTGGTGATACTTTGGTCATGGTGTTGAGTGGCAAGAAAGAAAATGTGTATTACTGGTACTTCTATAAGACCAACTCTCTTATTATTATTATTATTATTATTATTATTATTATTATTATTATTATTATTATTCATAATTGCTAACTAGGCCTCTCACATTTGCACCTGGTCCATTTTGTCTGTAAACATGGACAAAAAAAGAAAGCAATAACTTCATAAAAATGGGACTCTATGAAATGTTGTCAATTCAGTAACTATATCTTGCTCCAAAAACTCATTGTCATGGTGTATCATAATTTCCCTCTAAAAAGCAGCACATGAAGGACATCAAGCCAATCAGACTTCAACCTTCAAGGTTCTGAAGCTTCTCACCAGAAAAGTGTCCAAAGCACATCAGATGCCCTGTAAGGTATCCTGTGTGGGCGAAAAGACTAACACATAATTGATGAGAAACTTTTCAAATCTTTTATTTTTTGTCTTGTACTCTGTAAAATATTTCCAGATGATGTCCTACAGACATCATTGGGCGTCATTTATCAATTTAGTCAATTTGTGTGTAAATGTCATTTCCGTAGGCCAAACTAAACGAGAAATTTCTGACAGATTTTTCTGTTATTAAAGAGTTCTTACACTGATCTTCTACCAAGTTAAATTCCTGTGTGCTTGTACATTTGGCGAATAAAGCGATTCTAATTTTCTTTGTACTTGTGTGTATGTCGGTAAACACTAATCAGTCGGAAATTACCAAGCATGTTCAACGGCATGTTTACATTTAGCCACACCCACAAAAGGCAAACCTCACATACCCCTGCCTTTCCACCAATGCGAACTAGGTGCTCGAGAGCCACCACGGAGCCACGTCATTACGGCACTGTCTATGTCTCTGAGCTTGTTGGTCGTGATAATCCCACCCCCAGCCCCTGACGTAAACAGTTCTTGGTTCTATACCAGGAAGGTGTTGGTGCCGCTCTTGAACCAGTTTTCCTGGCCAAGAGCCGGTTCTTTGTCTGTCGAAACATGAAGAACTGGTTTGAGATTAGGCACCGGCTCCGAACTGGCCCTCGAACTGCCTTGGTGGAAAAGGGGTAATGGAATCAATCAAGGTTCCCATTAGTGTCAGTAAATTTACACAAATGCAGGAGCGAATGTAGAATCCAAATGTTTTTACAAACTAACCGCATTTTCAGAACACCACATTTCCTGTGTATATTGAACGATTTACAAATCAATGTGTTCGTAATCCAGTGTAATAAACGAGGCCCGTTATTAGCAAAAGCTTAACAAAACAATCCACCTTGTGCTGGAGTCTGAAGTCTGATTTTTTTCCCCCCACTGTACCTGAGACATTCGTCTATTCATCAGTCCACAAGGTTCGTGAGCTGCCCAATGGTCCTGAACTTCCTGTTTTCTCATCTCATGTATCTTTGTCGTTCTCTTTTCTGCTCCATTTCCTTGTGGCATCACAATGAGTTCTCTTTCAACGTCTGATCGTTTTAAAGGTCTAGCCAGCAGGGCTGGAGACGTGTCATGGATGAATAAATGACAAACTATATTCTTGGTAAAAGCCTCAAAGTATAAGCTTCAAGCTCTTATTTTATTCTGCTCAGATTTTTTTCCGTTGTTAATTTACATTTAATGCGACATTCATCATCTGAGGTCATGATCAGCATTCGGCAGCATCTTTGGTGCTGTATCTAGAATCTCATCTTTCTTTTATGGCTTTGACGTGGTGCTATTCATCAGTCTTGACTTACACTGCTCATGGCCAAGTGCCAGTGACACTCTTTATGTTATTGCATGGTAGCTATTTGTGCTATGAAACAAAACAAGTGAAACAAGCTGCCTGTAGATATCCAACATGAATGGGTACTTTCACGGATACGGAAATACGGATATACAGATACAGAGAGCAAACCAGAGATGCCTGCAGCAAGGAACAACAAGGATCACATCATCTCACATGGAACTTAGATGTGATCCTTGTTGTTCTTTGCTGCAGGCATCTCTGGTTTGCTCTGCGTTCATTTCCGGATGTTGTATTAATCTGCTCTTTGACAGTATGTATTGTGAAACGTTCTCTGTAAGTCAAATTGGATTAAATGTCTTTGTTTCAGGAAACAATCGAGCCCGTTCACAGACTGATGATTGATGATGACGTTTTGAGTCCACTGTCAATTATAGACGACAGTTAGGCAATCGCGGAGAGCAGTGCAGGGTGATGCAGCTTGTTCGAGGGCACTACGGCACCTACAGCTAAGACGAAAAACAATGTTTTGATTCAGACAAGTGGATTCCCAGCAAGTATTAGGATCTAATTAAAATCTTTTCTTTGGCATAATGAATATTCAACACGTGGGGCTGGAAGAACAAACTGTATGAACAATTAAGCCAATTAGCACTAACCCCGCCCCTCATTCTAACCTGAATGTCTGTCAATCACTTTTTATGATTTGGTTTATACCAATTTTTACACCATGGATCTGTATTGACATTCCTATCCATCGCTGGTTGACTCACTATTACTAGACACATCACATATGAATGAAAAACCTTTTTTAAGCCCCAGCCATAACTCCTTATAAGGTGATCTTCTTCTGTTCCTGAACCCAAGAACCTTTTCAGGAAGTCAGGAACTTGTTCTCACCAGAGGGACAATTCTGGTTCCGAGTAGACATGTTTTATTGAAGAATGATTCAGTCTTTTTTGAACAAGTCACTTTAGTGAATTAATCTGTATCATTACTGCCATGGACCGAGTTGTTCCTTTTGTCCATTCCTGCTGATGGGCTTTGCTTTGAGGTTTTTCGTAGGTTTATGTTATATGTTTGTCTGGATGAGTTTTTTAAATGTCTGTAAATCGTGTGAGTCGCATTTGTAACTGCTGTGAGTAAGTGAATACTTTAGGTCAAGGCTAAGATTCACTTCTCTCTTGTTGAGCGAATCAGTCGCAGTCCCTTTTGGGTTCATTCGGTTAGTTAGCACTCGGGCGGCATGTTGGTACAGTAGGTAGATAGCGTTACTGCCTCTCAGCTCCAGGGTCTCCAGTTTGATCCTGAGTTCGGTTTCCTGTCTGGATGGGGTTTCACATGGTGTCCCCATGTCCACATGGGTTTCCTCAGGGGTCTGTGGTTTCTTCCCACCTCCCAAAAACATGCCAGTCGGTGGAGTGGATACTGTATATCAGTCCTAGGGGTGTGTGTATGTGTGTGTGTGTGTGGGGGGGGTGCTCTGCGATGGACTAGTGTCCAGTTTGGGATGTATTCCCAGCTCATGCTCACACTCAGTGTTCCCGGGATCTGCCGGGACCCTGACCAGGATAAAGCACTTAGTGAAGATGAATGAAAGTCACAGCATTCACGCTCACTTATCCATTGTAAATTCTGTTCAGTGCCTTTGTGTGTGTGTTTTGCCTTTTCCCAGTCCTGTGTGAGTCTCTGTAGGGACAGTAATGACCAAGCTTCCTATACAATCCTCACCCTTTATTCAGCATTATGCCCACTGGGCACTGTGGTGTCTTTTTTTTTCCCCAGCCATCAATGTGTTTCTCACCCAGAGCATCATGGGTAGCGAGCGGCTGCACTACAGGCAGCAATGAGGTCGCACTTAACACTGAGGAATGTGAGGAATGTGTTCCTTTAGGAGCAAACAGAGGAATACAAAGAGCTTCTATTCCTTTATCTGGATAGCCCGAAGGCTGAGACACCACTCTTAAAGCCTTTGTGTGGGTGTGTGTGGGGGGGGGGGGGGGGCTGAGTTGACTAAGAGAGTGAGAATGACAGACAATAAGACAAAAGAATGTGTGTGTGAGAGAGAGAACAAAACAGAGTGTGTATGCAGAACGGGAATGAAGGAAAATCCAGAACTAAGAAAGAGTGAAGTTTTGGGAAAAGAAGTTGTTGTTTTTTTTCAGACACTGAGAGACCTTTCTTTACAGCATCAATAATGGACTAGCCAGAAACGAAGACACCCAATCCAAGTCTCTTTTGCAATAACAGTGGCATCAAAAAGACACACCAAGCTGAAATTCGCATGGTTGACTATTGTATAAGAATTGAGTTTCTGTATTCTGCAGTAAATAATAATTTAATACACGTTTAAGAAGCCTAAATTAAGATCGCTATTCCCGTTAAACATGCAGAATAGTAAAACTGGTGTCACTTTTATTCATGATTCAACGACCGGAGTGCCATTCATGTCATGTTTGGTTGAACTGTCTGGTAAATTGTGAAAAACTCACTATAGTGAATTTAAAAGGGGAAAAAATGAAAGTGGGTAACATGGTTTCTAACATGGTGGTTGGCTGTGCATTATGGGAAATGTAGTTCAGTTGGTGACTGGCAGCCCGAGGCTGAGTGGGTACTACGTGCACTCAAATGGAGCAATATCTTGGAGCCCTCAGGCAACGGACGCCATGCTGACTATTTGTGTGCATTTCATTCATGGACGAAGCTTCATAACGTTGACGCTTTTACCAGCCGAGCCGACATAAATCATTTTGAGCACTGTTTCTGGTATCGTGGCAATAAATTCACAATGCAACACTTGACATGATCAGCATGATCCTTGGTGAAAACATCTGGCAGCTCTGAAGCATCAACGAGTCTCACAGCTGGTCCTGAATCTGAGAAACGCATGAGCGAAAGGTTGCTTTAACATTCTCGACTCAAGTCATGATTATACACATAAAGGCGGCACAACTGACAGCTAGTGATACTCGCGCTGATGATTTCTCACTTCTGATTGGTCAGAAGGAGTTGATTCATTTTCTATAACAGCAGCTCTGACAATAGTGCTGCTGCAAACCACAGGTTTATTTATATTAACGTGCTTGTTCTAATACTTTCTACGGCGAAGTTTTCTGCAAGGAGATGATTTAACATTTATGGAGGGAGTCACCAGTGTCAGAAGTTTTCCACCATGGGGAAAGTCTTCATGACGGAGCAGTTTACGGTTTCTTGGTAACATGACAAGCTGTGTCGTAGTTGTTTTTTTGTTTGGTTGGTCGGTTGGATTTTTTTTCATGTTGTTAACTTCAAGAGAGAAAAAAAGAGACGCTGGTGAGGGATCGACTGTTCAGAGCTTCTCAAATGGAAGTGAGAACAGGAAGTAACTTGTTTCACAGAAGTTGCACCATGTGACTATAAATGCATATAAAAGCATAATGTGTCATTCTTTAATGAATAGAAATGGTAATTATTTGCATTATTGGTATAAGAGAAATAAACACTTGCTGTTTTAAGAAAATAATCAATCCTGGGTTGGTAACAGTGACTCTGCTTCGTCACACCACCCTGTTCTTGATTATCTTCCTATTATTCCTTACATAAAATACAGCAAATGTTTTTCAAATGGAGGGCAGTTGCTTAACATCCTCAAAAGTTTAGCTGTGCTGCTGACTAGCTGACTTCCAAAACTACTTACAGTACTGAAACTCATGGCACGAAGTGGCTATTTTTGGTCGTGTAACCTTTTGTCCAGGCTCAAGGAGGAAAAGAAGCTTGTCGCTGAGGTAAATTGTTCAATCATGGGGGGGAAAAAAAGGATGAAACTCAAATGAGGAGTCATTTCTGTCCTGTAACCTTCACAAGGCAAAATACCATGCTGACCATGTGAAACCTGTTTGAAATGTCAGTGCATCTTGACTAACTTGGCACTAATTTATTTACTGAATTTTTTTCATCCTGAGGCATATCTCATCATTTTGTGAGCAGATAATCAGAGGTAAACTTATGCAGTGCACACTCCCAGCATCTTGCATCTTATTGCAGGAAGGAATATATTCAGAGCTCGGTCATTAAACTAAAGGCCAGGCTGCGTGAAGGTTAATGCAACAGCCGTGTGTCTCTCTCCCGCTGAGTGATCGACCAATCGCATCTGCTCGCGGCTGCCATGGCAACGCACCAATCACTAAATTGCATCTGATATTAGATGCAGAGATGTCTGTGCTCAAAAGTACTGGCACAAACAAGTACACACAAGTCTGAGTACATTACGGCATCCTGACGTGCCTCGGATCACACAGTTGTGCTTGATGGATATTCCAGAATTCTCGATTCTCACTGGTCAGAAGGTGTTGGTTTATTTTCTATATATTCCATATAGAAAATTCTCTATATTTCTCTATATTCATGTGATTTTAAATTGTTGATATGGTTGGTTGTTTAGAGGCTGGTTAGGGAGCTACTATAATGTAATTCATAAGAGGAGCTACCTTGTATTTTGTGGAAGTTCCACAACATTAAATGTAACTATAAATGGATAAAATGTACAACAGGTCTTCTTTAATAAATAAACAAGTGTAATTGTTGGCAAATTGCTGCAGTACAAGAGGAACAAGACGTATTTCTGCAAGAAAATGCGAGCATGATTGCAAAAAAAAGACGAGTGCGGCTCATGATGGATGGATATGCGTGTTGGGTGAGTTGGTCTGAGCTATGAAATGAAGTTTGATGGGTCTCTGATGAAGTAGGACCGAGCAGGACAACTTGGATTCCAAAACTCCATTCATTTCAATGGGGCCAAAAATGCATTGCTGCCAATGGGAGAAAAACGGATGGATGAAAAGCAAGAAAAAGAGAGGTGTCATATTAAGTTTGGTGGCTCTCTGATGAAGTGTGATTGAGCATGAAGACTTTGATTCTGAAACTCCATTCATTTCAATGGGGAAAAATAAACAGGAAAATGAGAAAACGAATCTGTCTTTCCAAAAGCAAGCACGATATTCAGGCACAGGACGGACGAGTCGAAATATCTCGAAAACTCTGGGAGGAGAAGTGAGACAAAAGAAGTGGTCTGAAGGATAACATCACACTAATGATTGCTTGCTCAATCACATGAATAAAACACTTCAGGACATGTGGTTATTGGAAAATAATCAACTTTTGGGTGGGAACAGTAACTTCACTTCATTGTCGTTGATTATTGTCCTCTAACAGCACACCTCCGAATGTTTTCTTCCTTAAATATAGTATATATATTGTGTAAATGTGTAATACACTGAAGCATATTCACTCCTTTTCATATTATTCACCCACACACACTCGCTCAGACTCAAAGGGACGAACCGGACAGAGTTCATTCCCCATCTCATTTACTCACCACAGTGCCGGTGACAGTTTTCTCCTCAGGCAACGCTGGGTCCTCTTTCACGGTTAGCAGTCTGAGGTTCGGCTCGCAAAAATGATGGATGATCAGCAGAAATGTGAAATGTGAGGACTTTTTTTTTTTTTGCATTTCCCCCGTCTCTGTCTGTCCATCTCTCCGGCTCCTGATCTGGTTTCACCCTGCGGACAAACCCAAAAAAGAGAAAAGACAAGGTGAAGGAGGCATGTTACCCAAACCTTACACTTCATATTAGTATTCTTCTTTCCCAGAATGTAAAGAATGTTCTTGACACACTAAATATCACAGAAGTATTTTATTTATATGGAGGAATATTCTGAACACATGTATGTGTAAAAATTATTGTTCAATCACCAACACATTATTTCAGTGTCTCATCTACACATTCATTCATTCACTCATATCAGTATCATGATTCATTCTCTATATCTCATTTACTCACTCACCTACTATTACAATCACTCATTCACTCATTAAATAACTTGCTCATTTACTCACTCGCTATCTCAATATCTCACTATCTCAGTATCTCGCTCACTTACTGTTAACATCTCATTCGCTCACTCAAAACTTCACTCACCCATTCACTTACTCATTATCTACTGTCATCTACTCAATATCTCACTTGCTTCTCTCTATCATTCACTTACTCACTCACTATCTCATAAGTTCATTCACTATCTCACTCCCTCAGAATCTCACCTACTCACTCACTCACTCACTCACTCACTCACTCACTATCTCACTCCCTCGGCATCTCACTCACTCACTCACTCACTCACTCACTCAGTATCTCCTTATTTCACTCATTCATTATCTCACTCACTATTTCACCCACTCACTCTCTCATTTTCTTACTCTATCTCATTTTACTCACTGACTCATCTCAATATTTCACTTAGTTACTATTTCATTGTTTAGCTCTTTTAATACATTATTTATGGACTTTCAATATTTCACTCTCTCGATGTCTCATTCACTTGTTATCTCATTATTTCACTCACTCACTCCCCCACTATCTCATTATTTCACTCAGTCATTGTGTCATTTCACTCACTCACTATCTTGCTATTTCACTCCCTCACTTGGAGTCACACGTTACCGTAAATGCTATCCGAAAAGGTCAGTCGAAACGAACGTCCTTCGAAGATGCCTTCAGTCAAAAGTCCTGCCTTATAAGACACCTGTCTATGACGGCAGTGAGGCAACAAGGCAGCATCCTTCTGTTTCGAACGCAGCCACTGTCTCACTCACTCACTATCTCATCTCACTCACTCACTCACACACTCACTCGCTCACTACTTGATTATTTCACTCACTTGCTCACTCACTCATATTATTTCTCTCACTCAGTACCTCATTATTTCACTCACTCATTCTCTCACTTGCTTATTAAATTTCTATCACTATTTTCACTCATATACAGCTCTGGAAAAAATTAAGAGACCACTACAAAGTTATCAGTTTTTCTGGCTTTACTATTTATAGGTATGTGTTTGAGGAACATGAACATTTTTGTTTTATTCCA
>JAOTRR010000043.1:1859917-1871749 GCA_028570945.1 Gogo arcuatus | reverse complement strand
TCCTGCTTCCAACACATCAACTTCGAGAACTGACTGTTCACTTGCTGCCTAATATGTCCCACCCCTTGGCAGGTGTCAATGTAACAAGATAATCAAAGTTATTCCCTTCACCTGTAAGTGGTTTTAATGTTATGGCTAATCGGTGTATATCACACATACACACATAGACACACACATATTCATGCTAATGTTTAAGTATGTATCTGTGATTGACTTCAACAATAACGAGCAGCAAATGCATCATTTTCTCCCAAACTTGATAAATTATTATTATTATTATTATTATTATTATTATTATTATTATTGGTACAATGTGTGTGGTTTTAAAGAGAATGGAGAGATGAAGATGGAGAGGAACCATTTAGTGATCTAGAGGGTGAAATTCAATCATATTTGTTTTGTCGTTGTTGTTTTTAAGTGTACGTGGAATTTGTCCACAATAAAGGAATCATAAAAATATTACAGTATGACATTTTTTTGTCAAAATAGGTAAAATATAAAACTAATACTAATTTAGCTAAAATATATAATATGTAGAACTTTTAGGTTAAATTTCGTCATGAATTTGCTTAATTGAGCTAAAAATTCACAATGGTAGAAATCTGCAATGAACAATATCATGTAAGGTATGAATGTAGACAACTTTAGCTAGGGACTTTGTGGAAATATGGAATTGTATGTAAGAATGAGAAAATTAGCTACAAATGCAACCAGATTTTGCTAGAAATTTAAAATTTGTGAGAATTTTTAATCAACAAGTAAAGGTTTTCTACAAGATTTAGCTGAGAATTTAGAACGTGTAAAGATCTATATTGAGTGACAGGGAGTTCGCTATTAATTGAAATAAATTTAGCTAGGAAGTTAACATTTGCAGGAATTTGAAATGAACAAGAGCAAATAATTTGCTAATTTAGCTAGGAATTTTAAATTTGTTCTGACTGAGAGCAGTTTAGCTATGAATTCAGTGAGGAGTTGACAATTTGTACTGATTGGGAGCACATTAGCAGCACATTTAGCTAGGAATTTAGAATAGAGTTTTGTAATGAATGGAAGAAATTTGGCCAAGGCGAGAGTTACATTTAGCTAGAATTTTATTATCTTAGGAAGTTCTACTGAGTGGAAAGAAGTTAGCTATGAATATGGCTGGAAATGTCAAATTTGAAATACAAAAAGAACAATTTATTTACTACATGTCGAGCTAAAATTGGTTATGATTTTCAGATAATTTAACCGCTTAATTCCAACAGCTGGAATCAAGTAGTTCTCGTTCTACAACCTGTGTTCATAATGACTCTACACCCATCCTTTCTTCACAGTTTTTGTGGGGAAAAAGGAAATCAGATGAGGTCTGTTTCTTGCTCTTCAGCTTGGAGATGACTAAACGGAAACGAAGAACTCTGAGTGGCGAAAACATTCCTCACATACCACAGCGACTGATGGAGAGGGGCTGTGTTTCATTCACAGCTGGAAAGGGGAGGGGGGTTAGGGATCAATTATGAATGTGAGGCATTCATCGTTTGCAGTCCGCACTTGATGAATGTTGTAGGCGTCCTTGAGGTCAGCAAAAAAGCCTTTATATGTAAAATAACAACAGAATTGAATTGAATTGAGTGTGGAATGTGAATTCTCTCTGTGTTTCGCACAATCAGGGATGCCAGTGTTACTCCAGCTTGGCTTTTACAGTAGCTGTACTTCCATCCAAGTGTTTATTATAAAATGCCACATCGCAAATGACATTTGCTGGAAAATATTTCATAGCTTTTGCAGAAATTTTATTTCAATGCTTGAATGAACACAGTACTAAGCTGGACGTTTTGTAGAAGCAAAGATGTTGGCTCATCTGCCTCAGTTTTTTTTTTCTTGAGATAGTAGTACAGTACTAATAATAATCTAATAAACTGATCATGCGTAAACTATGAACAAAGCAAAAAAAATCAGCCTTAATTACTTTATTGTTTAATTAAATCCAGCATCCAAGTTCTCTAGCTAGATGGGTTTTTTTGTTTTGTTTTTTGTATAATTTAAACCAGTAGCCAAGTTCGTCTAAAAGCTAGCTCATGTTAGGTATATTACTGCAGTGGTTTGCAATTAGTTGATCAAATTTAACTTAAACCCCTCCTTTGTGGATGCATTGACACCTGCTACTCGACAAATTCATCCGATCATACCTAATGATCTGTTGCTATTTACACTTTGTATTTATTCAGCCAGCTTGTTTTGGGTCAGCTAGTGATTAGCGTTCTTCAAAGTTGCTATCAGGCTACAAAACATTTGAGAGACTATGAACTAAGCTAGTTGGTTAGCCTGAGCTAATGCTTTCCCATATTCCTTGGTTCCTTTTTCTTTTGTGCATCTGTCTTGGACATTTGATTTTCTATGTTTGGGTTTCTACTTTTGTCAATCTTGAGTGAAGAATTTGTACTTCTACTTTTACTAGAGAATACTTTTAGCTGAGCAGTTGAACTTTTACTTGAGTAAAGAATTTTAGTACTTTTACCAACTCCGCAAGACACACACATTACACACACTGCATAACTGATTAGATTCCACAGAAACTATGATATTCTAGGTAAGGCACTGGCATTGAGCTTGAGGTGGAGGTTACGCTTCATGTATTTAACGGTAATCTGCAATGGACCTGCAGGTCTGCAACTTGTCTCTACATGTCATGAATTTTCCAATGCATTTCATTCTAAATACACTACAATTGATAAAACTGGGCCAGGAAGCAGTGCTGCGCTCCTCTCTTATTTAAAACCTGTCTTTTGTAAAACCTTTGTGCCAGCTGGCTCAGGCCCCACAATGGAAACATGCTCAGGTTGGCCAGCTGGATCTCACTTTCTTGTTTGACATCTGGCTCGGTCCTACTTATTATAGACTTCTTATAGAGGTTGTACTTATTGTAAATTGAGGTCATCAGGAGGTAAGTGGAATACAATCATAGAAAAGTGCATTCAATGACTGCTTAACAATGGTTTACAACAATTAAACCCTCACACAGACATGTCCTGACAATGCTCTAGCATTCGACTAAAGCTTGGAACCCGGAATTTCCAAACTCCGAATAGGAAAATCCAAACAAAACGCCTCCTCAACTTGCATTTCCGACTTGTAAAAAGTTTGGACAGCGTCTTCAACCCTGAGTTCTGCATATGACACCATGTCAACATGGCCGCTCACGCCGTCAGGCGTAAATAAAATATATAACTTTATGACTTTAGTTATAGTAGTATTTTCTTTCGATTTATCGACTTATCAATCAGCAATCTCACAACGTGCGCTTTCACACATCATGTCTTTGTTGATAGTGATGTTTAAAGTTTCCAGCATTTCCACCATCACTCCACTCTCATTCTATTGTCACATAAGCATGCAGCTTTCTGACTTTTGACCTCTCACCTTTCGTGTTTGCCTGGAGATGAGGCCTCACATCTTGCACTGTTGCGTCACTGGTTTTTGTAGAAATGGCTAAATACTTTATTTGCATTCACTCCACGTAGACAGGCGATAAAATAGGTTACAATGACTGAGCCTGTAGTACAATTGATGAGCAATTAATTCATGGACTGAGTCTATTTTCTGCAGTTTGTTTAATTTTAACATCTTACTAAAAAAGCAACAATACTTTATAAGGCTTTATGCTTTATTCTAACAATAACCCGCTTGGATTTTCCTCATCAGTTTTGAAAAGGAATAGTTCAGCAAAAAAAAAATAAAAATAAAAAGGAAATATATACAATTCATACAATTCCTGACTTACCACAAACCTAGTGAGTCAGCCCTGAGGTGTAAAAGGAAGCTTCGAAATAGATCAATAGTTCAGCATCGATGCACACGTCTATAGTAACAGCTTTAACTGGACTAAATGCAGATGTGCTCATAAGTTAAACCATTACATTCCTTTTTTTAACCAGTTGATTGATTTATCCAGTGGCAGAGTTTCATTTCACATTTAGAGCACCTGTATCATCCCAAATCTGGTCCTGTGAACCTAAAACACTGTATGAATGAAACAAAAACATGAAAACAACTATACGTAACTTGTATCACATAATTTGTTCATTTGTTTTCTACCTTTTTTTGTCAACTCACAGCTGTGTTCACTTTCAACTGTGGCTCACAACTGTGACATGTGGAATGAAATGAGTTCATACCATGCAAAGTCAACTCTAGCATTCTTGAATGAGAACTTTTCCTCATTCAGAGAAGAACCCTTTTCAATCCAAGAACACTTCATCATCTATTTTGGAGTCTACTTTTCATTTTTTTAAAATGCCAATAATTATAACTGGTGGAATTAAATGATTTAATTCCATCAATTTTTCCCTCTTTGAAGAACCTTTAAGAGAATAGAGGGTTTCCACATTCAAAGTAGAACCTCTTTAGGGCAGTAGAACCTTTAACAATCCAATTTATCATCTATGTTTCGGTAAAAAAAAAAAAAAAACAAAAAAAAAAAAAGGACATAATTGTAATTGATAGAAATAAATCCACTGACACCATCCAAAGCTTTGTCAGTTTCTCCATCTTTAAGAACCTTTAAAGGAACAGAGTGTTTCTGCATTTAAAGTAAACCCCTTTTAGTATGCGGGAACCCTTAACAGCCCAATTTGGAGTCTAATATTCAAATGGTTTTTTTTATTATTTTAAAAATGCCAGTAATTATAATTGGTGGAATTAAATGAGTTAATACTGTATGTCTTTAAAAAATATTAAGCGTTCTTTAGTTTGTCCTTCTTGAAGAAAGGTTCTATATAGAACTTTAAACAGAGGGTTTCTGTATTTTCAAAGTAGATCCCTTTAGGATGCTAGAACCCTGAACCGTCCGATTTGGAGTCTCTTTCATGTTTTTTTTTTATGCTAATGCCAATAAATTCCCTGAAGCGTTCTTCAGTTTGTTCTCTTAAAGATCCTTTAAAGAAACACAGGGTTTCCTCATTCCAAGTAGAACCTCTTTAGGAAGCCAGAACCCTTAACCATTCAAAATTTGTATTGGACCGTGTGGTAAAAGAAATTTATCTTCTCTAGTGGATTTAAATCAGTTCAACCATAGACGCCAAAGGGGAAAAGAATTACTGTATGTGTTCTTGAGTTTGTTCCTCTTGAAGAACTTTAAAGGGAACAGAGGATTCCTCATTCAAAGTAGAACCCTTATTATGCTCAAACCCTTAACCATCAAATTTGGAGTCTACCTTTTAGGGGTTTTTTGAAGACAATAATTGTAATTGGTTTGTCCCAGATTGTCACTTTTGAAGAAAAGGTCTATGTAGAACTTTAAATGGGTTAGTATCATAGAAACCTACAAAAAAAAACTTAAGTTCTTCAGTTTGTTTCTCTTAAAGAATCTTTAAAAGAACACAGGGTTTCATCATTCCAAGTTAGTATGACAGAACCCTTCAACGTGGAATTTTCAGTCTAGTTTTGGTTAATAATGGCTATAATAATACTGCTCAGGAAAAAAAAAAAAAAACCTTAAGTGTTCTTCAGTTTGCTTCTCTTCAAGAACCTTTAAAGGAACACAGGGTTTCCTCAGAACCTCTTTAGAAAACTCGAGCCTGAACCATCCAAATAATCAGCAAATATTCTAGCAGACAGAAGCCAAGGAACCGAGAACAACTGGCATGTCGCCCACTAGATTTCAGAGGCGGGGACACGCCCCTTCCCTGTGCGCCACGCCCCGGTGGGCGGGGCCTCGCGCGATATTTGAGCTTCACAAATACACGCGTAGGATCTCGAGCAGCTTCAGATCGCCTGGTGGAGACGCAGCGGATGTGAAACGTTGCGCTTTTCACACTTCATTTAAAGGGAACAAAAACAACAGCGGACTGGGGCACCTCGGCTCTCGCGTTTTTTAAACTTTTGAGCAAGACGTTGATTTTTTTTCTTCATCTTTTTGTGTTTTTTTTCCTCTGGGTTGGCTGCGATTTTGGTTGTGGAGTGAAGATGGGAGCTCAGCTGTCTAAGGGTGGAGCTGCCGAGGCTGAGAGCGCAGCCGCTAAAACCAACGGCCAGGTAAAAGATGCGTCCGTGGCCATGTGGGGCCACTTTCCATCCCATCCCATCCCATCCCATCTCTCACCTCCACTACCGACTTCTCTTCTTCTGTCTTAGATTTGAGGGTTTTATCGTCCATCAGCGTTGTGTGCGCGCGAGCGCGCGCGTTCTGGCTGATTTTTGGTAGCGGGTTCCAATTAATCTTCCGTTAATTGCGCGTAAATTGTGTTTAACCTTTTCACGGCCATTCATGCGGGGATTTTTTGTTTGTTTGTTGTTGTTTGTTTGATCCGAATGTTGGGTTCAATTCAGTGTATCCAAGCTGTGCTGCTGGAACACAGAGCAGGATGAAATGCCACCAGAGTCAAACAGCCTGGGGATCTTTTGTTGGTGAAGAAATGATCGGATTGGTTCATCTTTGTTTTTCTTTCCTCCTGATTTAGATTTTAAATGAAGCTTTATGAACAGGTTACACATTAGTCATGATTAAATTCGCGTTGAGCTGAACCCATTGTGCTCTGTGGGGTGATTTCAGAACAAAAGGGGCGCAAAGAATGCAAATGAGGGGCTTTTTTGCGCTCTGCTGCTGAGCTGCGAACAAAAGCGCGCACAGGGCTGAGAACATGTAGCACCACATAACACCATATCCTCTTCTGTCCTGTCCTGTATCACCTCTGGATGAGTTCACGGTCGCGGTTTGTATGAATTTTAATTCGAGTTTAGTGATTGGGCTCGAGGCGTCTGTGTGTGTGAGGGGGTTGATGGTTTGGGTTCAAGCCCAGATGGTGGGTGTTGAGTGCGTAGTGCGGTGCATGGGGTGCAGGGCGCCATCATTTGATACCCCGAGCAGTGTATGGAGCCATTTTGGGGTTAGAGGGTTGATCTCGACACAAGCGACCACATTTTTATATATATATATATATATATATATATATCAAAATAATTCATTGCTACACTCTGTTGGTTAAACACGAGCCATGAACATATTGGCTCCATATTAAAATCTCAATTTGCATACACTTTTTTTTTAATCAGACAATTGTCATCGGAATGAAGGTTGACGCTGTTAAACAACGCGCTTTCGTTTCTCTCCAGAGCTCTAAAGCCTGAACGGCTCCCTCTCTAAGTGCACTACATAGTGTATAAAACAATGGATTCTCCGTCCGATGTGCTGCCATTAATGAGCCGTTTAGGAGGCGCCCCTATTGTTTTGTCACGTTCTCACATCTGACTGCTGGTCTGTGGAGCAACAGCGGCGCCTAGTGTTAGACCTGAGTATTGCACGTTTAAACCGGATAAACAAAAAAAACCGTGAAACAGCGCCACCGTCGGTCAGGCCTGGACATGCACAGGATTATACACTGTGTGGGAGATTTTGTTAATTTGTCAGTGGCTTAAGCACGTGTTTAGGTACAGGACAGGTTCTTGTTCTCACTTCATCACTATTTCAGCAGCATTTTCATCTCAAAAGCAGCCAAACGACGTTTACAGAGAGGACAAAAATACACATCAAGGAAACAAGCAGATAATTTTACACACCAATCCCATCATCATCTTGTGCAACTTTGATGATAGTTATTTGTCAGCGCCATTATTTATTTGTTTTGTTTTTTTAAAGTTTATATCATGTTGAATTGTGCATTGGGTCCAATCCCAAGTCTCACGTTTGTTCAGTGATGACATTTTGTTTTTTTGTTTTTTTTTGTCCTTTAATGGCTTGAAATGATGGATTTGTGTCGGATCAGATTTGGAATGTTGTCTAATCTCATCCACTGATGCATGTTTTAAACCACGGACAAATGTTGAAAATATCTTGAGAAGTATCTAATGTTTTTTCTCTAATTTCGTCCCCAGGAGAATGGCCATGTCAAAACCAACGGAGACGTGTCTGCCACATCTGAGGGAGAGGCGGCCGTGGCCGACGGCAACGGAACCACAGAGGACGTCAAGGACACTGCGGAGACTGGAGACGCCATCGAGGCTGCCGACGGTGAAGGAACCAGCGACAAGGCAGCGGAGGGCAGCGAGGCACCCAAGGAGACCAAGAAGAAGAAGAAGTTCTCCTTGAAGAACTCGTTCAAATTTAAAGGCTTCTCGCTGAAGAAGAACAAGAAGAGCAGTGAGGAACCAGCGGAGGCGGCGGCAGCGCCAGAGGAGAACGGTCACGCCCCCAAGGAAACCAAAGAGGAGGAGGAGGAGGAGCCGGCTGCCGACACCAACGAGGCAGCTGCTGAGGCAGAAGTAGAGGTAGCGCCTGCTCCAGAGGCTGCAGAGGAGGAGCCTAAAGCAGAAGAGCCTGCCCTTGTGGCAGAAGCCACACCCACAGAGGAGAGCGCCAAATCTGAGGAAGCTCCTGCTTCCACTCCCGCTGAGCCCGAGGCCACACCTGAGGCCACGCCCGCTGAGCCCACACCAGCCTCGGAGTAACCTAC
Organism: Gogo arcuatus; assembly: GCA_028570945.1. Lineage (NCBI taxonomy): Eukaryota > Metazoa > Chordata > Actinopteri > Siluriformes > Anchariidae > Gogo > Gogo arcuatus. Next base: position 1,863,323 of record JAOTRR010000043.1, on the reverse strand, counting down.
TGTGACCGGACTGATTTTCCCCTCATTCCTTTCTTTTTCTTTTTCTTTTCTTTTTTAAAGATTGAAATATATAAAATATATATGAGACTTGAGCCACGTCATTGAAGTTTTGTTAAGGTTCCAGCAACGTCACTACAGAGAAAGACGAGCCAACAAAAAATAAAGAAAAGCATCACAGTTTCTCTCATTCATTCGCTCCTTCTCTGCTGTGGACGTACGAATAGGGACTGCGGAGGAGAAACGGATTCTCACAATATATTGGAATATTTTCCGGTAGATAAGTATCATGCATAACAGTCTCATAGCCCACGTTTCTCCCGTCTTGGATGCCGGTGGCAGGCGAGCAAATTGACGAATCGTCACTGACGGTTAAAGGACAATGTGAAGCCTCTTAAAATAGTATGTATTTGTTTTGTTTTTTTGTTTTTTTTTAGAAGATCCACATTCCTCCGTTTGTTTTTTTTAACCCCTGAAAACACGTGCGAGTATTTAGTGCAGAGACTTTGGAGGGGGTGGTTTAGGTTTAGGCTGGTTTCTGATGAGCTTTTGAAAGCATTCTCTCTCTGGAGTTCGGCGTAGGGGTGTACAAAACCACTGCTTTTATCAGCTTCTTTATGTATGTTCATCTGTATATAATTTTTGTCTTTTTTTTTTGGCTAACATTTAAATGTTAACAGTTTTATTGTAAAATCAAGGGCAAATAAATGTCGGATCTCATTAATTTTTTTGCATTTTTAGATTTCTTTCTTTTTATTATTTATTTTTAGCTTCTTTAGTCTTGGCTTTTCCTGGAGCCGAGATCTCACTAGATCTAAATGAGTAATATCTAATGTCATTGGATACTTGCATCATACAAAGGTGTTTTTATTTTTTTTTAAAAAGGAAATGATTCATAGAGCATATAAACAGCAGAGAGAAATTAAATCATCTCTATCTGAAGGTGTAATTAAGATTAAATAATTTTTAATGAATAATCTATGCACAAACGTACATTTTTGAGCATTTTATGCAGCATATTAAATAAGCAGTAACACTAATAAACATTCGGTTGAATGTAGAAATTGAGTATCAACAGGTTCGGATTTAATGAAGGATTATTACCCAGGAAGTACAGTAAAATTCATGAAGAAAGATGTGCATATACAAGACTAAGAGCTGCAAGTCTGATCGCTTAGGATGTTTTTATTTTTTTTTAAAAATTGCATATGAAGCTCGATGTCCACTTTGTGTGTAAATTAGCGCTAAGCTTCTTCCACTGGCTCTGTGAAAACCCTGAAAGGTTTTGTATATCAGGATCCCATGACAGATTATTTCCTGCGAGAGCTAATCAGAGAACTACGAACTCTTAACCATCCAAAGAACCACATTTTCTAACTCGTACATCATTCAAATCAGTGTTTTATATCATACTACAGAACGTAGCTACAAGTAGCAGAGCGATTTGATGATATTGATGATCATCTGTATGTGACACTAGTGATGCTGAAACGTTTACATCTGAACTGCAGCGTGACAGTAAACATGGTGGACAATAACGTGTCCATTCTTCACTGAACCACAGAAAAGGCTTCACCTACAGGTTTATTTTTTTTCCCTTAATTCCCTTCTTGTGATTTAATCTTACAAGGAAAGCCAAATACAATTTTATCTGTACACCACTTTTAACAAAAGACACAGTCCCCGAGATGACGAGAAGAAGAAACCAGATTTGAAAGAGTAAAAATGAGCCAGTAGTGTTTACAGGATGTTCAGTGTGAGCAGTGCGAGTGAGAGCAGTGCGAGTGAGAGTCCTGGGATGACTCTTTATAATTACAGGACGTACAAATCTACAGTATTCAGATGAGATGATTCACTGAATGAAAGGTGAGAATTGACCAGGAGAGACAACGTCATAACTTCATGTTGTAATCCAGTAACCTGCCTGACTGAAAAACCTGGAGCTTAATGAAAATGTTGCACGATTTACAGCCTGAGCAATCAAGGCTGTACGCAAAGATAAGGATATGGTAAGTAAGTCCCTGAAATACAATAAGGATCTGAGTTGGGTGTCAAGCGGGGGGAGATCCAACTCATTGTAAGAACAATGGAGATAAATAGAGTTATATAAACAAGGAGACTGTTCATTAACCCTGGTCTCACAATAGAAAAATAAATGATTCACTAAAGATTGAAATGATGAATCAAATTTACATACACTACAAATTTACGGCACAACTTCCAAAGCACAGGATAAATAACAGGATTGATAAAGAAATGAAGCTCTATTTTGCTTGATCGCTCTGGTGTGTAAGTGTGTATGATGATGAAAGCAGCCTGACGGTCAATAAAACTATCCTCTAAAAAAATCCTATACACCGATTCTGACTTCCAACACAATTATCAAGTACGTTTTAATACATGATGTAATACTACTGCATACGTTGGAACAAAGCAGTTAAAACATCGTGTGTTTTCTGTGAACCATACCTCTGGGAGTTTAATCAACCCTAAAGGTAAGGAATCCCAAATTAACGATCCAGGGAAGCCGAGAACCTTCTCCCAAGATCGACATGTCGTAACATAGCAGGATGATGATCAGTGTCTCAGCAGAACCTTTTTATTTTCGTTTCTGCTGTTTCATGACCAGGTAACGCATTACATTCATATTTCCACCACGGCGCTGTTGTGTTCTTCAGTCTCATCGGTCAGAAGGTGCTGATTAATTTTCCATATCAGCACCTCTGACAGTAGTGCAGCAATATGTTATCGTGTGTATAGAAAGGAGATGTTTGTTTAACGTTTATGGAAGGAGTCTCCAGTGTCAGTGGATGTCAGTGATGGAATGATTATTTATAGCAAGGGATCTCCTCGATCATATCCACAAAGGGTCAGTGTGGCTGAAGGATTTCATTCCAGCCAGCCAGAGAGATAGATAGATCTGTGGTTTACAGCTGCTAGAACTGAAGTGAGACCAGGAAATAACTGTTCCACAAGAATAATGTAACAATAAACAGATAAAAAAGTACATGATGTCAATCTTTCATAAATAGAAAAATTCTAATCATTGGCAAATTGCTGTGGTAGAAGCAGAACATAACACTTTCGGACATGCTGTGATTGAAAAATAATCAACTTTGGCTTGGCAAGGGTCACTCCACTTCATCACACTGAGCCGGCGATGCTTATGAATGAATAAATTCAGGCAAATTAGCTCAAAATGGACAGGGTACAATTTGATTTTTAAAATGATGTTTTCTCAAACCATAGTTTACAAAATTATTGGCACAATTAACATTATGCCCCTTGAGAAATTATGAGCACTGCAGATAACACAGCCTCCTCCTGTAACATCCAACAAGGTTGGAGAGACCTGTAGTCAAGTCAAGTCAAGTTTATTTATATAGCGCTTTTAACAACAGAATTGTCG
>JAOTRR010000043.1:1818361-1828587 GCA_028570945.1 Gogo arcuatus | reverse complement strand
TGTGTCTCTGTGTTTTGTGTGTGTCTATGGGTGTGTGTGTCTCTGTGTTTTGTGTGTGTCTGTGTGTGTGTGTCTCTGTGTTTTGTGTATGTGTCTATGGGGGGGGGTGTGTCTATGGGTTTCTCTGTGTGTGTGTGTGTGTGTGTGTGTGTTTTGGGAAGTGGGCGGGTGTATGAAGCCTAAGAGCAGCACGTGAGAGTCGCGAGAAAGAAAACGGAGACTGATGTGGCGTCATCGCTGCCTAGCGACTCGTTGCTTAGCGACGGGGAAACAGCTGTTCCGGTGAGGGCCAATCAGGAGGCGGCGAGAGGCGCGTGCCCTCGCTTTGCGTTGAAAAACGGAGAGATTTGGGGGATATTTTTATACAGTGTTGTTTGAAAGGGACCATCTCTCACGCACACACACACACACACGAGAGCGCGGGGGCGCAGACGGGACCAGACACAGGAACGGGGTATTAAAGCGTCTACATCCGGGACATTTGAGTAATAATGCCCCAGTGAGCCGGCGGAGTGTGAGAGCAGAGCTCGGCTGCTGATTTGTGGCTTTTTCCTCCAACATCTTTATAACCGATGGTAAGCCGAACTGCGTGCTGTGATCTTTTCATCCGAACATTTTCAGTTCATCGAGGTTTTTTAGTGTGCATTTATTCAAAACATTACACTTTTCTTCAATGCTCAGTTTGCATGCATTGCATGTCCAGGATGTGCTCGGTCTCATAGTGCTGTGTGTGTGTGTGTGTGTATATATATATATATATATATATATATATATATAACCATTTATTTAACTCAGCCTGCTGGGATTAGTATCATAAAACTTCATGCAAATGTCAAAAAAAGAGAACAGGAAAATCACTGGAATACCCACATGTCTAACAGCATGGAGTCGACTTTTCATACAAATATATCATTTATGCATCATTCAGCTCCACACAGCGCTTCACCCATCTATTAGATAAGGCACGTGCATTTCATCTGTATATCTGTATCAGTTTTTTTTCACATAAAATACCAATATCCATCCTTATTATGTTCCTAATTACTGTTTGAATTGTTGAACGCTTTATTTGCATGAGAAATGCATTTGTCAAAACTATTGAACCCGCCCCCCACAGCTTATCATTGTTCACTGAAGTCTATTTCACACCACACAGAATGTTTTCTCCTAACTGGCTGCATTTATGCCAGTATGATGGCAGTCACTTTGAGGTGAAGTGTCACGCGCTGCTGCAGTCTGTTTGGATTTGAAATTTAAAAATTAAAAAAAAAAAAAAATGCGCGAGACAGAATTCTAAAGAACCGTTATTTAACCGTCATTCATTACATTACATTAATGAACATTTGGATGCTAATTTAATGTATTTTTTTCATTTGTTGGTGGCTAATTTGCTAAGGATGTGTCAAATGGAGATCATAGCTTTGTTTTATTATCAAAGTTCATGCAGGTTATAGGCATTATAGTCTTTCACAGCTGATAATAGTGAATCTTATTTGTGGGGAATTAGCTATCATTAGGCTACCTGTGCACTTTTTCTGTGTAAAATAAAAATCCTGATATCATTTCTCTCATAAGTATGTAATAGTAATAGTAATATGTATAGTCCACAAGCCAAAGCGTGTTTGAATCTTCTAGATTTCTACTAGAGCTCTGAGACACTTTGGTAAGAGGTTTGGCCTAAATTTGAATTCAGAATTGTATGTAAAAGGTAAAATGTTAATACTTACTTCGTCTATACTTTTTTGTACAATTTTATACACGCTTTTTAAGGTAAAGTGGACCAAAAAATGTGCTTTGAGGCAGGCGTGATGATTTAATGATTTAATCTGAAGCTGAACATAAGTGTCCATGACTTGCTGTTCTTACTATACTGTATTATCTTCGCTGCACTGCGAAACTAAACAAATATCTTGGCTGATCAACTTCACAGAGGTGCCAACATTTATGGTTTACATGAAGTGTTTATGGTTTTGATTCTAAAAACCACTAAAGCCAAACATAAACAATTTCCTGGTGTAAAAGGCAATTCACTGAAGGGGAAAGGGCGTGGAACATAATGGTTAGTTTCGTCAGAGAGGGTTGAGGCGGAGGATTGAGAGCCGAGACGTATGACCACTTCCTTGTTCGACTTTTGGAAATGAGAAATGAGACTGATCCTCCTTTATGCAGACCAGAACGACCCAGTGCGCCGTTCAAGTCTTTGAGGAGATCCACGGGTTTCTCCAAACATTGGCCGTTATTTCTCTCTGGGAGGGTTAATGGGTACTTGAAGGAATTTTTAGCATATTCCCAGTTACCTATGATCACTGTGAGACCACAACGTGATTGAACTGTTTCAGGAAAAACTCATTTTGTTTCAGGACATGCAGCTATATGGCTTCTCAACCTCCTCAGAAAAATTTCATTTGTGACCTAAGGTGACACGCCCACTTATGAGACCGGTTTCACTTTTGCTCCCATAGAGATGAATTATGTTGCTCTATCTTGGTAGATATTCTCAGATCTTTGGTTTCGCTTTGCGCAAGCTGTATGTCGATGAACTTTGACTTGTGAATTTTGCAAACCTCAGTTTTGTGAACCAATAGAAAATAGTCTCTGGTTAGTAGAGTATACACTAATGCAGGGTGGCCAGGGTCATGGATTATATGCCAAACTGGGCTAGACTGAGATTTTTATAAATAGCCAAAATTCAATGACCAAACAACCTTCTCTCTGTCTCTTTTGTTTTCATGGCAGGGCATGTGTGTGTTAGATACAGGAGCGATGCTCAGGTGAACACGGCCATCGTTAGAAAGGTGTGTGTGCTCACACGTGTTCTGCAACCCTCTGGTGACAACACAACCCCAATCACACACATTTCATTAGTGACGCTGTTACAAAACACAACATAATGAGTGTTCGATAATCCCTGAGGCGTAGGGTGCCAGCCACATTTATACATTTACTCACACATGCATGATGTATACATGCACTCTTATCTCTTCTATCTCCTACCTTATGTTTATTATCAGTGGTCAGGATCTTCCCAGTGAGTGTGCCCTTATTGATCAACAACGTCGAAAGTCGCCTACTTTAAGAGGAAGTATGCGGAAGAGGAGGATGTCCAGGGACGCCTACATGGATATTTACAAAAAGTGAGAGCACCTGCATTGGTTTCTCTCTCTAATCGCTCTGTCATTCACTGTGAGGACATGTGGTTTTATTTTTCCCCTGCACAGTTCTTTTTCACACATGATCACATAACATTGTTGTATAAATCAATCAAAATGCTATAATTGTTTCCTTCCTCTCTCTGTGCCTCCCATCAATCTGTCCATTTCTCATCTTTTACTTCTCATTGATTCTTGTTACGTGACTTCTTTCTTTTTCTGTCACTCTCTGCCTCCTTCTTTCTTTCTCCCCATCTCTGGACCTGTCTCACTCTTTCTCCCCGTCACTCCTTCAGATTCTCACTCTACCTGTCTTTGCTGTCACTTTGTGCTTTCTCTCCCTGTCTTTCACCCTTAATTCTTTTGATCGTTCTTTCTCGATGTCTCTCCCTTCTTAATCTCTCTCACCTTGTGCCTCATTCTCTCTTTTCTCTGTCTCTGAGCAGCACCTGATCTTACGCGAGGAACGCAGCTGCATTTTGCGTCTGTCGCTGCAGAAGCTGCGTTTCCTGGACGACCCCGAGGCCTTCCTGCACCGCGCCGTTCTCATCAACAACCTGCTGCGCAAGATCCACTCGGACGACGGGCAGAGAGACAGAGACAGACCGAGGAATGGAGAGAAAGAAGAAGAAGAAGAAGAAAAGGAGAGGCTTTTGTACTTGGACAGGAAGAGACTGAAGGTCATGGTGACACCTGAACACAGACATTCCATCTTCCTCTGTCCACTTAATAACAACTGCTAACATCCCACTTTACTTAAATGCTGGCATTTAAACCCAGCAGTGATGATGGCGTAGGATGGAGGCGGAGGTGTGTGTCTGCTCAGCGTATCTGTGTGTCTAAGTCTGTGTGTCAGCATCAAACACTTGGAAGCTGGGATTATTGCAGTGTGAGATGGACGACAAGAAGCATCTGTGAACATCAGGGTTTGCTTTTTTACACATAAAAAAGACTAGAGCCTAACTGCCTCTCTAAATAAACTTTTATTTTTTTTATTTATTTATTTTTTTGCTAAGCATTTTTCAGGGATGAAAAAAAGCCATGCACTTTGTATCTCTGTAAGTAAATGTAAAATATAAAGTTTGTTGCCTGAATATTGTTCTGCTATATGAGCCACTGTTTCCAAGCAAGGCATCTAATATACTATATCATATGATCTATAAAATACAATGTAAGGACTGTATGATATATGCTTGAGTGAGGATAAACTATATAGCTTGCAAATGGAACAAGAAATGATTCATAGTGCTCAACTGCCCACTAGTGTTCACCAGTGTGATTGTTCATGCAACATTTATTTTGGTCAGCATTTAACCTTGGAAAGTTCTAGCTGATCTTCTGCTGTGTTTTTTCTACTTACAGATTTCACTGCACTCTTGCTACAGACATTAATTTATCAGCCTTAACATATTTACATATCAAAATCATCCTTAAACAGTGAGATTTCTTCATTCACTCTGTTTCAGTTTACAACACAACTACAGACTAATTGCAAAAATCTCTAGTCTGATGCTCATATATATTTAATATAATATTAGATTTAAAAAAACAAAGCAGTGGTGCAGACTTGTTTAATATATTGCTGTGTGTATACATGTATATAGATGCATAAATATATTTTATGTCATGCAATGTCAACTATTAGCTTTTAATAGTTGAAATGTGTTTTTGTATAAATGTACTGTACATGTGTAAGGTGATGCTGGGGTTGTTTTGTTTGAGTATCTAAATGTGTACAACTGATTATCAGAGTGCTATCTTTTGGATATTTAATATATTTATTTTTTAAAAAAAGACTGCCATATTCTACAAAAAATGTTAACCACATTTTGCCAAAAGACTGAAGTAGCATTTTAAAAAACCGTCTATTTTTCAGGTATTTCAAACAAATAAAAAATGTAACATTCACTTCTGATGTTTTGTGTATTTTCCTGTTGCGGATGCACGTTCAGTTTTAAATGCGTGCTCGCGGTGCGTCAACATCACGTGCGCGTCAGAATTGCGTCGACGTGCTCGTTCCCGCTTCTGCAACTTGTTTACCATGAATGATCTGTCAGGAGAAACCGGATGTTCCACTCGGACGCGCGAGTTAACGGTGTTTTGTTCCGCCGACTGTGTGACCCGTCCTGGTCTCTCGATGTTTGGCCTCGTTTTCTTTTTAACTCGGGAAACGGCTCTGGAGAGTTTTAGTATTATTCAAAACTAAAAGCCTACTTTTCTGCCATGGAGTAAGCTAATCTAGCTAGCTAAACACTAAGCTAAACAAGCCGGCTAGTACAAAACAAACGCCACTGTCTTTGATCTGAATCGGTGACACGTTTAGCTGCGGAGCTAGCCGGTTTGTCTGAGAAATATGGGAAGCGCTTTAAGAGCGGAATTAACGTGGCTGTTGAGTTCACTGCACAACCCGGAGCACGTCGCCCGGTTTCAGAAGCTGTGCGGTGTGCAGGGTACGTTCACCGGAAACCGAACCGGCGCGCGAGACTCGGGCGGCGGAGGCGGTGAGAACATGGACGGAGACCAGCAGAAGAGACCGGAACAAGAAGGTAAAGGGAAACAGCAGGACGTCAACGGCGCTGTGAACGGGACGGCGAACGGGACCGCTGGAGAAAGCGCTCGCTCTCGCGCGTCCAACACGCGAGGGCCGCTGCGCAAGAACTCGCTGACTGGAGCCGTGGGCCATCAGTTCGTGATCGAGAACCGGTTCCTGTACTACGCCTTCACGCTGGGCACGGAGCTGGGCAACGAGCTGTTCTACATCAGCTTCTTCCCGTTCCTCACCTGGAACGTGGACCCGTACGTCGCGCGCCGCCTAATCGCGCTCTGGGTCTGGGTCATGTACCTGGGGCAGTGCACGAAGGACCTGGTGCGGTGGCCGCGGCCCGCCTCCCCTCCCGTGGTCAAACTGGAGGTGTTTTACGACTCCGAGTACAGCATGCCGTCCACACACGCCATGTCCGGGACCGCCGTGCCGCTGGGGCTGTTCCTGCTCACCTACGGCCGCTGGGAGGTGAGGAGCAGCCAGTGGCTGGGACACGGGTTCCTTACCCCGGTCCTGGAGAACCCCATGTCCTGCACATCCCCACAGGATGGGTCTCCCAGGGGAGAGAAAAATCTCTTTTTTGATATCTATCACCAAACTTAACACCAACACAGGCAGAATGTATTAAAACGTGCCCTAAATCAGATTTCATATTCCATGGAGAAAAACTTTCTAAAGTTGAGTTTATACTGTACAATGTTGCTTTTGCAGTACAGGGATTCTTTAGTCGCTACATGTTCACGTTATCAGCAGATTTACTTGACTGCAACCGAAGGCAGCCAGCAACAATGTTCTTATTAAAAATATCAATTTTTTAGTAAATTGTCCGAATGCGAGTGCTGCTATGACGTTCATCTAAAATCCACCAATCGCATGACGGCACAGGTTGACGCAAAACCCGAAAAATACACTCCCATCCACAGAATGAGACAGGTTAAGGGACTGAAAAATATTCTTATAACCCCCAAGCTGAGAAAGTTCAGGATCACGCCCATTGGTGATGTCAACTCTGCATAATTGTAGTGTTTTTCTTTAATCACAGATCTATCGATACAGGATCTTCATCGTATAATCGAACACAGAGAACACACGTGATAGCTCCGCCTGTTGTAGAATTCAAGCCAGGATTTTAAATATCGCTGGAATCGAACAGTCTGAAAGTCTCGATTTAGATTTAGCCGAGCTCGTTACCTCCAGTTACCTTTATTACGAAAGCTTCATTAGTGGTTTGCACGGTTTATATTTGTACAATAATCAGGTTTAGTACAAGAGAAGGTCGGTCTCAAATTTTGAAAAATACTACAAGACAGTCATGGAAAATACTGGAAACATACGTAACGTGCTTTGTACTCTAGCAATGTATCGACCCGTAACACGGTAGCAAATAATACACTTGGGATACCATAGCAACTGCTTAGTAACACCCTAACAACCACCTGGTGTACTATTACAACCATGTAGCAACACCTGGTATGACATAGCAACCAACTACCTGGCAAAACCTTTGCAACCAGCTTGGGTACCATAGCAACACCCTAGCAACCACTTGCAATACCATAGAAACAACTTAGCAACCTCTTGGAGTATCATAGGAATGACCTAGCAACACTGTAACATCCGCTTAATGTTTTAACTTTTTAACATTCACGCATATGGTTTTAACTTTAAACATTTTTTACATTTTAATGTTTTAAGATTGTAACGTTTAACATTAACGCCTTTTAGCATCTCTGCCAAGTCAACACTAGTTAAAACCAGTTCTGCTTCCAGTTAAAACCAGTACTTCATGCAGTGCAGTCGAAGTGAGCAGAAAGGTGATGTCAGTCGTGATGTCATGTGATCCTTTGTGATTGACAGATCAAATTTAAGCGAAGCGCCGCCTTAATGAACGCAGGGATGTCACTCAGTGCATTCCGTACGTGCTTCCTCCAGTGCACAGGGAGAGTTTTGTGACCGAGAACCTTAAAGCAGCGCTTTAAGGTTTCCATCGTAACACAACAGGAGAGATAAATCCCTGACATGGCGATGCTTATCTCTTTTTTTCTTTCTGCACTTTTATAGTGTTTAGTTTGTCTCAGCGCCACGCTGCTCATAAAAAAAATGAAAAGAAAACAAAGGTTGGTCATGGTGTGACATGTTATCGGTGTTACAATAAGCTTTTGTTTATTTATTTATTTTTATAGAAGCTAGCAAGGTCATGTCAATTATATGTGAACACTAACAGAACAATTCTTTCACTGTCACAGCATTATGTTAAATCTCACTTTTAAACAGATTAATCATGTTGGCAAATACATCCGCGTCAAGCTGAAGTGATTTTATATGTTGGAAAGAAAAGATGCTCAGACACACAACTGGTTCACAGGTGATTTGGGAATGTAAATCTCTTTCCTGGTGGATGCAAATATAAGTTGCTTTTGTTTCTGAGATTCGTCAGCGCGTCAGGAAGATGAAGTGCTTCATGGTTTTTGTGGGAACAGAATAAAAGCCAGGATTAAACTCACAGGTCGTGTTAAGAATATAGAAAATATTTAATGTTATACATTTTGACCTTGATACAAATACCACAGGTAGGATAATGAAACCAGTACGCTGTGAGATCCAGTACGACTGTTTTTGTATTTTGTTCATATGTTGTTCTAGTCCTGTTGACGTAATCGCTTTCATTAAATTCGTTTTGCATCACGGGCTGCTCGAGATAATCTGATAACTGGAACATTCCAGCTCTAACGTCGACATTTCAGAAAAGTACATCGTGGTGACTGTTAGTGAAGCTGTTTAAGGACATTTTCAAGATCAAGAAAACTAAAGAACTGCTTTTATTGACCGAATAATGCGACATAGGTTGACCTTCTTAACGTGCAAAATCTTGCTTTCAGTCAGAAATATTTACATTTCTGTCAGTTCGAGCCCCAGACCTGACGTTACTGGCAGATAAGTGGCTGAATTCTCAAATCTGATTGGTTGCGCTCCAGTCACTATACCACAACACTGTTGAAATCTTGATTCTCATTGGTCAGAAGATGTTGATTAACTTTCTGTAGCAGCAGCAAATCGCAGACGCATTTATTGTTTCTATAGTAACAGAAGGAGTATTCAGAAGGAGTCGTCTTGTCGTTTGACAAAGACAAACATATAATTGTTGATTTTATATATTTTTTTTAAATTGAACGTTCATGCAATGAGCCTTCAGTTTCAGCATTTGTAACAGTCATGAGGTTTTCCACCGCAGTAAAGTCTTCAGGCCAGAGGAGTTTTGCAGTTTCTCTGTAATGTAACAAGCTGCGTTTTTTTAAAGAGAAAGTAAAGACTGGTGAGGGTGAGGCTACTATAACGTAAGTGATAAAAGGAAATCACGTGTTTTGCAGACGTTCCACAACATTAAATGTAAGTACATACGGATAAACGCACAATGTATTGTTGACTAATTAATAAATAATCACAGTTGTTGGCAAAGAGGAAGCAAGCACTTCAGGACGTGCTGTTATTGGAAACTCATCAACTTCAGGGTGGTAACAGTGACTCCGCTTCATCACGCCTCCCCGTCGCTGATTATTTTCAGCATGACAGTGTTTTATTCCCTCCATTCTCCTGCGTATAAGCTGAAGCGGATAGAATGTAATCACAGCGTACAGTAGGTGCAGAACATCATGTCTGCCTGAGAACAAAACAGAACAGAGGCTCTTTGTTCGTCAGAAATGCGACCCACCTCCGTTTTATTGTTTGTTTTGTAAAGCCTCACCATAAAGACGCTGTTTGTTTAGGAATCGCAGTCCGTCATTATCCTAAATCTGGATTAGAGATGAAAGGTGGATGGAGATTTGAGGCAATAAGACAATTCTACGTTATATAATGATGGAGTTGTAGTGACTGTTCTTTGGTTTGGGAACTGATCTGTTCCTTCCAGACGTATTTTTATACACACAGAGATTTTATATGCAGAGGGAGCAGTAATGAGGCTCGTCCTGGAGCACGTGGCCGTGAGAGTTGTGTTCAGCTCCAACTTTGCAAGACTGACATTTTTTTAGTGACTTGTTACTTATCAGGTCATAAAAAAATATGAAACTCTGCTGTTCCTGATAAACTGGTTCACTTAAACGCTCTATCTGTCTGTCTGTCTGTCTGTCTGTCTGTCTGTCTGTCTCACTTTTCCACTTTCTCCTTAATTTTCTTTCCTCTCTTTTTCTCTCTCTGACCTTCTCTCCTTCTCCCTCACCTTCTCTGACTCCTTTCATTCTTTCCTTTCTCTTTCATCCTCTCCCTCTTTCCTTCTCTTTCTCTTGCTCTTCCATTCGCTGCATCTTTCTCTTGATCCTTCTCCCTCACCTTCTCTTTCCACCCTTATCTCTCTCTTCCCTTATTTCTCTCTCTTTTCTCCATCTCAGTATGATTTCCCACATTGTTTTAATCTCGTAGCACGTTTGTTGAGTTGTGAAAGTAATTTTAAAAATATGACATCGGAAAATAGGGGAAAACTCTCTGTGTGAGTGTGTGTGAGTGTGTGTGAGTGTGTGTGAGTGTGTGTGAGTGTGTGT
>JAOTRR010000043.1:1804107-1818261 GCA_028570945.1 Gogo arcuatus | reverse complement strand
GCTCCTGCAGCTTTCTTTTTCCTGGATGAAGTCCACAACACACACACACACACACTGCTCTGTAATCTGCAGCAGATGTTTTACCCTGATGAGAGACAGGAGGAATAAAGGAGCTGAGGGCACTTCGTCCTCAGAGTTCCTCTTTTCCTCAGCTCGTGTGTCATGTGGCCGAGGGGCACGAGGTGCGGTCAGGAAACATACGCAACTTTCAAACCCTGCAATTATTTTCTTCTTCCCTCTCCACACAGAAAAGAGAGTGAGCGAAAGGCAGGGGAGTGAGTGAGAGATGTGAGAAGTCGAGTCATGAAAAGTGGTGATTTGTTCGTTGTAGCGTTGCTCCTTTTTTCCAAAGGTCACCGATTCCTGCTGAGCAGATGATCTCAGTTGACACATTCTGACTAATCCCGCAACATATCACTGTTCCACACTGTGTGTGTGTGTGTGTTGTAGTTGTGTCCCTGTTGTGGTAGTGTGTATTAGTTGTACACTTGCTATGTAATTGGGAATTTGTGATGTCCTTGAGCTTGAATGCACACCACTTACATTTTGTAAGGAATAAATCACTCAGGGTTGCGCTGTTCTAGGAAAATAATCAACGGTGGGTGGTTTAATAAAGAGGCGTTACCGTCACCACCCAGGAACTTTCCTCTAGCAGCATGTGCAGAAGTGCTTTATTCTGCTTATACTACAGAAATCTGCCACCAATTGCAATTTTTAATTTTAGTGAACATGTACTTTTTTTATCTGTTTATAGCTACATTTAATGTTTTTTTAAAAATATATAATGTCGTATATTAGCTATAAACAGCCATTCCTTCACCAGCATCTTTCTTTTTCTGTCTCTTGAAGTCAGAAAGATGGGGGGAAAAAACACAGTCGTGTTACAGAGAAGCAGCGAAAGCGTGAATGAGCAACACCTGACCCATCAGATTCGAGAATGCATCAGCGATGTTGTGTAATGTTGGATATTTACTATTGATGGATATATTGATTTAAATATTTGATTTAATGTTAATGACGTTTTCTGAAGAGACATCTTGATTTATTTCCAAGCAGCATTTCAGTATTTGCTTTATTACAGTAATTCATTTTTCCTTGTTTTTTGTTTCCCCCAGCTCATGGTTATCATACTGTCTTACACACACACACACACGCGCACACACACACACACACACACACATACACACACCGTAAAACTGTCAGAGAGATTTGATAGTGTGTGTGAGAGAGAGAGAGATGTCAAGTGCGAGTGAGTTCCAGCCTCTCATATCATTCAGTCATGTTTCATATGCAGGCCATCGGCTTGGATTATGTTCCCATGGAAGAGTCTCCATGACCTGAAAACGTAAACAGTGTTAATGGTACCAATACAAATTATACAATTTTTAAAAAAAACATGCCGGTGCGCTGTGACAGGAAAATAATCAACAACATCCTGGTTTGATGAGCTGGAGTTACTGCAATCATTCTGAAGCTGATGGTTTTTCTCTCACGCATGCAGACGCGTTTGATTCCTCTTTTTGTATTAATTCAAGAGTGACCCATCATACTTTTTATCCTTTTCGAGTTACATTTAATGATGTATATCCACAAAACATGCTTCTGTTCTCATGTATATTATAGCGGCGATAAACAGTCGTCCCCTCACAACGTTCCTCTTTTTTGTTTTCTGTCTCTTGAAGACAAAAAAGAAAAGCCACAGCTTGTTATGTGACTGAGAAACCGCAAAAAAAGTGCCAACTCCTCTGTCTGTGCTGAGGATTTCCAGAGAAGTTCCAGCTTTAGCTCTGCCTGTTAGAGGGCGTGGACACTGGACTCCTTGCAGAGATGTTGCGTAAACCTACGTTCTACTTACGGGAAATTCCACCATATCAAAGACCACGTGTGGGGGGTTTTGTTTTTGTTTTTGTTTTTTTTAACGATAACCTAACAATAACATTTGTGATTTCGAGCTGCACTGCTGTTATAGAAAATGAATCAACACCTTCTGACCAGTCAGATTTGAGAATTTGACATCGCAGCATGATCAGGAATAAGTGATGTCACATGCAAAAGTTTGTGCACCCATATTTAAAGTACATGTCTGATTTTGGCTGCTTGAAGGAGGTTCTGTTTTTAAAAAAATGTTTTTGTGTGCTTGTTTTTTGTCCTCAGTACCCGTTCCTTCCCGTACTCACTCTGGCTTTGAGCTGGACCACGCTGGTGTGTGTGAGCCGCGTCTACATGGGCATGCACTCTGTCCTGGTACGTCAAAAACCACATGTCATTTCTTATGTCACTTATTGACGATGTGAATAATAATCTGACCTGATGATAAAACTGACGTGTTAGCAGTTCCGGGTAAACTTTCATGACTCAGGCTCAAAGGTACCTGTTACTCAAGGTACTCATTATGTATACACACACACACACACACACACACATGTACACACTCTCTTTGGTCCCATGGAGGAGAAAGTCCTTCTGAGTTCTCACTGTGAACTCGATATTCCATCATAAACGTGTCGAGAAAGGAGGCTAACTAGTTAATGAATGATCATTTCGAGAGCTGAGTGTGTACGTGGACGCACAATAATAAAGATGGGGCTTTTAATCAATTATATTCGAACGTGTGTTCAGAAAATGTCTGTGTGACTCTTTGTGAATTCATAGTTTTGTTTTGTTTTGGTTTGTTTTGGGGGTTTTTTGCGTGAAATCTGTTCTTGTTTATAACCAGGTTGAATAATACTCTCACACGACAGATGTGATCAATTCTGATTTCTGAGAATGGATTTTATGTATGTTTCTCTAATCTTACACATTTAAGGAACAAAGTTCAGCTTCAACATGAAATTGAGACCAAAGGTGAGCTTTAAATGATTTCCGGCAAAGAACAGACGCACGAGTGTCAAGTCTTTAAGGTCATAGCCATAAACATCTGTCATCATCTGCTTTAAAATTCAAGCTCAGCATTTAATATCTATATCCTGATAAATGTACATTTCATGGCCAAAAGTTTGTGTACCCCTGACCATCAGACTTGTTAAACATCCTGTTACTGTGATACTAAGCTCCACTCTTCTGGGAAGGCTTTCCACTAGATTTTGGGGCGTGGCTGTGGGGATTTGTGTTCATCAGGCACTGATGTCAGAGGTGGTCTGGGGTGCAGTCAGTGTTCCAGTGGGGTTGAGTTCAGTCAGGGCTCTGTGCAGGACACTCGAGTTCTTCTGCTCCAGTCTTGGAGTCTTCATGGAGCTCGTTTTACACAGTGTATCTTACACCCTTTCTAATATATCCAACACTGATATTTACATTTTGTTTTTTTTTCCTCCCAGGATGTGATTGCTGGTTTCTTCTACAGCCTGCTCATCCTGGCCATTATCAGTCCAGCCCTGGAAACCATCGACACGTTTAACCTGTCTTCCAGCTATGCTCCCATCCTCATCGTCTCCCTCCATGCCATCTTGGGGCTTTTCTCCTTCACCCTGGACACGTGGAGCACGTCTCGAGGCGACACCGCTCAGATCCTGGGCACGGGCGCGGGCATCGCCGTGGCGTCCCACCTCAACCACCAGCTGGCTCTGATCCGCGATCCTCCCGCCTCCATGCTGCCTTTGCAGGCACCGCCGCTCAGCTTGGGTCTCTTCGGGTGGAGCTTGCTCCGATTTGTCCTGGGTGTGTTGATGCTGATAGCCACGAGGGCAGGAATGAAGGCTCTCACCATCCCCCTGGTGTGCCGCGTGGTGGGAATCTCAAGCCAGGACGTCCGCAGAGCCAGGCAGCACATGCAGGTTGAGCTTCCGTACCGGTACATCGTTTACTGGACCGTCGGGTTCAGCGCCTTCTTCCTCATACCCTTCATTTTCAGCTGCATCGGCTTGTCCTGAATGGCCTCAGCACAGGTTAACAAACAGAGCCAGAGTTTTAGCGCCACGTTTCATCCAAGACCAAAAAAATTATAGAAAAAAAATTCCCAAAAATTCATTGAGAGAGAGTTTACCATAAAACCTGCACTGCCCAAAGCAATGGCTTCCGATCCACATTTTACAGCAGGATATAACACTTTTAGAGCGAGTTCATTTATTTTTCTAAAACCAGGTTTTACGTTCAGGGTTTCTATCGTCGTGGCTTCCGTTTCTGATGATAAAAACTGAAGGGTTAGTTGCGGTTAGATTCTTGTAGACGTGCGCTGAATGGATTTTATGAATGAACATCGCGAATAGGCACATATTATTTTTTCCAGACTGTGGTCCAACCCTGTGACTGCTCAGTTCTCAGACTTCTTCAGTTCTTCAGCAGAACCTTGGACACTTGAAGACTTTATTTTTTTTTTTCCCCAGAATAAGATTCCATTATTTGGGATCAAGGACATTAATTTGTTTGACTGAAATATTTCGAAAACTGACTGAACCTGAAAGACCTCGGTAGCTTTCAGCGTACTGAAGAGAGAACTGGGATGTTTAGATCTCACAGTTAGATGTGGACATCGTGGTCGTCGTTCTCAGTCGATCCAAAACACTGAAGACGGCCTTTTAGTTTAGTAATTAGAGATTTCACCACTCTGACACACAGAATTCAGGGTTGGTCTCTGTGCACACAGATTAAGCATTCTTTTTGCTTATTAATATGAATTTGACAAAAAAAAAAAAAAAACAACTCTAACCCTCTTAAACGAACTTTGGGAGAAAGCGAGCATGCTTGATGTTTTTAGGTTTGCTTCCTGCTTCCAGGTTCCTCATGAAAGCAGCCAGACGAGTTTCCCCATCGTTTCATCACAGCGCACTTGATTTGTTAACATGTCATGAATGCGACGTTACAACACTGCAGAATCTTCAGCGAGACCAACAGGACTGGTTTCAGTGCCGCGCTGGTTTAACACACATGGCTCATTGCCCAGACTTCACATTTGTTGCGTAATTTAATTCAGGAACATATTTCCACCTGACGTTAACCTGCACACTCGTGCTGCTGTTGCATTTAGACAATCAGTTCTAACCACGCTGTGGTCATTTTCTGATGACCAGCTTTTCTCATGTTCTTCGTCAGGTTCAATGTTTTTTGCTTCTTTTTTTTTTTAAATGATTGTTTTACGTGCTCTGAAGGAGACAATTGAGAGGAAAAAAAATCAACATCTACTGTGTAAGCTCAGAGAAGACTGCTGTTTCACACTGATTTATTTGAGTTTGTGGTACTGTTTTAAAAGAAATGCACTGTTTCCCAGAATGCACTGCTTTTATATGTGCTTGTGTCCGTGGGCACAACGTCGTCGTCAGGCAACATTTTATTTCTCTCTGTGTGTGTGTGTGTGTGTGTGTGTGTGTGTGTGTGTGCTGCGTTCACACTAGCAAGAGACAAGTTGTCGCTTGTGGGCGTGGCCTGTTCTGATTTGAGATAGTAGTCACCAAAAAAGCTACTTTAAATGTATGTTTTAGTGTAGTATTTCCATTTTTGAGCACGTAACACTATTGAATATGGACTTCACGCAGCCAAGAACTAACTTCATGAGAGTCGAGGATTCTGGGAACAGTGTTGACTCAGTTGTCGCTTTAGGATTCTGATCCGAAGGTTGTGAGTTTGAATCCCAGCACCACTGAGCCGGTCCTCCTACTCTGAGCAAAGCTGCTTGTGTAAAGGTAAAGAATGTGCCGGACGATTGGTCTAACGAGACAGTCGTTTGGATTTGTCACATTACTGCGTCATACCTAATTTGCGTACATCACAAATGTCGACTCCATGCCATGAACTTGCATAGAAAATGAATATTTGCTTGTTGCCAGTGTTTGCTAGTGTGAACGCAGGGTTGTTAGTGTGCGTATGTATATGTGCCCGCGATAAAGAAAGGTTAAGAAGGAGTACTTGGTAATATGTGTTGTGTAGAACAGCAAATCTTCCCTGGCCAACAAGGGTTAAGCTTCAGAACGTGTTTATCATTATTGTGTATTAACAACTTGAAGCTTGACCAGTTGTTCGAGACATAATCAGGATACCCGAGAAAAGTACTCTCGCTAAATGTTCTGGACCAATTAATAAAAAAAGCGTTTCAGGTTTGAGTGAGAAAGGAACAAAAACTCACAAAATGTCCCTTCTTTTGTGCTAACAGGTGCTTCCATTAATACATTTCTTTATATACATGTAGGCCAAATCAAGATATAGAATATTGTGGTGTTTTTTGTTTTGTTTTGTTTTTTGGACAGACTTAAAGATTTTTATGTTAAGTAAAAAATCTAATTCATTATTGTCAACAAAAAATAATGACGCAACTCAGACATGATTTCCATTTCAAAAGCCATAGACGAGGAGCTGAAATGATCCCAAAGTGATTCTGGTTTTCCAAAATGGCGGCCAAAGTTCAGAACATCCGTGTGACGTGCCTGAGGCAGAGACTGCTGAAAAGCCAGTTAGCACAGAAGTACTGAAAGAGCCATTTAGTAATCATAGTGTACTGAGTGAGATCAAAGAAAAAAAGTGTAACGCTTAGGGGTAGGTCGTATGATGTCATCATTACTGCATTTAATTGCATGGCGCAGCTCCAGTAACTAGAAGCTGATTGGACGTTAAAATCTATTTTTAAACCAACCGTTTTCTATTTGTCCCCCAATTTCTTCCCTGCTGGATTAGTGGTCTTAGTTGTCTGTAGGTTTTTTGTTTTTTTTTAAAGAAAGTGGTGATGAAATAAAAACAGCCACTTCACCAAATATCCACCCCGATGTGCTCATCCTACATTCACACCAGTAGGTCACCCGTGTCAAAAAAAAATGTAATTAAACTGTCGCTTGTGTCTCTATCCCTGAATTCGTGCTTCCCTGACTTGCGATCACCTGCCGCGTTGTCACTCGCTTCCGCTTTATTAACATACGGTCGCACTTTCTTGTGTGCTTCTGAAATTGCTCATCCAACAGAGCAAATCCAACGCTCACCTATCGACTATGCAGGATTTTAAAACATTTCTATGCAGACGTGTAGCTGTGCTGCGAAACAGGACAGAGGAGCCCTCAACAGTCTTCCCGAAATATTGTTGTTGTTGGGGAGTTACGAGTAGCGCAACAGAAAAGCGTTCACCCAGTTGTTGGGAGATTGCAAGTTCAAGTTGTAAGGACGCCACAGCGATATATATGATGAAGCCAATCATGATGTTTTGGCTGTGCTCTCTGGGTCGAACTCACAGTGGTACTCTCTCGAAACAATCTTTGAGCTGAAGTATGAGGAAGAGGGCAGATAGCGCTTTCCTGAGTATGGATAATGCTTCACGCATCTTGGAGGAAGCACATGCTAGTCTTCACCTGCTTGTGTGATCGGGGTGAGCTGGCTGGTGGGTGGGGAATTTCAGATGAGCCATTCAGACACACAAAGCTGGGATTTAAACAGAATGGAACAGCACCCTGGACAAAGTAGCTTCCCAGACCTTCCTGCTCGGTCGATTCCACGGGGTCTGACCGTAACGGGTGTGACGGAGTTATTCAGCAGGAGATACAGCTTGAGGCTCGATCAGTTTAGCGTCGCTCTCACTGTGCCTTTACTGTATAGTATTTCATACACTATGACAAACTGCACATCTACCGGATAATATTTTTGCTCGGATGTTGAGCTGCATGTCAGACTCCATCTCCGATGAAAGCAATAATAATTACCCACTTCCTGTCTTGTGATTTAAATCATAAGACAGATAGGTGGAGCCCTGAGCATATATCCTACTATGCATGTTAAGCGAATATGCGACATAAATTGTGCACTATAAGTACAATATGGAGACATCAACCTTCTTCTTTTCCCTACTGAAAAGGAGTACTTTACAGACCTTTACGAAGAGATCCGTGTTGTACATCCCTTAAGACTGACTCGACTTGAGTCGATTAGTCGAGATCCAGTGTGTGTGTGTGTGGTTACAATTTACTGTTGTGTTTTCTTCTTTCTTCCTGTAGCGTGTGTGTGTGTGTGTGTGTGTGTGTGTGTGTGTGTAAGAAAGAGTCGGGATGCATGGAACGTGGTTATTTCACTCGCCGATACACAGAAGAGCTTCCAATTGCTTGGAGTAATGTGTGTGGGATATATAGCGCCCCCTAGTGCACACTCAACCCCACACTGTCTGGATTTAACACCGTGATATTAATGCAGTGTTGAGAGAGAGAGAGAGATTACCCTGAGCCTGAATGTTTTAATGTTTTATCTGATTAACTGTTTGTGTTTTACTAGATCACAGTGTTTGCGTAATCACAAATGATAAAAAAAAAAAATTGACTGTTTTTGCAATTGCAAAAGAAGAAAGCAATGCCATTACAACAGCTGCCTTTTGTCGTTCATTCTTACTGTATGCTGTAATCGATAATTATAATATAATGTTTTATATTGTATAATAAAATAAACTGCACTTGTGTGAAACTTTTGCGATATTTATTTAAGGTCACCAAAAGCAATGGTGCACTGAAGTTGCATAAATGAATAAAAGGTGAAAAAGATAACTGATGAAAAAAAAAATAATGAGCTGTTTTAATTCTTAAGGTTTGTAATTAAAAGGAAGACAATTCCAAAAAGATGTTTGTTTAATAAGTTGGTAGTGTTTTGTTTTTCTTTTGGTGAAGGTGAGACAGTCGAGGTTGAAATGACGATTTGGGTCACATAATTATTATTATTATTTATTTTTAGATCTTTTCTTCCACTGTACTAATATAAAATGTCAGAAGTCAACAGAAGAGTGTTTATTTCACTGTTTTATTCATTCATGACCAAGACATCTGAAACTTAGCAACTTTGAAAATCACAATCCCTGAAATGCTCGTTTCCTGATATATATCCCAAGTTGTGTCATGATGGTCTACATTTCATACAGTTTCCTTTATAAACTTTTCCACCACACTGACTAGAGTGTAATTTAAACAAATGTTTATATTCAGGGCCAAAAATCTCATTTTCTCTATGGCCAGCATTCATGACATTTTCCACGTTCATTCCCGTCCATAATTAGAATGAGTTATTACAGAGGAGTTTCCCAAAATGTTGAATATTGTTCGAGTTACGTTCGATTTTATGCTGATAAATGCCATAATATAATAATTTGATATCAGTCCATGGTATTTTCTTGATTAAACAGTAAAACAAAAATCCAACAAACTTCTATAAAAGTCTGTCTTCACAGTGAAATAAATATTTATTGTAATTCCAACATCATCTCCTACTAGTGTTTTATTAAATATGCGCATTTCCACATAATTAATTAGATGAAGCCTTATTTGCATAAACTTTTTGAAGAACTTCAAATAAAAAAAGATTTGTAAGAATATTAGCAGTCAACATTATATGTATAATTTTTTTTTAATTCTTATTTACCTGTAGTGTCTCACCTTGAGAAAGAAGGCAGAGTACGCAGAACTCTCCAGAAGTGGACAGGTGACGTATTGGAAATAATTTTTAATATCCAAGACAAGACAGTGTGGGTGTAAAAGCAACAGCTTGTCTAACAATGCTCATTTTTAATGTTTTACTCTTTGATCTGTTTATGTATTTATTTAATCATGAGCTGACTTTTGTGTTTAAAGCTCTTTGGTTGTCCTAATGGTGATGGATGACAAATGACACGAGCGCCACCCTGTGGCGAGTACTTACAGAGCACAAACTAGAAGTACAGTATGTTTGAGAACTTTTTTTTGACCTTGTACTTCACGATATTTTTTAAAAACAAATTTTACTCCAAAATACCGAAGTGTTCATGCGGCCCTTCTCATTTAAAGGGTAAGAAAATCTAATAATTTGTGACCATGACTTCTGTCCAAGCACCAAAACGATTCTTCAGATCTGACTCTGAATTCAGGTCAGTCAGAAAGAACTGACTTAAAGATATGATTTTTACGGACTAGTGCAAGATTCGACTCAAAGAACTGATTTGTTTGCAAATGACACATCACACTTTTTTCTTTACCTCAAGTAAATGAATATATGATGGGAATTTTTTTTATTCCAATTATTTTATGAGCTAAACCCACTATTATTTGATTATATCTGGTGAGGAAAACATTTTGGGTATCTTTTAACAACTAGTTTCCAAATGACTTAGCTTTTCTGTTGAGGGCTCGTTCACACACACCCACAGCTTCACTCAGTAAACGTTACTAAATGAAATAGCAGCTGGTCCCCTCTGTGAGGAACTACGTTAGCCATGTTGCCATGGTTACACCCAGCTCACGCTGCCTTCGCCATTTTAGCTCTTTTATGTTCTTAATGGAGCTATTTTCGAGAATCAAATTTGTGCCAAAAATATAATAATTTGGCAAATATCAAATTTCCAAGTGTAACATACATGGAGAAGCTTTAACCAGAGCCAAAGAACACACTAAGATGAAACATAACCTGTAAACTGAACATCTTTGGTCACATCGCTTTCGCCCTCAACTTCTTCCGTATACCATCATGCATACAGAGCCTAATAGCAAACTACTTCAACAACTTCCATGTTTGCTACACAACGCAGGAGATCTCAACTAGTTGGCACCAGCTGGAGAAAGAGATAGCATTGGGTTGTTCCATCTCTCCCATCCTTTTCTCATCAACATTTGAGATGGTTCGAGGAGTCAAATCCCAGGCAGGTCAGCAACTCCCGGCCCTATGGAGTGACACGGATGACGTCTCCACCCTCCTCCAGACAGCACCGTGCACCTCCAGACTCCTACCATGGGCCTGGATGAAAATAAATCCAACCAAGTCCTGCAGTCTCTCAATCTGGAAAGGTGCCAGGAACGACAATAGTCCTTCTCAGTCAGTGGTGAGAAAATTCCACATTTGATGGATCAACCTGTGCAAAGTCTTTAAAGGCTTTACATGGCTGACCTGTCCAACATGGCACTGTTTGGGAGAAACACCCTGAAGCTTCCACTAAAATCCATTCGCTTGGGTTACAAACAGGAGAAGGTGAGGCTCGTGTTCGAGCTGAGAGACTTGCCTGACCTGTCTGTCCAAAACACCAAGGACCCAAGTGGAACGTGATGCAGACAGTAGACCAGGCCATCAGTCGACTGAAACACCAGGAAATCATTGGATTCCTGCAGCTAGGCAGGGCCTGTTTTGGATAGGGGACAGCACCTAAGATGTGGTCCAAAGCCACAAGGAAGGAAAGGAAAGACCTTGTGATATCTGAAGCCGAACTTGCAGCACATCCTTTCTGGCTGCAAGACAGCATTGATGCAGGGCTGGTACGGATGGTGCCAGGTCCTGCTAAAGCTAGCCAAAATCCTGGAGTCACACAGGCTGGAAGCACACAATGCCAGCCCAGTAACATCACAGTGGCTGATCCAGTTTGTCAGGCAAGGGCATCAGAGCAGCAGCACAAGGGAGTGGTTCCTCCTGTCACCTGGAGATAAGTGGAACATAGGGGCTGGGCTCGACTGCCAGTTGAAGTTCCCACAAGAGATCACCACAACCTCCCTACGCCCAGATATCGTGCTCTGGTCCACCTCTACTAGGAGAGTCATTATGGCAGAATTGACTGTTCCATAGGAAGAAGGAATGGAGGCTGTCTTCAAGAGAAAGAAGGAAAAGTACACAGAGCTCTCAGCTGTGTTCTCACGAGCAGGGTGGAGGGCATTCAAGTATCCAGTGGAAGTCAGGTTGCAAAGGCTACACTGGAGTATCCACCCAGCAGTTCCTGAAGTGTCTTGAAATCAAGGCTTCAAGCTGAAGAAGACTCTCAAAGACCTGGTGGAGGAGGCGGAACAAGGGAGCTTCTGGCTTTGTCTCCCTACCACTTCTCCACCACCTCGAGATGTTTGAAGTTGAAAGACCCAAAACCCCTGATGACCTCAGAAAACATCACTGATGATGTGTCTTCAAATCAAATCATTCTGTTTCTGGCTCTGGCTCCGAAGAAAGGACAAGGAGTGGGGAAAGCAGGGATCCTCGGGCTGACTGCAGGGGGCAGTAGGGAGACGTACCCACTGCTACTCCATCACCTTGAGATGTTACGGGATTAAAGGAGCGACACATCAGTAAAGGGTGGCTCCTGGCTGACAGCCCTGCAGCCAGCACAATGGCGCCATTGGAGGGTGTGTCCATCAGAAATGCCCAGCAGGTGTACCCACCTGTGCTCATGTCTACGTTTTGCTCTTTTGTATCTTTTTCTTGGTTTCAAAATGTTTTATTCTCTCCTCAATTTATTTTTTTGATACTTGACAAATTGTTTGATACTTTTGACACAATTCTGTAAAATGCAAAAAGTATAAAACCACCAGTGTTCATCCTGACACACAAGACCACAGTGATGACTCCTCAAAATGGCCTCCACTGTTATATTGAAAATAGTTTTTTTCTTTATTGTTAATATTTTTCTTGCTATTAACCATTAATGTTTAGCCTAAAACACATACCAGGCCTTAAAAACAATCCTACCACTTTTCTGGTTATTTGTACCCAAATACACTGAACTACAAGTACTATTAAAACTTCCTGAACTAGATTTCTCTTGAGTTACTTTAACATGAGTGAGTTACACTCTTTTGTTTGACTAAAATATGACTAATGAGTATTTTGTGCCACACTGGTGCTGGCAAAGGTAAAGTTAAAGCTCCTGGAGGCTCAGAGCAATTTGCATTTATTTTATATATTCCTTTGAGTTGCCAGTGATTTAGATACGTTTTTGAGAGAAAGTAACTTTAAGGTAAATAGTTTCTCCAACTGTTTGAATGTTCAATCTAAATCATTGTGTGTAATGTTTATTTTATATCATCATTTTTTGCCCAATCACTTGATACCATCGCAGGCAACATATTATAACAAACCTAAGTATGAACTAGCCTATTTCATTACATGCAGAATATTATACTCCTAAAGACATGGCACAGTTGCATGCCTTTATCTCTGATTTTACTAATTGCATTGGTCCTGTACAAAGTTAGAAGTAATAGATGCCTCCACTCCCCCTACCTCAGGCTGAGGTCAACCTACCCCTGGCCCCCTACCTCCCCATCTCGTACTTCTGAGTGGGAGACTAGGCAGTAACTTGACCAGGCAGGAGCCCACCAAGATGTCACCCAGACCTAAATCTGCCACTGATCATATGTAAAAAAAAAAAAACCTGACACGTGCTCTGTGGCCTGGCCCCCCAGCAGTATTAGCTTCTGTTGCTTAAATAAATTGCAAACAAATGATATTGTACAAGATGTTTAAAACCACACCTAAAGTAAATGTGTTAACTAACAATATTGTGTCTGGATTTGGCATCTGTCTCTAATGTCCTTCTAGGCCTCCATCGGATACCCACACTTTTTTATGCACATCAAAAGCCACTATTTTGCATGCTGATTTTAATTTCCTTTGGGGTACCACCTTTGCCTGTGAAGAAGCATGTGCTTTATGGTGTAATGCTTTGGGAAATGTTTTGGTTGCCAAATGTGGCTTTGGAGCGTATGACTAAACTGCGTCTCAGACATCCTGAGGTTTGTCACCTGATTTGCTTCTGTTGGAAATTGCTCTTCGGTGCATTTACAGGACAAGTCCAGTCCTGATGTAATCCTGGTACTCAAGATGCATGAAATGACCAACATAAACCATGGATGGACACATTTCTACCCTGGGCACTTGGGTCAAACAGATTTTGTGTCTGGGCTTTACTTTTTCAATGCAACAACCAGAAAAAAAAAGATAAAAAAACCCATACTCCTGATTGAGATTTGCAAAACAAACATGTTCATTTGGTGTGTACAGTCATGTGGAAAACCAGAAACCTGGTGGGGGAAAAATACGTACACCCGATAATTCAGTAACATGTAGAACAAGGAAATGTTTTATGTCCTCACGTATCATTTTGGAGAAATTTTGGTCCACTCTTCTTTATAGCATTGCTTCAGTTCATTGATGTTTGAGGGCATTTGTTGATGCACAGCTCTCTGAAGATCCTGCCACAGCATCTCAATAGGGTTAAAGTCTGGACTTTGACTTGGCCATTCCAACATCTTGATTTTTTCTTCTTTAGCCATTCAGATGTCAATTTGTTGGTGTGCTTAGGACCACTGTCCTATTGCATGACCCAGTTTCAGCCCAGCTTAAGCTGCTGGACAGATGACCTCACATTATCACATTTGTCTCAAGAATATTGCGGTATAAAGTGGAGTTCATTAGAAAAGGCAAATAAAAAATAATTGACTTTGACTTGTATTTCATTGCAGACAGAATGAACCCAAGATATTTCATGTTTTG
>JAOTRR010000043.1:1787771-1804007 GCA_028570945.1 Gogo arcuatus | reverse complement strand
CAAAATCCATTCACTACTTTTTGAGTTACATTGGGAACAGACAAACAAACAAATGCAAAAACATAACCTCCTCCAAGAAAGTTGGCGGAGGTAAATATCTCAATGGCTTTTTTGACAGCTCTAGGCTCAGTCCTAAATGGCTTTCAATTTTCTATACACCGTATGTACACTATTTAGGCATTTACTTTTTCACAAAAAATGTTTCTTTATTATACAACGGTTAGCTCCGGTCCTCTAATTTGATTGGTCAAGCGCCGTTTCAAGACTGCCTAGCCTGTATTTCCTATAACCGCACTGCGACGTTTCACTGGATGTATCACTCCGCTCGTCTGTGTTTGCCATGTAAAATTCCACTTCCTAGTTTGAAACCTTGACTACAGTAGAGTTAGTGACATCATCCGTGGACATGGCGAACTTGACCAGATGCACTTTTAATGGGAATGTACAAATCATTACGAACTAGCTCGCCTGCTAGCTGACATAAAATCACTTCAGATTTCTATGAATGTTTGATGGCATCAAGTTTAATTTGCCTTGTAAGCATTTTTTTTTTCCATTAGAGCGTGCCAATAATTATTCTCCGCTCTCATGGATTCCCTTGAAGACACCTTCGAGGCTCTGTCGATCTCCAGACGCTTGCAGCCAGATGAGCCTTCGTACATCCTGGACTTAACCCTTTCACCCGTAGACCTCATTGCCGTGTCCTGCTCCAATCGTGTTGTTCGCCTGCATGCGAAAGAGACCCTCCGAGTTCTGGGAGAATATCAGGGCCACACAGGGGCCGTGTTCGGGGTTAGATTTTCTCCATCCTCACCCGATCTGCTCTTCACTGGCTCTTCAGACGGGACGCTGCGATCCTGGGACGTGCGTCAGCCCGGTTCCTCCGCGGTCCGAGTGTTCAGGAGCGATCCGGATCACTCGTACTGTTCGTTTGATGTGAGCTGTAACGGCACGGTGGTGTGCGCCGGCACCGAGCAGCTGGGCGAAGACAGCTTTCTGGTTTTCTGGGACTCCCGGATGACAGGAGGCAGAGCCAAACAGGAAGGGCTGCTGGGGGTGTACTCAGAGTCGCACAGTGATGACATCACAGCCGTACGCTTCCACCCAAAGCAGACGGACAGGCTGGCGTCGGGTTCCACAGACGGCCTGGTGAACGTGTTCGATTTGAGTTTGGGACAAGAAGACGACGCCCTCGTCACCACGTGCAACTGTGACTCCTCCGCTAGCGCTCTC
The DNA here is from genome assembly GCA_028570945.1 of Gogo arcuatus. Taxonomy (NCBI): domain Eukaryota; kingdom Metazoa; phylum Chordata; class Actinopteri; order Siluriformes; family Anchariidae; genus Gogo; species Gogo arcuatus. Next base: position 1,802,774 of record JAOTRR010000043.1, on the reverse strand, counting down.
TGTTGGTCAGGTACGCAGCCTGGAACACTCCTGCATACTGTATACAATGTTTTTTGTTTGTTTTTATGTGCCTTGTTGCTTTCTCCACACAGTAAATTAGTGAGTATTGTTTACACATCAGAATGAACCATGTGGCTTCATGTCAAGCTCTGTAACTCGTCTGATTTGTACATGTCTCATTGAGCAATCCTGAGTTTCTCCACCTCTGCTGTTGCATTTAGTTTTGCTTGAGTGCTTGAGCAAGCCGAAACTCTTGGAGAGATGCGTGTTTATCAAACATACTCATTAGTATATTAAGCCACGCCCACCGATACTTCTATCAGATTGCTTGATTACTGAACTCAAATGTTCTTTCAGCATATTTCAGTCATATTTCCATACTTAAAGATGCAGTCGGTCATTTTTGTCAGATTATTTATGTTGAAACAAATCCATCCTTTCCTTCAGTGTTCCTTTGAAAGCCACGCCCATAAAACACATTCCTTGGCTAAAACATCAGAATGCGAGTGCGAGATTGGAGCTTTCTGAATTAATAGCCTCCTTGACCTGATCGTTTCAAATGTTGTTGTTCCACATCATTCGTTTTATTTCCCGCTTACAGAATCTGGAGCTCAACACTCCACAGGTTTGGTATCAGAGAAACATTTTAAAATATTTTGGATGATATTGACCCGATATACACTCCGATTATTTAAATTCTTCAGCAAATTATTATTATTATTATTATTATTATTATTAGCAAACCCTAATAAAAGGTGAGGTCGTTATTGGGCTCGGTCGTTCCAGTCACAGGTCCAGTCGTGGAAACATCAGGCTCCTGGGCATGTTCCCGTTTTTTATAATTATATTGGACAGAAGGAAGGAGACGTGTTTACATGTGAGAACAATTCAACAAAATAATCTGATTTGGTTTTTAGGTAAGAATCAGGACCAGCTGCTGTGTTTGACACACGACGAAGGCCTCCATCTGTGGGATTTGTCTCGGCTGGACAGCGACGACTCATTCACGCTCTTCAGTTCATCTGATGCTCGAACCCTCATCTCTTCACCTGAGGGAGCTTCTCTGGACTACTTTGTGGGCGGAACATGGCTGGAAGAAGCAGATCGCCTGGTTGTTGTGGGCGGATCCCACAGCGGAGAGCTCCACCTGCTGGACTGCAGTGGCGGTGAACTGAAGCTGACGAAGTCACTGATCGGCGGCCATTCATCCACGGTGAGGTGTTTCCAGTGGGACGTGGTGGGCGTGGCCTTGCTGACGGGCGGCGAGGACGGCCAGCTGCTGCAGTGGAAGGCGGGAGCCGAGGAGATCAGCGTGGGGAAGAAAGACAGCTTGAAAAGCATCTCGTCCATGCAGCTTAAAGCAAAATCACACAGGAAGCAGGCATTGAAAAAAGAGAAAAAGCATACATTTTAATTTTCATCCTTTCTGTGGAAGATTTTAGTTTTAAAATATTGAACATGGATTATATTTTAATAAAACATTCTTTAATAAACTTTCCTGCGGCGTGTCCAAAAATCAACTATTTATCAGCTATTAAAGGCTCGCTCAGTTATGAAACTCATTCGAGCAGACACTATTTAAAACTTAAATCATAGTTTGTTTTGTTTTATTCAAATTGTTCTGACGCTCTGTACTTTATTCCTGTGGTAACACATCCACACAGTGTTAATTGACCCATCACAGTACTCGTCTGTGTGCGCGTGTGTGTATGTGTACGATTTGAAATACTGTGCCTTGCAAAAAGAAAGGACCTTTGCTGTGTACTGACTAGTTTGGTTGGAAATAGGTTATAAGCAGGTAACTATAAATGGATAAAAAGTATTTGTTTAATAAATTCTTTCCTAAATAAAAATGTTTGTGTTGGTATAAGAGGAATAAAACACCAGGACCTGCTGTTACAGGAAAATAATCCAAACTCAGCTTTGTGTCTTTGATGATTTTCCTGTAACAGCACGCCCCAAGTGTTTTATTCCTCACAGATAAACTGGAGCATATGACACTGATTTGGTTGTGTGTGTGTGTGTGTGTGGTGCTGGTAAATACTGTGTTACATACTTGCTGTATTTTTTCGACACTTCTACCTCTTTGTAGGTGTAGTTACAGACCAGAGCTCATTTTTTTCATGAGCGTAGATTTCAGAATGAAGTTGGCTGATTGATTCCAGAGGAAAAAACAAACAAACAAACAGAGGAGTTGTATGTGGGAGTCGACTCTCAATGACTCGCACACCTAAAAGAGCCGGTTCAAAGAGCCGACTCCAGCGAATCTTATTGATTATAAGAATCAATCAAGGTAAACTCGGTAGAAAAGAAAAGACACGCTCTCAGTGAGTTTCACTTGTGAAAGTGTGCGTGGTTTTCACGCTCGAGTGAATCAAATGTATGGGATTCTTTAGAACAAAAAACAAAATGTGTTGTAATGAATCGCACACCGCTGGGTTTGGCCTCACTTCAACTTCAAGTCTAACTTCATTCCACATTTGAATTTTCTTCCACCTTTTTTCCCCTCTCGCCAGTTGACAGCAGCGAGTTCTGTGGTTTTTTTTTTTTTCTTCCTCTCGTCCTGTACTCGGCAACCTATGTTAATTCTGCGTTTTTTTCCCCTTCATGATTGACACTCACGATATCCAATCGTATCGCTGGGAATCTTTAAACCGACCAATCAGCGTGGGGTATGGGCTGGCACACCAACCAGCAGGGTTGAGCCCCATCTGTGTGTGTTATGTGTGCTATGGACTCAGCCCAGCAATATTGACAATAGGGTGAACCGATTTATTCGCCCTAAATAGAAATTAAAGGGAAAAAAAAATAAACAATTGGGGAGGAAGAATAAGCGGGAAAACACGGCGAAACACACGGGATTTCTATCAAACATCAGGAAATGTGTTTATTTTAACCGCATCTTTTTTTTCTTTTTTTTAATGCATCCATTGATGGGACACGGAGGATTATTTCACTAGATGGTATAAGGCTTGGCAGTTTTTAAGACAACACTGCATATTTTTTGCATTTTTCTGCTTTCAAACAGGACATTTAAGCAGAATTGGGAACATATTTTTAAGCAAAGGAAGTAAATACATAAATAAATAAATAAAAAAGTGTATATACGGGATCACTCCTCCTAATCACCTCCTTCGTTCCCCCGAAACACAGAGGATCAAAAGGTAAAACAAACTTCTACCTTTTTAAAAAAAAATTTACTTTCTTTTTTTTAATTGATACTAATTGTCTTGTTTACTTCTTTATTTATTTATGCGGCTTGTTTTCATTTCCTTTTGCGGCTCCTTTGCTAGCAAGACGCGAGCTGGAATTCGGTTAGCATGCTAGCGAGTTAGCCAGGCTGCTAAGATAATTACGTTTCTTTCTGTGTTTTTTTTCCTAGTGAACAAAATGAACACGGTGGTGATCAGATGCAGATGGGCGAAGCTGCTTATTTGTTTTATTTACGAGCGTTCACTTAAAAAAAAATTAACAGCTAATGTTTTGATCCATAGCGATGATTTCAACCGGGTAGCTAGTTAGCTGTGTTAGTGTAGCTCGCGGGGATGGATTTAAAAACTAACGAAACGTCCGTCGAAGCTTCTAGGAGCTCATTATGATCCTGAGCCGACAGGAAAGATCTTACATAATATGATTATGGACATATTTTGATGGCGGTGGTAATGTGTTTTGTGATTTTGTTTGCTAGTAGTGCTAATCGGCTGTGTAGGCCTCAGGAGCTCGCGCTCTGTTTCCTAGATAAGTAGGCAAAACTCTCACTTTTATCCCGAATCCCAAATGGAGACGCAGTGCACTATATAGGGTGTATATTGCCCTGTGTGCGTGTACAGTGTGTAGTGCGCTTATATAGGCAGCAGGCGGGCGTTTAGGGTTCAGCCTGAGGAGAATTTGCCTTGTCAAGTTGTCAGTGAGGGAAGATTTTTGCGGTTGTTCAGGCCTGTTATTTAGTCACTTAAGTGTCTCGGTAATATCCAGAAACTCTGACAGAGTGCAGTTAAACCGCCTTTTATGTGAAATCAAAGCTTGTTGTACCTGTCCCTTGGTGTTGGACACCAATTCAATAGGATAACCTTTTAATGCAATAAGATGTTTGAGGTATTGTTTTGTTTGAACTTTTTTTTTTTTTTTTTGTCCATCACTCACAGGAAAATGATCAAATATTTTTCATGACTCATCCTGTACTAGTCTTGTGTTCATCCAATAAAATGCCCCCTATGAGGTATGTGTCCTGCCCCCCAGGGCATTTCTTGCTCTCCAGTAGCAGTGTGTGTGTGTGTGTGTGTGTGTGTGTGTGGGTGGGGCTGTGTGCGTCTTCTCTCTCACCATTCGCATTTCCAACCATTGCTCAATTGAGAGAAAATTGGGAAATTCGTTCATTTGAAAGAAAGTGAGGTTTGTGCGCCGTGGGTTATGTTTTATCAACTTGCGGATGTTTAGTATGGCACACGCACCATCCAAGAACCCAACGCCATCTTTATACGCCGTCAGGGATATCAGTTTGTCTCGTCATCTGTGGCATAACTCCAAAAACACACGTCATCTCCTCATCTAGGATATCCTCCTCGTTCAAGTGGACAGATGGTGATGAGAGATCCTCCACAGTTGAAAAAAATCTGCTCATGAACTCTTCGCCTTTCTTCATATTTAGCAGGTTTTCTAAGCTACTGTTGCGTTTGTTGAGTTTGGACAGGGAGGGTGGTGGGGGTTTTGGAGCGCTGCGTGTCTCGAACGCTCTACAACACGCCATCACTCTGAGTTCTGGTTTCAAAAGGAAATACAGTGATGATAAAAATACGGAAGAAAATCATGAGGACGTTTTATTGGGACTTTAAGTGAAACTCGACTTTCCTGCACAAGATGCATGATGAACGATGAATATTGGTTTCGTAGTTGTTTGACACAGTTATGATTTAAAATGAAAGTTAGATATTGGTGGGAAACAGATTAGAGTTGGGGTGGCAAAGGTTATTCTCAGGGTGGCACCTGCCACCATGTAGCCACGCCTCTTCTAATTTCTTACCAATAATTCAGACCTGATAAAATCTTGCAATGTGGTGTGGGTTTTTTTTTGTTTTTTTCTCTTGAGATCCAGATTTTTTTGCCATGTGTACGATTTTTGGTCCAATTTTGCTGTTGCAGTTGAAGGTTTTGGCAGGTGAGATTCTGATTGAAATTCTGATTGAAATCTCAAACACTCATCTAAAATCCAGCAACGTGAGCACAGCAAGCTGATCCATCTCTGCTTCAAGTCACAGTTAGGGTTTGATGAAGGTAAACGTTTACACCCGGCTTGCGTCCCACAACCGCTTACTCCTGACGATTGCACCTGTAACACACACACAATTTTCCTGAAATAAACGTGCAGAGGTTTTGTTTACACTATGCTTCTTCGCTACTCTGTTTTTGTGGTCAGCAGTTTGTGTGTAAATCCAAAGAAGCTCGTGATCAAGATCTCAAACTCCGTCCTTTAGCATTTTAGAAAATTTCAAAAACAGCTGTGTCTTCGGGCTTTGTTCTCCTCCTCGTCGCAAATCTCTCGTTTTATTTAGTCCCCAATCAACCGAATGTTATGTTTTTGAGCGGTGAGAGGAAACCAGAGAACCCAGAAGAAACCCACGAGGAGAACGTGTGAAACTCCACGCAGGCAGGAACCCGAGTTCAGGATCAATTCTGAATCGCTAATTTTTTTTTTTTCCATCAAATAGTGGAGACAAACGTGACAGTTTTTATTTTCTTTTCGACGTGTTTTTGAACTGACAGATGAACAATAAAACAAATGAAACAAAGTGCAGCTCCGTGTTCAGATTTTCAGTTCACTTTAACCTACATTTTTAAAAGATGCTCGCGCAAGTGAAAGTCATAATGTGGTCTGAGTTGGAGTCGTATCTCAGCGTTTGCGTTTTTCTGAGTAAAATGTAAGTCCTGAGTCATGCTTTTGAAATAAATGTGATTTAGTCATTAAGACGGTGTGATTGTATGCAATTATCCTGAGATACACCCACAGTAAAAGCCGCAACATGCTCATGAAAAGGTGAGCGCTCCCAAATCATGCCTTGCTGTCTGCAGCCCCGCCTTTTTGTTTAATGGACAGCTAAGCTCCTCCTACTGTTATGAAATGCAAAACGCTTTCCGAAGGTCATTTCAGAAGCGGTTCTGACGAAGTATAAACTTTTAATTGAATGGTGATAATGTGTGTGCTGAATATCGCTGGTCGAAAGTTCTTGTGATTTATGGTGCGTTCTCACAAGCCAGGGATAATTTGCTTCGTTTGATCACTAAATGTGACGAACCTCGTCCTGCTTTCACCGGAACAGTCTGCTTGACTGACGTATCAATCGACCCATCAAAGACCTTTTCTTCAGCTCGACAGCAGCAAGTATTAAAAACAGGATGCTGGGAATTTTTTCTGCTTCTTGTGCTGAATAGTTCATGGTTCGGAAGCTGTTCGAAAGCAGGAGACTCATTTTCTGGCATCCATCTAAAAGTTCATGAGCTAGATCCAGAAATTAAGATGAATAACCCTGCACCAACGGAAAGGCCGTACACACGGAGCTCAGGGTCCTCGAACGTCCTCAGCTTTTGTGATAAGTTTTGTTATTCAAAGTCTGGACTATGTTTAGACACAATGCACAGTAACCACAAGCCACCATCACATGCAAATTCACCACGAGGCACCGCCGACACTGCGGTGAACCCTTTCAAGTGCAGATAGAAGAGCAGGCGTTCATGTTTTTTGAATATTCAGTGTTGAGTCTTAGAGTCAAAGTACGAGTTTCTTCTACGTTATGCAGTAGGGCTGGGCGATATGATGATATAATATCCATATCGTGATAAATTTGTCATTTTTCTGAGATGTTGTATCCGTCATATCATGTCATTCATTAATTTTATATTTTTAAAAAATAATTACAAACTGATTTGGTCTTTTAAATTTTGTCACACTTTTTTTTTTTTTTTTGATTTTCTTTTATAAATAAAATGCCATTTTATATAAATATTTTAAAAAGAAAAATACAATTGATTTTTATCGACATTAAGTAAAGTATCAGCGAACTTCTTTAAATGAAACACTGCTGTTTTTCTGCGACTTGATCAACAGAAATGTATTTTGTGTATCGTTTAAATGTCTGAGTATCATGATATGATATTTTTTGTCATATCGCCCACCTTTAGCTCTACCTGAGCTTCAACATGAATCCCAACGTGTTGCGTCAATGACCTAAAGCAGCTCGATAGTTAAAACAAGCTGCAAGACAGCGTCACGGGGAGGATCTGCGTCACTGCTGCTTGGGGAAGATGTATTGTATGTAGTGAAGTGTTTTAGTCTGATCGATTCATGTTATTACAAATGAAAATGAATTTATTAAATGTAGCCCGGACTCCAGAACACTGATGCAGTCAGTCGTCAAAACGGTCGCCGTTATACAGCGTGACGTCTCGTGAAGCGCACAGGAATGTTGGATTTTTATTTATTTTTTAATTTTTTTATCAGCATGCGCCATGTTTAATGGAAATACTCCATTCCTTTGTGACTCATATTTGTGTCATGACTATCCAGGAAATGTTCACCATGATTGTAAAAATGAACTGATTGATGATTATTTGGGAACAGATTGATGAGCGCTTGAGGGTGGTTTTCAGAAACTCTGGCGTGCATCGTGCTGATGAATTCTCTCCTGTGATTTCTGTAGTATATGTTTACAGGAAGGTGGAAATTAGTATTCAACTGTTTTTCGATTAAACGTGTTTCCAGTGTAGCTGTTCACATGAAATGTTGAGTAGATGATGGTATTAATGCAAGATTGTTGAGCAGCATAGCAATGGCACTGGGGCACTGGTTACCCACGGATTTCTCAACTCCGAAATGTTCCTCCCATTATCTGCAAGTGGTAGGAACATCATTCAACCATCAGTCGGCCACGTACAGGAGCTCCTGACAAGATTTCCGACTGGGCAGTCAGAATGTTCATGAGAAAAGTCGCCAAGGAGCACACAAAAAGAGCTGGAAGCAGTGAGTACAGTAGGCAGTGCACTCCACAGCCACGGTCTCCAATCTCTCTCCATCTCACCAGGAGACTCTGGTACTGAAGAAAAGGCATGTTGAAGTTTGCTACAGAACTTTTGGAGAAGCCTGTAGATTACTGGAGAATGTAGCGTGCTCAGACGAGACCAAAAAAAATCAAACTTTCCAAAGCGTCATGTTTGGCTTTGTACGTGTCCCTCAAAATATCACACCTACAGTAAAGTTCAGAGGTGGAAGCATCATGGTATGGGGCTGTTTCTCTTCTCAGGGTACCAGCGGAATCCAAATTATAGAAGGGAAAACGAATGGAGTCATGTCCTGGAAAATTGTTGAGAAGAATCTCTTGCCATCCACAAGGATGAGGATGGGATGTGGGTGGACTTTCCAGCAGGACGACTATCCAAAGCATACTGCAAAGAAGACTGTCGTGTGGCTCCATAGGAAGAAAGTAAAGGTGTTGGGCCGGCCCAGTCAATCGGCACACTTAAGCCCAAGAGAATATTTGTAGAAGGAACTGAAGATCAGGATTCATCGTTTCATTTAAAGACTTTGTGTAGAAAAATGAGCCAAGATTCCACCTGAACGCTGTGAGAGATTTGTTTCTTCATCCAGGAAGCATATTGAAGCTGTGACTGCAAACAACGACCAAGCATGAAATAAATTTCAGTTAGCATGTTCAATCCTCCACTGTATAGATTTTGGCTGAATGATACAAAGGCCAATTTTGTATCACATGACCACTGAATTGTGTGTCGCGTAATGGTGCACTCCTCAATACATCTTGATTGTATGGCGTATGGAAAAGGATTTTCAGGACGTAGCGATGGAACGGTGTGAAATTCATGGTGTGAAACCTAACACAACCTCATATGTTTTTTTTTTCCATGTTATGTCATGTTAAATACGCCATCGCTCCAACTCGAAAAACTTTTGTTTCATTTTCCTAATAACCAACAGCAGTTATTTACCTGCATTTATAAAGGTTGGAGTAAAATATAATAGCCTAGGGTTCACAAAGTTAATAACAAAAAGGCCTTTTCTTAATAAACGAAATAAACATTTGTACTGCCTCCATTTGCTTCCCTTTTCTTTATCTTTCAGCAGTCTGGAAAAAGAGAGCTCCGACTTCTTGTTCAATCTGTTTGTAGTCACACGACCACTCTTTCACGTTTTAGATCTGTTTTTTTTTGTTTTGTTTTTTTTTTTGTGCGCGCGCACGTTTGTGGCATTAGAGCCGTGTTACTTCCGCCTGTGGTGAAGAAACATGCATTCCTGCTATTATACACCCTCTGGTGTCTAAACAACGCAATTACAGCGAGGAAAAGCTAAGATTACGCAGCTTGATGATCGCGATTCTTTTTTTTCATCGATTCAAATTGTCAAATTTGTATCACGATTTATCATCGCATGATATATCATTAAAGTAGATTATTATCCATTGCCCAAATGCCACTCGTGTGCTGAAGAGCTGCCAGAAGGTCCTCCATAAATCCATCAGTTCTGGCTCAAGGCTGGGTTTCAGGTTGCTCCACGCCACTGCTTTATTTATTCATTTATTTATTTTAATTTCTTTTTAAAAAGTGGGTACAAAGTGAAACTGAGGAATAATGCTTGGCTTTGCCTTTACAAATCAAACATTCGACAATGTTTGAATTGTTTGTGAGGGCTTTAATGTGCTGCCAAGTGCACTTTAGCTTCATACAACTGAGTTAACAATAGATTATTAGGCATTTAAGCCATTTCACCATTATGGAATGACCTTTGTAGGTATTTAAGATGCAGCCCTTTGCCCATATCTGTGTAATAAATAAAGTTCACTTGCATTATCCTTATTGCTTAAGGAAAATAATTAAAGCTCATGTTTTAAGAAGTCATGGAGATGAATGACCTTAAAGCATTAAGGATTAAGTCTTCGAGGCTCACACTCAGTGATCTTGCATAAGAAGAGACGAGTGTTTACGCAAGACTGAATCACAGATTAATAGTAAATCAGCAGGAAATCTGGTCGTGCGAGAGACAATCCTTCAGCTTTCGTTCAGTACGGAGTACACGAGCCTTTACGGTGAGCGTGTTTACGTCTTTGCGTTCATTTTCAGTGGGACATCCTTCTGCTGCAGATGATTTACACACACAACATTTAAATATAAATGTTTAGTCTATTAATCTTAAATAAGCGACGTGATTTTGCATAAAAGGACAAACGTTCCATTTTTAATTATTTAGCATGTTAAACTCGCAGACTGTAAACAGGACGTCCTAAATGCAGCGCTTATTTAAACAGCTTTAAATAGGTTTTCATTTTCATAGATATTAAAGTTAATATCGTTAATTATTTCTTGAGGGATTTGTTTTTCTCTGAATAAATTTTTCAATTAAAGGTAGGATTTTTCTCATTTTTTCAGTGTGAGATGAAGCGGCTTCACCAAAAGGTGGATTTTTTTTTTCTTTCATCTAACCCTTTTAACTAATCTTTACAAGGGGTGCCAATAATTTTGGAGGGCACTGTGTATAGATGTAGGCTTGTGTTATTTCTGAAAAATGAAAGATACTATGAGGAATGCTTTTTAATATACAACAGTGACATTTTCAGGGTTTTTTGTGTTTTTGTTCTTTAGTGTATTAGTGTAGGATCCAGGACTCAATGCTGTGCTTCACAAAATGCATTTAAAAAAAACTGGCTAACTCGCTAATGTCCCAGATTTGCCAATTTTTACCCTTTTTGCGTAGGAACTCCTGCATTGTAACCTTTGTATTTTTTTCCCCACCAATGAAATCTCTTTAATATTAACCTACAGCCTAGAAGCCCCGCCCCCTTCTCCTCAGTGTTTCCATGTGAAAGATGCACTGATGTGTGGCACCCCTGCATCTCATCGAGGTAGCGTCTGCACAGTTCCAGTCGAACTCTCGTGCGGGTCGATCGTGAATCCTGAATCGACCCAAATGCAGGACGTGGACCAAACGTGGTGTGTGTTTGGGGTAGCAGATGAACCGAGGCAAAATCAGAGCCAAGTGTTGCGGAAATGTGATGTGGTCTGGAGATGTGGACTGGCAAACAAAAAGAGGAAAAATAAATGGTGGCCGCGATACACAAGAAGTGCAGCCGTTTCTGTCCTTATCTAATAATATATTGAGTGCGGCTCTGTGAATGTTTTTTTTTGTTTGTTTGTTTTTTTTAAATTTAAAGTAAAGGTTTGTTTACTTTTTTCCATCTGCACCAATGAATACAGGGGTTTTTACACACGTGTTTTTGGCTCAACATGCCCTTCAGCCATTGTTTAAAAAAAAAAGTTTGTTTGTTTGGGTTTTTTTTTTTAAATTATGTGCATTGAGAAAAACAGACCAACCGAAATGATCAGTTCTGCTCTGATTCAGACTGATGTGTGAAAGCACTCTCCTACATTTGTGGTTCTTCAGGGTTAGCAAGTCTGACACATTTTTACCGATTGGCTGATGTCGTGAAGCGTTTAGTGACACAATATTTTGTCCGTGTCTTTCAGGGCTATGTCCTCAGCAGCCACCTCGCCACCGTCAGTGGACAAAGTGGACGGGTTCTCCCGAAAATCGGTCAGGAAGGCCAAGCAGAAGCGCTCGCAGAGTTCCTCACAGTTCCGCTCTCAGGGCAAACCCATCGAGCTCACTCCCCTCCCTCTGCTCAAAGGTAACACATGCACGCACGCCTCGTTGGTTTATCTCTGTATCACTCTGATTATATGGACGCTCCTTTGTGCTGGCTATAAATCACCATTAGTCTCAATAACAAGATCATTTTAATAACGAATCATTTTATGACTTGTCTTTAAAGTTGTAAAATCTTATTTTGTGCAACTTAATTTTTTCCGTCCTTTTTTATTTTTGTACACATTGATTATTAATAATTGAGTCCGTTCACGATCAGTTTTTTTAAGCTATACATTGTGATACATATAGTATCGTATCATGACACTCGAGTCATTAATGTGGTCGTGTCCATGCGTCGTTTCCCAGAGTCACGAGACTTGTTTTACTTGTTTCTTGTCACACATTTCATCTACACAAACATAAAGCGACAAACATGACCTGTAACGTGTTCTGCTGGCTGTTTAAAAAAATTTAGTAGGGCATGTTTGTCGAAATAGGGGAAATTTTCTTTTTTTTTTTTTTTTTTTTTTTTTTTTTTTTTTTAATCCAACGTTTGTGTGATGCCAGTGTTATTTGTGATGACAGAACATCAGACGATTGCATACAACAGCACTTGATGAACTTTGCGTAACAAATCTCATGCATGTGAGGAATTTCTCCTCTTTGTCTCCCTCCCTCGATGAGGAATTATGGGTAGGAAGGACAGCAGGTGCCCCATTAAGCAGCTCACTGCTTCGCTCTGCCTTTATCACGAAAGGGCAACACACTGCATGTGAGCAGGAGAAAGTGCCATCGTTACACTCACGCGTACAGGAGCGGTGTTAGGTTATTAATTCAGATCCGGATCAAGGTGTTTTATTATTTAAATGCCTCACCACTGGGGTTTGTGTTAGTTCTCTGCATGTGGTTGATTTTGATGATATTTTTTTAACAGAAGAGCGGTGCAGGTCTTGGTGTAATACAGACAGAACAGATTCCTGCGTCTGTTCAGTAATAGTAAAATTCAATCAAAATTGAAATTGTTGTACCAATTCACGGCCAGTAGGGGGCGCAGATGATTAAAAATAGAGCAGACAACAGTGTATGTGGATCGTTTAATTTTATCTAAATGGTTTTGAAACCTGTCTGCCTTTCTGTTGCCAAGTTTAGGCTGGAAATTGAATTTATTATTTATGCTGTATTTTATTTATGCATAGTTTATTTATGATCGCGAAATGAAATGCATGTGAAACCCGTTTAAGAAATGGCACAGGAAAATATGAAATGTGCAATTTTTCCCCAAATCAGTCAACACGTTTTTGTTTCTTTAGTTAACTTGGATATAACTACCAGTTTAGCATCATGCCCCACACACTCAGTCTCAGTCACACCATTTGTACATAATATGTCAACGTACAATCTTCAGACTTCAGGCCACACCCCTTACATGAATCGAATGCTGCGTTTGACTTGTATCACAAGTGGAATTGGTGATTTTGTCATTTCTTCGCTACCGTGTGTTCGAGCTACAAAGTGGTGAAAAACCTTCACGCCTTTGTTTGTTTGCAAAAATCTAGCCCGCGAGCTGTGAAGAGTGATGGATATTTTCCTTCTCAAACAGCAAACTGTATCATCAATGTTCTAGATTTAACAAGCGAATATGTCTATATGTTGATTGGTCTAAACCAAATACTTGGATATGCAGTATACATAAAGTAAGCAGGTGCTACTTTGTTTGCTGTTGATACTGTGAGCGGACATGTTGATTTGACGTCTTGGGATGTGTTGTTTAACCAGAGGCCAAAAAATGGGTGCCCGTGTTCAGCATTGAATTTATTTGTCACAATCCACAGTCGTGGTTAATGGCTCATATGAAAGTAGACACTCGGGGCTTTCAGAATTTGCAGTTTTTCATAAGAATTTCCGTACAAGTTGCAATGTTTTCTTAGAAAATTTCCACACAAAAAAAACCAAACGGATGTTTTTTCACCAAACTTCACCCATTGGCCTAATGCCTCTAGAAATGGCATAAAGCCTCAATAAATAGTAGACAAATTCTAGAAATAGCAAGCATTGCTTGAAAATATAATGGCACAAAAGAACCTGTCCAAATGGCACAAACCAACAACAAGTGTCAGAGAAAATGTTTCCAAATGGGACAAAATGAAATAACAAATGGCAGTAGCATGAAACTGTTACAAAACGTGCAATTTCACAAATAAAAAGTTAAAAACTTAGTCATCTCATCGAGCTTTTATTGAAATCAGCACCAGAGCCCTGATAGCACAGTCTCATATAATGTAGGAATGCATAAGGTGCTGTTTCCACCTCCTACAACATGGAAATTGGGTTGGGTTTTTGGAGGAAAAAAATAATTTACAACAGGTATGAACAATATTACAGTAACAGTATGTAAAAATTGGCTGTTCTTGATATCACCACTTCGTGAAGCGAAGGTGGTTCAGTATAATATGGTATAAAATGGTCTTTCTGTACTTCAGACTTTAAAAGCAGAGTACACAGTGTTTTCTCTCAGCTGAGGCTTTGTCTCTCTTGGCAGAAGTTGAGGTGTCTGCTTTTGTCACCGGATAGAGAGCTTGTCACTGCAACTGGACGCTTCATTGACTCGGGCAGTCTGAACTTGTGTCTTCATCTCTCCCAAAATCCTCAATTCTAGCCCTCGTAGCTGCCATTCCTTCATCGATGGCCAGGTTCTGATGAGACTGGCGTGCATGTCACTAAGAGCTGCTTCCTGAGGGGCTTCACAAATCTTACCCTGTGGTACCTTTTAGCTGGTCATTTTGCTCATCGTCTTAAGCGTTTCTCATGTACAGGTTCCAAAATATTGACTCAGATCTGTAGCCTGCCTTGACAGAGGTTGGGAATGGACTCAATCACAAATACAAAGTGTAAAAGTACCCAGAATCACTGTTAGGAATGTTAGGCTGTTGTATTTATATCATCATAATTCTATAATATTTATATTTAGCCATCAAAGAGCCCATGTTGGCGCATTTGTGATTGATGACTACAGGAAGTGCAAGACATAAAACATTTCTATGCTGCATGTAAAAATAAACGTACACACCATCTCCAAGCAAAAATTGAAAATAGAAACCGACATAACTGATGTACATTTCAAGCACCGGGTTCAGTCCTTGCTGCTTGCTCTTCAGCTAAACCCACGCTGTCTTCCAACTAAAAACCCTCAAATTCCTCTCACCAGAGTCACTCCGGATGTTCTAAGATGTTAATCAATTGCTTGCTGCCCAAAAACTAAGAGAAAACAAGCTATCAAGAAGGTAACGCTGCAGCCGGGGACTAATGTAAATGTGAGGGGATGAACAACACTTTCCCCTCACTCTGTATGATGGCTGAAGTGC
>JAOTRR010000043.1:1770614-1784279 GCA_028570945.1 Gogo arcuatus | reverse complement strand
CGTCTTCCCCCCCCCCCCCCGCATGAGATCAGGCTCTCTCTCACTCACACACACACACACACACACACACACACACACACACACAAAGAAGGTAACACCACTTTCTTTCATTTTGAACCTTATTTTCATTAGTGTGTTCAAAAGAATGGAAATTGTGGTGTATTGTGAGGTTCCCAGCGTTTTCCCCAGTGCTTCTAATGTGCTTCCCACATTACCGCACATGCGCCCCCTGGTGGCAGCAGTTTCTCACACTGTGTGGAGCTGAATCGCATGTTTCCACCAAATGACCTCCTCCACGTTGTCACTATTTTCGTCGTAGCTGTCCTCAGTTGTCGTGCCAGACTCATTACCCAGGTACCATGCGAGATGAGCTGAGGCATGTGGGCGGAGCTAAAAACAGTGCAGCGCACCAACTGGTCAGATATCATCACTGACTGGAGTCCCGTCTTTGTCAAAGTTGATTTTATTTTTCAGATAATATTCTGGGTTTGGCTACAATATAATGGATCTGGACACCTGAAGGTTTTTTTTTTTTTTTTTTTTTTATAAAGGTTTTCATTCAAACACGTATCTGTATTCGCAGAAAAGCCTGAAAGTTTTGGCGCCCTTGGCTGTGATTGATTGCGTTCCGTTCAAACAAATTCGCTGAATCCTGCGCTTTCATTTTCATTTGTTAACTTCAACTCAGTTGCCTGGTTTTATTTTATTTCTTCCCACTACACACCTTCTGATCACATCAGGAGAAACCTCCTCCATGTTACGTGACCCACTTTGGTTGAGAAACGCTATTGGATGATCTTTTGATCTTCGTCTATCCTTCACACTTCACCACGTACTAGACGTTAGTCCACTCTGAACACATCCTGCCTCTCTCTCTTCTTTCGTTGTGTCTCTCAGCTGGTGTATGAGTTCTTCATTCGCTTTCTGGAGAGTCAGGAGTTCCAGCCCAGCATTGCCAAAAAGTATATCGACCAGAAGTTTGTCTTACAGGTGAGTCCCGAACAGCGAGTCCTCCGAAACCTTATCAGTCCTGTGCTGCGTTGCCTCTCGTTAATCTTTTTGTCTCCTGTCTCTGCCAAGCTGCTGGAACTGTTCGACAGCGAGGACCCGCGGGAGAGAGACTACCTGAAGACAGTCTTACACAGAATCTATGGCAAATTCCTGGGGCTGAGGGCTTTTATACGAAAACAGATAAATAATATTTTTCTACGGTAAGTGACTTGTTGATGCTCATCGTCAGCTGTGTTTCCGTTCAGATGTTTGCTGAGGTTTTTAGTAGAATAGTCTGGGGGGAAAAAAGGCTGGATTTTTTTCTGTGACTTCTGAGCCTACACATCACCTTTTCTTTCACTGATAAGACATAAAATTTATGATAGTTGTGCTTTCTAGCTTCAGCCGCATGAACCACAGAGCATCTGCTGTCTTTTGTAAACTTTTCAGGCTACAAGCTTCAGGATCAGTGTCTCAAAAAAAAAAAAAAAAAAAAATCAGACCAGATCATCAGACACGGAACACGTTCTTTTAGATTGACTACATTTGTGCTAAGATTGTAATTGCAATCATTAGTGTAACCTGTTCCTTAAAAAGACGCGACACATATAATTATCTCTAATTGACAATTTGTCTTAAAAGTAAAAGTTTTCCTTTTTCTCTTTTTTTCTGCAGTTTTGTTTATGAAACTGAGCACTTCAATGGAGTCGCCGAGTTGTTGGAAATATTGGGAAGGTATATTTCCAGCTAGTCCATGTAATCAGATCCTCCTGGTTGGATGATGAGCATCTGTTTCCTAAACAGTGTGTGTGTGTGTGTGTCAGTCACAGTGCCACTAATACACACTGTGTGTATCTGTTTCTCTCTGCAGCATCATTAATGGCTTTGCTTTACCTCTGAAAGCTGAACACAAGCAGTTCCTGGTGAAAGTGTTGATTCCTCTGCACACAGTCAGGAGTCTCTCGCTCTTCCACGCACAGGTGTGTGTGTGTGCTTCATATGAAAGCCAAATTAAAGGTGCACTGGATAAAATTTCCCAGACCCATGTACACGAAGCCCCGCCTCCCAGAACCTCCACTGCCTGGAGTTCATCCACTTCCCTTTGACTTATTGGACATTTATGTTCCTGAAACTGACACGTACTAAACAGTGAACAAAACAATATCCAAATTAATAGCGTTAATTATCTCAGTAATGCCACTAATTCAGAGTTCAGCTTTATTCCTGTTTTATCTACTCGATTTATTTCTCTTTGCGTTAAAAAATAGTAATTGTGAAGCAGGATTCTTTTGTCTTTGAGAGAAAACTGAAACAACTCCAGGAAAACTGTTTCCCTCCATGGAAATTCGCTGTATTCTGTGTTTGTGTTCTGTCTGATCAGTCAGTGTGCGGTGTGTGTTTCTGCTCTGTTTTGCAGTTGGCGTATTGTATTGTACAGTTCCTCGAGAAAGACCCCACATTAACAGAACCAGTGAGTGCCGTTTGTACCTTTCATTGTTCTGTGTTTCTGTTCTCTGCGTACATTTTACTTCTCATTAAAGTTTTTTTTTTTCTTTCTTTCTTGACGTATCTCTCTCTCCTCTGTGCAGGTCATCCGAGGACTTCTCAAGTTCTGGCCAAAGACGTGCAGTCAAAAAGAGGTGCGTTTATTCAAGAGGAAGAGGCTCGAAATGGAATAAAGCGTATGAGCGTACAGGAAGCTGCGAGTGTCCTAACGCGTCTCTGTGGTTGTAGGTGATGTTCCTCGGAGAGCTGGAGGAGATTCTGGATGTGATCGAACCCACGCAGTTTGTGAAGATCCAGGAGCCGCTGTTCAAGCAGATCTCCAAATGCGTCTCCAGCCCTCACTTCCAGGTCAGTGCTGAAATCGCTGAAATCAAGAACATTAGATGCAGAGACATGTAAGGGCCTGAAAAATGACATGTTTCAGAAGAGGAATTGCAGGAAGAGAATTTTTTTGCTCAGTCGGGTGGGCAGGCAGGCAGGCGGGCAGGCAGGCATCTTTTGCACTAGCAGCGAGTTTTCACCTCACGTCACTCATCACTTTACGCTGATCACCTGTGGGCGTGTCCTATCACTGACTTAACTATCTCCGTGATCTCGAGCTGGATTCGAAGGGTTCCCGCTTTGCTATCAAAATATTTCTTTACTGAAATGATTGATGAGAAATAAAACGTGTGTGTGTAGGTGGCTGAGCGAGCACTGTACTACTGGAATAATGAGTACATTATGAGTCTTATTGAGGAGAATTCCAATGTCATCCTGCCCATCATGTTCGCCAGCTTGTACAGGATCTCCAAAGAGCACTGGAACCCGTGAGTGAAAACACACACACACACACACACACACAGAATGTGAAAATATCCCCGGCGGTCTGAGGTTCCCTTTCTCTGTTACAAGTTGTTTTTGTTGTTCTCTTCTGTGTGTTCAGGGCGATCGTAGCTTTAGTGTACAACGTCCTGAAAGCCTTCATGGAAATGAACAGCACTTTGTTCGATGAACTCACTGCCACCTACAAGTCAGATCGCCAGAGGTAATACAGTGATCTCACACACACACACACACACACATTAGTACAATCAGTGTCTCTCTCTCTAACATGTTATAGATAACACATTTTCATTCCCACTCAATCTTCCATAACAGTAAAGTAACAGATGTGGTGTTTTCCCACCTGACTGTATTTAACGGAATGCTACGGAGCACGAACCTTGTCAGACGTGTAAAACATGCGAGACCGGATATGACGCATCATTCATTCCAATTTCCAGCCGTATCGGCCGATGTTTTCTTTCCTTATCGTTCTGAAGGCGAGGCAGTGTGAGTATTCGGATTATGTAGGTGTCACGAGTTCCGTCGCGACATCACCGTATCATCATTGACGCACTGTTTCCCCACACATACACTGCATCCGAATACTCACGCACACTTACTATATAATACACACAAAGTAGCACGTCATCATCTGCAGGGTCCGAATCAGTGAACTAGATTGATCCGGTTCAGTGGTCTGAATAATCAGTCGGCATTTAATAGTATTCGAACAGTACTCAGATAATCTACTACATCCGTAGTATACAAATACTGAGTATTCAGATTCAGGACTATAATTTTTTGTTGTTGTTTTTTAAGTGTGAATGGGTTAAAAGACTCTCACCTCTCATTCTCATCCCTCGTTCACAGAGAGAAGAAGAAAGAAAAGGAGCGAGAGGAGTTGTGGAAGAAGCTGGAGGACCTGGAGCTGAAGAGAGGCCTGCGGAGCGACGCCATTATTCCAACTTAACGCTGCCCCACCTCTTGTACTGCCCCCAAAACACACTCCTATGTCGCCGGCCACACCCACACAGGCCTTCTCTCTTTTTTTTCTTTTTCTTTTTTTTTTGGTTTATTTCCTTATTTTTTCCTTTCTGTATTGTGCGACTTACTTTATTGTAGATTTCCATCGTCTCTTTCATTATTTCAGCAACACTGTAAATATTTTTTCCTGCTATATTTTTTCCCTTCGAGAATATTACACTGAAAATGAAAAAAGGACTAAAAAAAGAAAAAGAAACAGAGAAAAAAGTTCGCTCGTCCGACTGGGAGCGAGAAATGGACTTGACCAGGTGGTAGGATTCGGAATGAACTGCTAATGTGGAGGGAAAACGAAATCAGCTATGAAACAGAACCCTCACCACTGTCGTTTGAGGAAAGATCCGTTCCTGCTAACGCTCATCCACACACACTGTCTTACTCCTCTCTCTCTCTCTCTCTCTCTCTTTTTCTCTCTCTTTTCCATCCTTTCATCTTATCTCTGATAAATTTCCTCAGAACCTATTAATAACAATCCTCAAAGTGGAAAGGCTAAATGTTTAACCAGCAACCACACTCATACACACACTCACTCTCTCTCTCTCATTAACAAACTTCTTTCCTTTTCGCTCGGTGCTGCCAGGATTTTCCACTCATTCTCTCTCGGGTTGGTTTTGTTGGACTTCCTTTCTTGATTCTGCACCAGTCTGGCACTGGTACCAGTAAACTAACACACACGCACACACCATTGCTGCAAAGACACCGAGGACCTCGCGTCCCTGCGCCAAACCTGAGAAGCTCGTATTGTTTGTGTGTACGAGTGTGTGAGAGTTTCTTACAGTGTTAAATATTGTAACTGAATGCAGCTCATTGATCTGTTGTTGATTGATCTATTAGAACCTTTAGCGCATTTATAAAAATATATATATTTTTTCTTTAGGGACGGTCACAGAGTGTTAAATATGTATTACTGAACACCACTCGCTGTTTAATTTTCCTTTTTTCCCCCCTTTCTCCATTTTTACTCCTTATTTTCAAATTTCAGCCTTCTGAATTTTTTTAGTTGCATATATAAGGAGAGAGAATGTGCGTGTGTGTGTGTGTGAGAGAGAGAGAGAGAGACAGAGGGACAGGATGGTGGGATTGTGGAGGTCTCCGATTCAACCAGTTTTTTTTTTTTTTTTTTTTTGTGGTGAGCCTTGAAATAAATAATGACAGAAAGTCAAAGTGGGTTGGAGAAATGACAAATGTTTAATTATTTTAAAAAAATAAAGACATATTAAATTAAACCTGTTTTGAGATAACCAGGCACTGCATTGTAGCCTTATTTGTGTGTGTGTGTGTGTGTGTGTGTGTGTGTGTGAGAGAGAGAGAGAGAGAGAGAGAGAGAGAGTGTGTGTGAGTGTGAGAGAGAGATGTTTGAGAGGAACCGCTCAGTGGGTACAGCGATGAAACAGTAGGGGGAAAAAAGTATTCCATTTGTGACAAAATTAACTAAAATATATAAATAACCCTGAATGAAAATCGTTTGATAAAATACAGAAATCCCTATAACCTGTAAACTGAGAGATGCTTCAATAAATGACTAAATTTCTAAAACTATACTTTTATATTATTTTATAAGTTTTACTGTGCGTCGTTCTTGTTTATGAAACCCATTGTTTATTACATTTTTATTCCGTTTATTTGACAGCATCAGTGGGTTGAACCTGCTAATGTTTCATTCTTGATTTTTAAAAATATATCTGATATATAAATATAATTTACTACTTTTTTGTTCTTAACTTTTTATTTCCGAGTGATGAGTTATGAAATTTGAGTTTTCCCTTATTAAAGTCCGTATGTGCTGCAGGTGGTGGTGTAGAGTAAAGGGTAAGACTCCTAAAAAAGCTCGACCTTCCACCTGTACTGTTGGCTCAGTGGGAAGGGACATGGTTCAAGTTCTGCCCCAGGTGAGCTCAAAGGTCAGCGTTACTGTGTGTTTCCCTTTTGCTCTGGACTGATGACTCGGCAGGTTTAGGCCTTACATCCTGTGCTGGGAGTAATGTGGTTAGGGTCCTGCTTCAGGTGCATTAAAGGTGCTCCTTTATTAAAGCCCTCCCTACAGGTGAAGGTGTAAATCTAATGATAAATCCCCCCAAAAAAGGCACATGATGGCCCTGATGGCTCAGTAGGAGGAACAAGGTGTGAGATCGGCTGGAGGCGATGTTGAGGTAGTGTTGCTAACTTAAGAGAATTTTTTTTTAGACCCCTTTAACGACTTTAATTCAAAAAAGCCTAATGACACGTTAGTGACGGTCCGGACCCTGATACGGCTGTCCAGCTCACGTCACAGCCTCTGTTAGACGAGTTCAGAAAGCAGGTTGGCCCGACTCGCCATCAGTGTGTAACGCCTGACCGTGTTGCGTTTATGACCAATCACTGATCGCTACTGTTTGTCCCACCCTCTCGCCTCTTTATTCTTTGTTTTTAAATCTCTTTTTGGAGATATTACGTTCTATAAGTACTAAAAGTGAGTAAGCACTTTCCTTCAGGGCTGCTCACGGTCACTGCTTCTTTTTGTCTGTGTTCTTGAGAGAAAGTTGAAGGATCCTGTAAATGCAGAAAAGTTTCATTCATGGTGCCGTGACCAAAGATGACTTCTTTCTATAAGAAATAAATGATAATCTATTGTTTTCTATTCTGATAAAACTCCTATTCTGGAGTGAAGATCTTCCTTCTTTACGTACCCTTATTTGCAGTTTGATATGTCGTTGATCATAATGAATAACGAGTATGCAAATTAATGTGACATCACAAAAAGTGATCTTGGACTTTCCCCTTTATGACCAAATGAGGTGGTTTTTCAGGCGATTCGATAAAGCAGTATTTCGCAAAATTAAAATGGAAACATTCTTTTTTCATGACATGAAAAATGGAAACTCGAACTTTCTGGGGGAAAAGTGCTCTGCCAGAATGATCTTGAGAGGAGAAAACCCAGCTTTAATCATTTAACATCACTCAATGGAAATACAAACCATTCACAGTTGTGTTTTGTCGACTTTGTTTTTTTTTTTTGAAAAATCGCCTCTACTGAGCATGCGCAAAGCTGTAATAGAAACCGCATTGTAAATGAGAAAATGGCGGCACACAGTCAGTGTGTTCTGGCAAAACGGACTTCAAGAGCAAAACGTAACATTTGCTCATAATAATGTCACAAAAACATGTTTACTCCAGTGAGGGGTGATAAAGCTGGACATATAGCCAAACTCATAACACAAATTACTTCACATTACAGTCGACTACCAAAGTGTATGTGAGCGCGCGCGACTCCCTCACGACGCTGAGGGGAGACCGGAAATGACGTAACGGCAGCGGGTTGTTTTTTTGTTTTTGTTTTTTTTTTTTCTCTTCATGCCGAGACAACAAAATTAAGCTTTCTAAAACTTTTGTAAAATAGTTAAACTGTCGTCTTTCTGAATGTGGTGTATATTTTGAGTAAACTTGTTCGAGATAAGAGTCAGCGGGAGTCGTAAGGAACAAAAATAAATAAATAAATAAATAAATAAACATATATCACAGAGCAGGAGCAGCTTGAAAAGGTTCATACTTAGCGATAAGTCAGAAAAACACATTTATATTACATTCAGGTACATCTTGATTTGTTTTTCATCTTTTTTTTTATCATTGTTGTGATTTATAAACGTAAAAAACGTTTGCGCTCAACTGCTAAGCATTTAAATCTCTTTAAATGCTGCAATGCCTGATTGAGCCACAAGAGGGAGGCAAAACCAAACTCTTCAGACTGTTCTCAATTCGAGCAGGTTTCAGGAAAACAGGCTCCTGTGGAACAGAGGCCAAAAGTCTGAGCTCATTATCAGAAACCCCAGAAACTACAGTATTTCGCCACAAAGAGACCAGTTCTGGACTCTGATTGGTCAGAAGGTGTTGGAAGGAGTATCCAGTGTCAGAGGGAAAAAAAGCTGTGACTCTTTGAGGAGTTTACAGTTTTCTGTTTCTCAATAACAAGTTTTTTTTGTCTTCTTGTATTCAAGAGAGAAGAAAGAGTCAGGTGAGGGAATGAAGGAACATCGTTAAACAGAAAAAGTGTGAATTTCTGTTTGTTGGTAAATTAAAAAGTTCTAATTGTTGGTGAATTATTGTGATATCGGACGCAACAAAGACTTTGGCATGTGACCAAGTCGTCACTGATTATTTTCTGATAACTGCAGTCCCCCCATGTGTTTTATTCCTTCCAGATCAAAACCTCATACAAACATAATAAAAATATTTCAAAATATTATTTCAAGAACTATTCTGAAGAATTTCAATCCTCCTCCATGATATTTGCTACTTTTTTTTCCCCCCAATCTGTTGTGATGACACACATTTCATGAAACACTGCGAACACACGTGTGATGTCACACCTTATAATGACGTAATTACTCCAGGATTCTGGCACGCTTCTGAAAATAAGCAAAGATTACAGTAATAATACATGTAGCGAGCAATATTTTGAGCTTGAGCAGAAGAGGATGCTGTATAATCTTTTGTTTATCTTTGCCGAAGACACTCCCGGAGAGGAAAATTGTGCTCGGACCCTCTTCCTGTAATCTCTGGAACAATTTTAGATATTTTATAGAAGATTTTCAAGAAGACTCTGCTCCTTGAAAATGTTTTGTGCAGCATGTGGACTTCCTTCTTCAATTCAGACCACAGGTTCATTTCTGTGATGGTTTGGATGTCAGTTTGGGGTCATGAGCTATATCTTCGAAAGTGAAAATCTTTACTTAGGTGGTAAAAACTAAAATATCCTTCTCCTTAGCAGAATTCACAAGAGTCCCTGATACACCAGGGGGGAAAAAAAAACCCCAGCCCCAATGATCATCTTGAATGATTCACTTTTATATCCAAAACATTTTTAATAAAAATAAAAGTCCTTTTCAGACTTTCAGACTTTGTTCTCAATATGTGAAGTTACATTTTTATGGACTATTAAAACACTCCTGATAGAGGGACAGAAAAAAAGAAGGAATAGAAAGAAAAGAAAGATAAATGTCACGCAGACTAATGTCCCACTAAGACCCTGATGTTTTATTCTTATTATGCGAATGACTTTGACACTAAACTTGAATTAAGAAAGCAGAACTTTTCCTGGAAATGGAAATAAAAGTCAAGGGATTAGTTATTCTTCGTCTCAGACGAGTACAGATCCGAGACTGATTCCTGAGGTATTAACCTGTCAAGTAGAGAAGATCAGGGAGGCCAATTTGGGTAATGAAGTCAGACAGAAAGTTAAAGTTTCGAACATGTCAAGGTCACAGCTTTAAACAGCGTTCCTGAGACACACCGTGGATTTTAAAAGCTTATGCTATGGCTGTTTTTGTTTTGTTTTGTTTTTTTAGTTATAAAGTCAAAGTTAAACCGAAAACATGACACTTATTCATCTTCATTTTGACTGAAGGGTGTGCAAAGTTTTGCACTTGACTCTATATTGTGCCGTAAGTGTTGGAGTCGTGCTTCCAGTCCATTAGTTGGAGTGGAGGTTTAAAGAAGCTCTGCTGTGATTTATTCCTCTGATTAACACATCAGCCACATCGTGTCAGCCACAAGTGTAATTGCTGACCGAAAGAGGAAATGGAGCCAAACACGCTTTCACCAGCGTACAGGAAGTCGTTACACTATACATCTCATTATATCATTTAATCAAAGGACTCAACTACCAGACTTTTAATCCATTCACCATCCAGTAACACCGCCATGAAGATCATCCATCATCGTCATCCAAATGCAGCAAATCTGAAAATAAAACACTCACCTCTGCTGAGGTGTTTCTTCCATCAGAAATGCCCATAAAGTAGTCTCTGGAATACAACGAGATCAGATAAGGAAGGAATAAAATGTCCAAGGATGTTCAGAAGTCGGGAACGAAGTTCAAAATGAAGGAATGAAGTCAAAAAACAAGGAGAGGAAGTTCTGAAGGTAGGAAGGATGCTTGGAAGAAGTTCTGAAGGTAGGAAGGATGCTTGGAAGAAGTTCTGAAGGTAGGAACAGTGAAGGAAGGAAGGAAGGATGGAGGAAAATACAGACCTACTGAGCAAGAAATACCTCCTGGGTTGTTTCTGGACGAACATTTCTGCTATAACGAAGGAATAATGTTTGAATGAAAGGAAGTTCAGAAAGAGGAATGGATCCTTAGAAGGAAGGAAAATAGTTCAGAATGAAGAAAGGAAGTGAGAAAGGAAGAAGGGAAGCTCTGAAGGAAGGAAGAGTGTTCAGAACCAGGAAGTGATGATCCTGAGGGAATGAAGAAAGTTTGAAAGGAATAAAGGGGATTCGGAGATGAAGGATAGAAGGATGTTTGGAAGAAAGAATGAGGAAAATTCAGAAGATCGGAAAGACAGTCACACGGGTTGGAAGAAAGTTAGTTGGGATGTTCTGTGAAGGACGTGAGGACACTTGGAAGAAGGAAGGAGGAAAATTCAGATCTATTGGGCAATAAATACGTTGGGTTGTTTCTGGAGTGTAGATCCACGATAAGGAAGGAAGTTCAGAGGGAGGAATGGAAGGAGGGATCTTTGGAGAGAGGGAGAGATGTTCAGAAAGAAGGAAGGAAGTGAAAAAGAAAGTGAGGAAGCTCTGAAGGAAGGAAGGAAGGACGTTCAGATGGAGGATGTTCTAGCAGGTTGAAGGATGAAACTGATGGTTTAGAGAGAAAAGATAAATTTTAAAGAAAGGAATGGAATTTCTAAAGGACAGAAGGAGGAAAAGGAAGACGATAGAGGTCAGAAGCAAGCAAGGAAGGGAGTGGGGAATTTTGAAGGACACTTGTTGATTATTTTTCCTTTCTTTGTGAACTCAATTTAAGCGACTTCCTTCACTAATAATTCCTACGTTTTGATTTAAACCTCTATCTGTGTGCGTTTTTTGTTTTTCTTTTGTCTTAGAATCCATCCCTGTTTTGGACAAGAGTTAATCAGGAGCACGAGTAAATGCTAATTGCTAAGAATTTGTATCTCCTGTCCAGATGACACACAGTAGACAAGAATATTAGAGCACACTTGTTTTATTCAGCAGCTCTTCTTCTTCTTCAGTTTGGGTCAGAGTGAGAAACACGGCGTCTCAGACAGATGCAGATCGTTATGTGATCCCGACTCGGAAAGCAAAGGATGCAATTTATTTTGAAACTCTTGAAGATGGGAAGGTGAAGGTTTTCCCACTCCTATCCCAAAAATAACAGCCGTGGCCCACACACATGCCTCTGCTGCCTTACGACCAATTGTCTCTCTGCGCTGTTGTGTAACAGACCTCTAATCACTTGGAGCACGTTTTAGTTTTTTTCTCCAATGCAATCTTTAACACAAAATGGAAAGAGTGTTTCGAAGGAGAACGTTCGAGAGGAAGAAGAACGGGAAGCGATTTGGTCAGAAGGTGTTGATTAGTTTTCTATAACAACGCCACATAAACAGCTTTTTCAGAAGTGTATAATTGTTGATATGGTGACATTTTCAGTAAGGAGACGTTTATTTAACATTTATAGAAGGAGTCTCCGGTGTCACAACTTTGTTACAGTCAGAGGTAAAGCTGTAACTTTCTGTTTTCCGACTTTTTCATGACAGAGGAGTTTACGCTTTACGGTTTCTCGGGAATGTGACAGTGTGTGTTTTTTGTCTAACGGTCCCAGTAAACACTTTGCAGACTGCATGACATAGCATGATAGGGTTTTATTGATTACTTAACTCCTCAGAGAACTCACATGCATCTTAATCTATATGACTACTCGTCCAATACTAAAGAAGTAAACGCTGGACATGGACGTAAATGGGAAATTGTGTAAATTAGATTTTTCACCAAACTGTTCTTCGAGCATGTGAGAAAGACATGTGCTACAATACATTTAGCAGAATCTGCAAGCAGAGGTTTATTTTTTTATCCCCCTGTCCTGTTTTAACCCCCCCCCCCCCCCCCCCACCTCCTTGTTTGTCTCCTCGCCTTTTTTTATACTGAATGCTGTAATATGTAGAGGAAGTTGTGTAGGCATGTGGATATTAAAAGCTCTCCAGCCTGAAAAAGTGTCATCATCTCTCCTTCTGTTGCTTTACTAACTCCAGCACAAAGCTCGGATTATTATACACATGGTGCATTATTCCCAAATGATCCATTCACATCCCATTGCTTTATATCATCAACTCAGAAATAGACTGGAATCAGTGGATTGAAGGTGAGACACTGCAGGCAGAAACAACTTTTATTTTCATTTGGATAAATACAATTTAGTAAATTTATTACTAAAAAAAAAAAAACTACTGATATAAAAAAATACTAAGAATATCAACAGTCAACTGGCTAAGAATGATCGGGAGATCTATTGTCCCGCCCCCAAAAACAAAAGTTACCCTATTTAAGGGCAATGGTTCTTGAGAGACGATAAACAGATTTACTATCCATGTTTTCTGAGGTTTATTGTCTCGAAACAAGGTCACGACCAAAGTATCAGAAATTTTACTCATTCTTTTCTCTGATTCCTCCTCAACTTTTCCTTACTTCTTTCTTGTCCTTCTGTGCACCTTTGAACATTTTAAATGTTTAAACACACCTAATGCACTCGCCAAACTCACAGTTGCTTCAGTGCACACACAGTGAATGCACTCTGACAGATCAGATTACTTTGGATTCGGTGAGAAGTAAATGCACAGATACAATACAGTAAGCAACTCCTTCTTTCTCCAAACATGACAAACTGAATTATTGCCAAAAGACTTTGATTTTTGTTTTGTCTTGTGTTCCAAAAGAGTTCTGATTTGTCTAAATGCTTTTCGACACACATCTCTGTCCTTCTTTTTATAACACAGGGGATTTGCGTGATATATAGGACCCTCTCAAGAGACAAGAGGCAGTTGTGGTGAAGTTCATTGCTTATTGTTCTCTGTGTAACGGTTGTTGCTGCTGCTGCTACTTTCAGGTCGTCCTGCAACTATTTTTCTAGTGACCACTGCTTCTCTGACCTTCATTGTGCTGACAGGAATGTTTGCTCTGTCTCTGTAGCACTTTCCACTCATGCTGTGTGATAATAAGGTTATTTATTGACATTGTTATTTTTATGTAACTTTTACATATATGACTAGATGTGAGTACAAAGTCATGTGTGTTTAAATTTGAAGTAGATGTATGCACTGGAAATATAATATAGATATTGAGGCACTGATGAGTGTATGAGCAAAATATTGACAAGGGCACAAAATCAACCTGAATAGAATAATAGTATTATAGCACAATGAATGAACCATTGAATTGTGTAGTGTAGTGTATTTCGTATCAATAAACTGCTGCATTGTCTTGTGACAGTGAGACCAATAATGAGATACACATCGCAGTTACGAATACATATTTATTCCTTTCTTTGAC
>JAOTRR010000043.1:1745668-1758112 GCA_028570945.1 Gogo arcuatus | reverse complement strand
TCTCTCTCTCTCTCTCTTTCTCTCTCTCTCTCTCTCTTTCTCTCTCTCTCTGTCTAGTTTTATGTACGGTGAGCTGACAGATAAGAGGACCATAGAGAAAGTGAGACAGACCTTCGACAACTATGAGTCCAACTGCTTTGAAGTGCTGCTTTACAAAAAGAATAGTGAGTGTCCAATCCACTCCTCTGTACCTACCTCTCTCTCTCTCTCTCTCTCTCTCTCACACGCACACATGCACACACACACACGCACGCACACACTCGCTCTCTGGTCTATTCATGATTATTGTCATATTGTGATAATCTTATTGCTTTGGACATCTGACCTCGATCACAATGCATCTGTGATCATCAGCAGCCGGCGGCTCGGGTGTCTGTGGATCAGATGACAAAACAAGTCTAAATCTTATCCTGGATGCTGCGTCCTCCACTGAAGTGAATGAAGCCAATACGAGTATAAATGATTGTCTGTTTATGTTTCGGGGCATTTCAGACTGATCCTGCACGGCTAATTCTGACATTTCTGACGTGCCAAATCAAGATTAAAATTAAATAATTCACATTATTTACAATGTCATAATCTACTGCTGACATCAGAACACACACAGGCAAGGTTCTCACATACATATTTTATATAAAAAAAAGAAAAAGGAAGGCTGTCTCTTTCATCGCTTGGATTTTGTCTCAGATAATAATTAGTTCTTTCATGAGTCAGTGATGAAGAGCCATATTTTGTAAAGTTTATTACAGCAAATACTGAGGCACAAAGACCACGCCTACTTTAAAAGGATTGATACACACAAAGATCACGCCCACTTTAAAGGAATTGATACACACAAAGAACATGCCTACTTTAAAGGGATTCATACACACAAAGATTATGCCTACTTTAAAGGGACTGATACATACAAAGACCACACCTACTTTAAAGGTATTGATACACACAAAGACCATGCCTACTTTAAAAGAATTGATACAAAGACCACGCCTACTGTAAAGGGATTGATACACACAAAGACCATGCCTACTGTAGAGGGATTGATACACGCAAAGATCACGCCTACTTTAAAGGGATTGATGCACACAAAGACCACACCTACTTTAAAGGGACTGATACACACAAAGACCACACCTACTTTAAAGGGATTGATACACACAAAGACCATGTCCACTTTAAAGCAATTGATACACACAAAGACCACGCCTACTTTAAAGGGATTCATACACACAAAGATTATGCCTACTTTAAAGGGATTGATACACACAAAGACCACGCCTACTGCAGAGGAATTGATACAAAGACAACGCCTACTTGAAAGGGACTGAAAGGCTAAAAGGCCACTCTCCCTTCACTGAGACTGACAAGAACAAAGACCACACCTACTTTAATGGACCTGACAGGAACAAAGACCACATGTCCTTTACTGGGACTGACAGGCAAAAAGACATCGCTGACTGTAAAGGGACTGACTGGAACAAAGACCACGCCTACTTTAATATACGTGACAGGCACAGAGGCCATGCCCCCTTCACGCAACATAAACATACAGAGCCACATATTTATTTAAAAGCAGTTTCAGACACTTCCTGCATGTGTTTGATGTTTTCACTTCTGACCTATGACCTCTGACCTATTCCAGGAATGCCGGTGTGGTTCTACATGCAGATTGCGCCAATCAGGAACGAGAACGACAAAGTGGTGCTCTTCCTGTGCACATTTAAAGACATCACTGCATTTAAGCAGCCTATTGAGGATGACAGCACTAGAGGTGGGCGCACACACACACACACATACACAATTCCTAAGCTTTTATAAAGCAATGCTGAATGATTTATGTCAGGTGTATTTACTGATGTGATTAGAGATTTTCTGGAGGAAAACATTGTTCAAGACTTTTAAACTTTAAAGCCGCAGTCGGTAGGATTGAGAAGAGAGTGGGCTTAGCTTGAAAATTTAAACGAGTACAACTTCCAGGTCCCTCCCCATCCCTCTCCGTGTCCGCTGCGCTCCAGCCCTGCCTCCAAAGCCCCTCCCCACAGAGAGAGGCGCAGGCTAGCAACCACATCATCTGAAGCTGTTTGATAACAGAAACAGTCATGAATAGTGCTACGTAAGCAGTAAACCACTGATGAGAACATTTAGCTGTGAGGGCACAGGCACACACAAGTATCAGGACAAACAGCAAACCGATACGACCTCCTGGGAGCTGCACAAAGATATTTTCAGCAACTTTCAAATAAAACAACGCTAACCAGTAGCCTTAGCGTCAGAAACAAGATAATTTTAGCCTGTAACATGAGATATGCGCTGCAGAGTGTTACTGTAACCATTATCTTTTTAGCTTTGTGGTTAATTTTCTTTCGAGAATCAAATCGAACATAAATCAAGAAGGGGTAATTACCTGTCAAGCACAAATGTGGCTAACTCGAATCCTTTCAGGTCTTCACGAGTGATAGCAGCAACAGGGAAGCGGGGGCTGCCCACAGCATGTGCATGAGCAGTGATTGACACTCCATCGGACACTCTGATTGGTTGTTTTGATTCGGGCGTGGTGGATTCTTGCAAATGGCATTAGGTGGAGTGTCACTAGGTGGAGCCAGAGTTTTTCAGTTTTTTTCACAGATTATCTGTCTCGTGTACTACTGTCAGGACATAGTGACAGTTTTAGCAGATGTGGCAAAAAGTTATTTTTATACTACTGCAGATTTAACAGACTTAATTTATTTCACATTTTAGAAACTTTAATACATTCATGACTTATCAATTCCATTTCTATTCCTTTCGCTGACATATGGGCTTTGTAAGTAACTGGCATTGTACATGATACAGATGGTGCCTCATAAAAGTGTTATAATTGTTTTAAATGAAAGAACTGGTTCGGTTGAGGACTTGAAAATTACCACACATTCCACTGGAATAGATCTTAATTTGCGGAACTTGTGTTGAATACAATACAATTGTTTGTATTGTTTGTATCATCATTACATAAATCCTCCAGCATTGTAAGTGATTCATGTAAGACCCACAGTAGCGCCCCTATAAATAAAGTATTTACAAATTGCACGACTCACCACAAGGTGTCCGTGCAGCCTCCGGGTCACGGCACCAATTTGTGAGTTTTTAGATATTCATTCTTACACAGAGTCAAAGCCTCATGATGATCTCAGACCACTTTAGCACATATAACCATCTTTCACAAGTAAACATCCAGAACCCACATGCAAACACACACACATGCGTAAACACATGAACGCAGGCATGTGCACTTCTTCCCTAAGCCTCGTGCGGAGCCTGGCACTGATGGACTCCAGTTCAGCATGTGACTTGGTGTCACACACGTGGGTCTGCGTGTGGCTGCACTTGAAGACTGACTTTGTCAGAAACTCTTTCCTTTTCAGAACAGTATTTCTTTTTTTCTGTTGTGACATCAGCAGAAATACAGTGGGAACAAACACGCATTAAGGGTTGTTATGGCTCTCGGTGTAGATTGGGTGAGACAGGACTTTTCGTTCACTACAAAACTGATGTTGATGTGTGTGATGGGTCAGGAATTTTCCTGACATGCACAAGAGTCACTTATTTTTCCTTTTTAAAGTACATGAGGGTGTGAAAGCAAAGGGCATGCATTTTTATTCACAGTGCAGGCCATTAAGCACTGTGTGGGGAAGTGAATGAACTGTAGAGTCCATGAGCCCGAGGCAGTCGCAGACTCTTCGGTTTTACCTTCACTTACATAATCCATCAGTGTGGATCTGTGTCCTGGGATACTGTTAAGTGTGTCTACATGGTTCATTTGGTCCAGTGCAAGCCACACGCCTCAGGACTTTTGTCGCAAATCTGTCTGTCCTTTTAATGAGTCAGATGACAGTTATTGTACTTGATTGTAAAGTACAGCACTTCCTTGTCATTTTCTCTTTTTTTTCAGTTTTACTTTTTACTTTTTTCAGAAGCTCTTATTACAGTGTGTGTGCTTTCTAACTCAGAAGCAAGCATGTGTGTGTCCATGTGACTTCATCATTTTGTTCAGTGTTCAGCAATCTCCTCCTTAAGTTGGATTTTCTCTGGAATACATCTCCCAAAAATGAAATTTATGCAATTTTACCACCCAAGACATGTTTGATATATATTGTTTGCAAACCTATTGCAGCTTATAAATAAAAGAAAGTTAGAATTGTAGCATGGTGAAAACTACAAGTCTAAATCATCAGTCATCACATATTCACTCAGAAGACCAAATGTTTGGCTCAATAACACCATTTTGACATCCAGTTGAATAAATTAGCAGGCTAAGTCCATAACATCATCCAAATTGCTTGAAGATGGAGTTATGACTGTTTTTAGTGATACAGCACCCACGTGTTTATCTTTTTAAATGACAGCTCTGGTGATAGTGGCGTCATTGCTCTGTGCTCAGAGGGGTCTCGAACATTTAGCAGAGCTATACTTGGAGCGATGGATTTATGTACACATAAACAAGAGACTATCTGTAGGGAAGATAAGATTTACTGGGGGTTTATAAATCTTTAATACAGCACCATGGGAAAAATCAATGAACTTTAACACCTTTACAAGTGAACTGTATTTAATAGACTATTACTGAGTCAGGTTTAAACTTCAGATAAGCCACTCCCGAAACATGAAACACTGCAGGCTCCCTGAAGACTTTTGTGATGATCTGGGTTTTGCACAGGCAGCAAAACTGCTGCGGAGTGAGTGATCATTGCTCAGTGTGAACATACACACTGGTGGTCAGGGATGAGTGCTGTCAGGAGAAAGTTCGAGGACGAATGGGGGATTGAAACACAGAAAACGAGGAAACTCTGACATATCACTTATGAGAGAGCCACCCCACCCTGAACGTTAAGTTTCACTGCCTCACTGCGTGTCCAAAAAGTGTTTAAAAAAAGTCAACAGATTTTTTTTTCTATAAACAGTTTTCCTGTCAAGATGCTATTTAGTTAACACCAACATACTTTCACACCTCAAGATTCTGGTTTAGACCTGATTTTGTTTTCTATTTATATCCAGTTGTATTGGAAATGTATGAAATGTCAAAGACATAAAAGCTTGGATGGATTTTTTAAAAAAAACCTTTCTTTCCTTAAATTCTGATGAATCATATCTACTGATGCTGGGTGCCAGGTCCGCTGGCAGTATGATTGCGAATTAACCCTAAAGTTATTCTGCGAAACCAAAAGCTATGGGTAGAATTTTAGAAATATAGCTAAAATAAAAACTGCTAACTAATGATGCTGAGAAACTAGTGCATGCTTTCATGACCTTGAGATTGAACTAATGTAAAGTATTGCTGACTGACTGTCCTGCTGTCTCTTTTCTAAATAAATAAATAAAAATCCAGTCCAGGCAACAGCGTGAACTCTCCTGCTTTTAATGGAAGTCAACAAGTACCCTTACTCACTTTCAGTTTCTCTCAGCCCCCCCATAAGTTCTTTTTTTTCAAGAACTTCTTCTTTAATCATTGATGAAGTATGAAGTGATGGAGGGTTACATCAAAAGCCAAGACTTCTCTGGTCTGCTGCCTGTATATAGATGAAAACTTTGATGCCTTATTACTGACTCAGAGCCAAGGTTCCTCCACTTCAGCCGGCCAAAAACAAAAGTCAGAAAAGTTTTAAAAATAAGGTGGTAATTGGAAAAGGTCTGAATGTGAGGTAAAAAAAAAAAAAAAAGTAAGACATGCCAGGATACCCATGAGTCCATTCAGTACAACATTGAGTACCAAAAAGTGTTGGGATTCAAACAAGCAAGAGCAGTTTTGTTTTATTTTACAAATTCATGTTGTAGGGAAAACTATAGCTGTCTTCCAGCTACAGTTCTTGCCTTATCTCAACTATAACTGTGTGTAAGGTTTCATACAAACAACAGCTTCTCCTGGTTTGCTGAGCCATAAAGGCCACCTTCTTTGGCTAAGCCAAAGAAGGTTCTTTGATGCATGAAGATTTTTCAAGGCTATCATGATTGATTTGCTGATATGAGTCAAGCCATTTTTTGTTAATGTTTCCTGAAAGAACAAAAAATTTAAGGGACTCTCGAGTCCCTCTGACCCTCGGAGAACTGCTGCAGATGGCATGACTGAGGTTAGACTCTGAATTCCACCAATCATCATGTGTTTGATGATGTTATATTTCATGTTCTGCTGCAGGCTGGACTAAATTCGCCAGGCTCACCCGTGCTCTGACCAACAGCCGGAGCACCAACCAGCAACTGACTCCGATGAGCAAGCCTGACGTCAGCTCCCACAAAACCTCCAGACTTGCAGAGGTGAGTGCATGCGCACACCTGGATATATACGCCATCAGAAACAAGTTCCTCCTGACCTTGGCTCATGAAATATATAGAGATAAATTTAAGTGAGCTAATGGAGCTGAAATCAAATGCCAGAAGTCCCCTTGAGCAAGCTCCTGAATCCTCAACACTTTAGGTCTGTGCTTAGATTAGTTTGGGTAAAAGTATGTGCCAAATAAGTAAGGGGAACTTTAAGTAATTGTGTTCCCAAGTGGTACAACTAAGTATTCTCTGTATTGTTGGGAGAATGTGAGCCATTTATGACTCTGAAAAGGATTGCACCATTGTCAATTCCATGTCAACGACAGTGATGGTAGGCATCATGGACAACTCTGTTCATTTATTCCAAATAGGGAAAATGATGCTCATGTCCTGTAATGTTGAATCAGCAGTGGTTCGGAGGAAGCATGTGTTTGCAATTGTTATCATGCAATCATCAACTTTCAATCAGCGCAGTGAGGACTACTGACCTAACATACAAACAGCATTATCTTACACCATTGCACACCAACAAAGCTACAAAGGACAAAGTTGTAACAGAACCACAGACACTCAAAGACACACAAATACACACAAGGACAATACTGTAACCGTATCGCACACTTTCCCCAGCTCGCAGTTTGCCTCCACCATCTCTATCTCCTGAGCCTCCCTAGCAGATAGTCATTAATAATTTACACTTTGTCTTCTCCATCCCTGTGTCTCTCTGTCAGAAAAAAAAAGGATGGGCTGGACTTTTATACCTTTTTGATGTGTGTGGGTGGTGTGAGCTGTTGGTGTTATCTTTCAGACCCTTTAATGAGGGGCAGGAGGATGATTTCAGTAGCTTATGAGGTTTAGCGCTTACTATCTTGTTGTAATGTTTTATCTCGTGTTAATGGTGAGTAGGTTCACAATTCCTCTTGCGTGTTACAATTTTTTTGATGCTCACACTGCATCTCTGTCTATAACACATGCTTCTCCCACACTCCATCTGTTCAGTTCGCTCATGTATTGTCCTTTGTCTTTTTGGTAATTTCTATGCATTTGTGTTAAGAATCCTGTCTTCTCTCAGGTGCTTCAGCTTGGTTCAGAAATCCTGCCTCAGTACAAGCAGGAAGCTCCCAAGACACCTCCTCACATCATCCTCCACTACTGCACCTTCAAGACCACATGGGACTGGGTGATCCTCATCCTCACCTTCTACACGGCCATCATGGTGCCCTATAATGTCTCCTTTAAGACCAAGCAGAACAACGTCACCTGGCTGGTGCTGGACAGCGTTGTGGACGTCATCTTCCTGGTGGACATTGTGCTCAACTTCCACACCACGTTCGTCGGGCCCGGAGGCGAGGTCATCTCTGATCCCAAGCTGATCCGGATGAATTATCTCAAGACCTGGTTTGTGATAGACCTGCTCTCCTGCTTGCCTTATGACATCATCAACGCTTTCGAGAACGTGGATGAGGTCAGTATTAGTAGGTTGCCTCAGCATGGTCTCTTGAATTGACAGAATCTCAAGATTGCAAGAGAAAGTGATAGTCAGGCGAAGGCTCTGTGCCTGTTTGGACATTGACTCTTCCATCTAGTTGGTCCAGTAATTTGGTATGTCATACCATTAAAGTGACGTCTTGCTGTGAAATGATCTTCTCAAAAACACAGAGATAAAAGGTCGTCCCTGTTGTGAGGCTGCTAGTCCTCTCAGACTGGCTGTTCAAACAGAATTTAAGCATCAGGATTTGCGCCGCTCTGGAGAGTTCAATACATTTTGAGATTAACATACAGAGAAGAAAATGTGAGATAATAAGATCCCAAGTAACGCATGATAATTTGCTTCCTTCCTATTTGAAGTCTATTTTAAGAATATTTCTAGCATCTAAATTAGTAACAAGTACGATTAGACTTGTTGGTGGCGGAGGCATCCATGTCGACGCCATTGGTGTCAAGTTAGACTTGTTCGTTCTGAGATGCTTTTCTGCTCAACACAGTTGTAAAGAGTGGTTATTTGCGTTACCGTAGCCTTCCTGTCAGCTCGAACCAGCCAAGCCATTCTCCCCTGATGTTTCGCATCAACAAGGTGTTTCCACTCACAGAACTGGACGTTTTTTTGTTTATTGCAACATTCTGTATACAGAGCCGTGCATGAACATCAGGAGATCAGCAGTTTCTGAAATATTCAAACCAGCCCGTTTGGCACCAGCAACCATGCCAGGGTCGAAGTTACTCAGACAACTGAGATTTTTTTCTCCTACTCTGATTGTTGATGTGAAAATTAACTGAAGCTTCTTGACCTGTATCTGTATGATTTCATGCTGCCACATGATTGGCTGATTGGATAATTGCATGAATTAGCAGGTGTGCAGTTGTTCCTGTGAGTGTATATTTCTTTTGTCCAAAATGTCTAGAGGTGGACTGACCATGGAGACTTGCAGTCAGACCTTGTTAAGGTTTTCTAAAACATTTTGCAAATATTAACATTCAGAGCACAACAGCTATTCAAGAGCCCTTTGGATGAGCAGAGAATTGTCTTTGAGGTTTAAACTGCAAGTCTTGTTGCTTTGATTTACTGATATTAGGCATTTCAACGATCTGGGTGACTGAAAATCTTCACACAAACCCTCAGAGCCAGAGCTCTTTCAGCCCACATCGTTCCCCTTAACGAGCCCAGCCTCCACTGATTGTGATATTTCTGTAGCTGTAGGTGATCACTCCCAGGGTGTAGCATTAGCCGTAGCTCTTGTCAGCATGAGCTTTAGCTCAAGTCTCACTGCAGAAGGTAAATGCCAAAGTTAGCACACCCTGACAAAATGTTCCATCATTATCGCAAAAAAAACAAAATGGTAATTAGGTTTGGTTCAAAATGACACATTTTACGAAAAATAATACCAAAAACGTTGGTTTTGCAACATCAAGCTTCATGTCCTAAGCTGAAATTCTTAGGAATTCTTAAAATAAAAAGCTGAGAAGCCGTTCAGCAAGGCCCACTTTGATGCTGTGCTTTGACCCCAGCTTCCTAACAAGCTGGGATGTGTGTACTGTATATGTGACAAATAAAGCCTCCTTCTTCTTCTTCTTCTTCTTCTTCTTCTTCTTCTTCTTCAAAATTTTCTATATTTTTCACACCCCTAAGACACAAATAAGACAAAACATATTTATAGCAGAAAGACATTCCTCTGTTGCGTTTAACAAATATGGTTAAATAGTGTATTTTACGATATTATGGGTAAAAAAAAATCTAATTACATGAATTAAAAAGTTTGCACCCCTCCCCGCTTTCTGAAAATATAAATATTCTTTCTGAAATCGTTGCCTTTATAACTGCCTCCAGCCTCTTTCATATCAGCTTTAATAATTGCTCGACAAATTTCTGCACGTTCCTCATTACATGCCTTTTATAAGTCTTGTTTCAAATCTGGAGACTGAAAAGCTTTTCAGTTTCTGCCTTTTGTTTTGGATCAATGTCTTCTTGCAGGATACAGCCACATTTCATTTGTTTTTGTAGAAAAATTGAAAAACCATATTGAAAAAACATACAGGATGCACCTTTTTACCTCGAGTCCTGTGGAATATTTCTGATTTTGTTGTTTTGTATGAAATTACAGTGATACAGTTATACAGTGTGTCGTCGCAGAATTAGTCACAGCGCACTGAAGAGAGCCACAAATCTTTGCCTTACAAGAAATCATTTGAAGTTTAGATGTGAGCAAATAATTTAGTAACTGAGGGCCGTTTGAGTGTAATCCTGCTGTATAGACTGTATGTTCCTATGGGAGAAACAGTCAAAGTGTGGAAAACACACACGCACAGTTTAACTCCCAAAGCAAAACCCTTTAATCTTTACTCTCACGTTAGATCACAAGAGCCTCTTTTTTCATGCAGGCTTTCCATTTTGTTTTACAAAGTTGAAATGGAATGTATTTAATCCTTAAAGGTGTACCACAAACATTATTATTCATATTATTTAATCTGTAGTGTTTCTTCTTCATAGCTGTGTTCAGCTAACGTGTGTCACTGTATAATATTTCACAGTTTTCTGAAAGGCTAATCACTATCTTACTGCTAAATCAACAGGGATCAAGGTGAATGTATTAATGACTGGAAGGTTGAATTCAAACCCCAGAGAGTCGCCGCTGTTAGGCCCAAAACCTTTAACTCTCAAATGCAGCTAGACTTGGATTTGATTTTTGCTTCACTTGCTCTGAATAGAAAGATTTATTCATCAAATGAATAAGTCCGATCTGATGGAGAAGAATGGTGCTGAGTATTGGCGAGACCAGCATCCTTTTCATGCCATTTAATTACCGCTCAGTCGTGGTGTATTTTATGTATTTGTTCCTGAGAATATGTCTGAGAGACATTTTAGTTGTTTATCTTCCAAAGACACTCCTTAGCTCCTTGAGTAATGGAATTATTCTATCAGCACAAACTGAGCTGTAAATCTCACTGATCTACTTGTCAACATAATGAACTGTGTGGCTCCCAGCAGACAATAAAACAAACAAACAAAAAAAAACTTCTCCAGAAATTTACAAATGGTCCATAAAATGAAACTGGAGCATTTAAAATAATATATACTGCACCACTGTTTTTCCTTAAACATATCTTTTGTCATTTTTATTGACGTGTTTGGTTTTCTACATTCCCTGAACAACAGCATAAAATAACTAAGGAATAAAACCATGTGTGTGTTCTGCTGTTTTTGGAAATTAATCATTGACAGGGTATTATGATGAAGTGGAGTTACTGGTACCACTCTGAAGTTGATTAGTTTCCTCTAACAGCACGTCCTGAAGTGTTTAATTCCGCTTCTCCTACTGCAATTTGCCAACGATTACAATTTTTAATTTATTAAAGAATTACACGTCATACTTTTTATTCATTTCTAGTTACACATTAATGTTCATGAAACAAGTCAGTTCCTGCTGTCACTTATAACAGCTCTGAATAATCGTTTCCTCACCAGGCTCTTTTTTCTATCTCTTGAAGTGAATAGACAAAAAAGTTCAGCTTTTCATGTTACTGAGAAAGAACAAAGCGAGAAACACCTGTGTCCTGAAGATGTTACTATAGAAACAATAATGGATTAGAGACGAGCACATTGATATAAACCTGCGCTTTACGGCCGCACTATTGTCAGAGCTGCTGTTATGGAAAACTAATCAACACCTTCTGACCAATCACAATCCAGAATCAAACATCTAACATTTTCTATGAGCTACAGTGAAGGGTGAATGGATCATAGTGCCCTTCATGAAGCCGGGAGGTTTTGAGGTCAAACCCGACAACTGTCTGTTGTTCTCTTAAACATTCTGTTCTGCCTGAATCATAATTCCGCATAATTATAATTGTTCAATCCTTTCAAAAAAAAAAAAGCTTAGCTATTAGAGTGCTTCTTAAAGGCATGATTGCAATCAGACGCAGTTTCACAATGAGACTGAATAGCAAAATGATCCCATTCGTCCTGCGTCTGCTTACAGATAATTTTGTAAATTGTGTGCATCAGCGAGTCCCAAATTCTCCCTAATTTTACTACGTGCTAAAAGTGTTCATAACAGCCTTCATACTGCACTTATAAAATGTGCAGAAACACCATGAGCTCTCTGAATGTCCCATATCACACATGAGATTATTATTTCACAAATAATCAGTCGGTCATAAACAGCAGCCAGAAATAAATTTCCCATGAGTGTAGAGTGGAGGAAATATGAGACAGTTAAAATCTGTTCAGTTTCAGGTACACAAATTTGAAACACTTTTATTTCACGATGTTACAAAATGACCCAGACGCCGTCT
Source organism: Gogo arcuatus (assembly GCA_028570945.1). Lineage (NCBI taxonomy): Eukaryota > Metazoa > Chordata > Actinopteri > Siluriformes > Anchariidae > Gogo > Gogo arcuatus. Next base: position 1,746,034 of record JAOTRR010000043.1, on the reverse strand, counting down.
TTGCAGAATACAGATGAGTGTAAAGGTTGGCAGCCCCCTATGGTTTTTGAATGGAAGAAATGTGCTGCTATTTTACAAAAACAAAAAATCTAAAATGTAAAAAAAATTAAATGTATCCTGCAGCAAGAGAACAATCCGAAGTATAGAGCAAAATCAGAAAAATGAAAAGTTAAAAATGAATCATTTGAAGTTATATTTTGAAATTGAACAATTTACACATATATATCTTAAAGTATATTATTTAGCTATTTTTACCTCCACCAACTTTGTTGGAGGAGGTTATGTTTTGGCCTCCGTTTGTTTATTTGTCTGTTCCCAATGTAACTCAAAAAGTAGTGAACAGCTTTTGATGAAATTTTGAGGAAA
>JAOTRR010000043.1:1689176-1702050 GCA_028570945.1 Gogo arcuatus | reverse complement strand
ATTCAAGAGCATTAATCACATTATTATTATTATTATTATTATTATTATTATTATTGACTCTTTAAAAAAGCCTTTTTTCAGGCCACCATGTTTAAAAGGTTTGAGGTTATATTTATAGACTACAGCCCTTCGAGTTTCATTCTCCCTGACATTAACCCCCTAAAAGCGGAAGTGACGAATGATTCACTTTACTGATTCGATTCTTTGAACCAAACTTGTTAAATGAATCAAGCTGTGATAGATTTGATTTGTTTGAATAATCTTTATTTACTTTAACCTCAGATATTAATATTAAAAATTATTTAATTACTCTTTCAACTCGAAGTGATTATTAGTAGTAGTAGTTGTAGTAGTAGTAGTAGGAGGAGGAGAAACAATTGTAGAACAATTTGTTTATCTTTTTAATCAACAAGACATTGAGTGTATTCACAGATTTTCCTTTGTCTCATTTTATGAATAATGTGATATCAATATTAATATTAAACTTCCCTCCCTTTGACTTTATACTTGATAACTCACTTATGTTTTGTTGTCTTGTTGCAGAATACATCCACATTTCTTTTTTTAACTTCTTGAAATCCCATTGTTTTATTTAATCCACGTTTTCCATTCAATAACCGATGGGTGTGTAAACTTTTGCACCGGGCTGTCCAGGCGCGCGCACGACGCCCTCTAGCGGCCGCTCGCCGGCACTACTCGCTCTTTGCGCGTGCGTTTGTGGCAGTTTGTTGGTGTGAAAGAATCATAATAATTTAAAACAAAACACAGTAATTAACGACTTTACACACAAAATACAACATGTTGAACCTCATAAATCGCTGGATCTTCATAATTAATACCTGCTTATTGACTCTGCCCGTGTATCACACTTAAGTAAGAGCTTTTAAAAGATATTTTAACGATTTAGGGTTCGTTTGGAAAAGTTAGCTTAGCATAAATGTGGCGCGCGAGGCGCTGAGTGTTGAAATTGATGACTTGTTTTTACAAAAATATACACATTTGTTTTGTAGTAATAATGAGGTATAATTTTGAATGAAGAAACGTTGAGTGTTTGTGTGAAAAGCGGAAACAAACAAACTTACAACCGACAATTCAGTTTAATTGAATGAATTGTTCATTAATTAACCCACATTGCCTTTGACAACATAATAATAATAATAATAATAACCAAAATATAACCTATTATGATATCCTATAAGTGGATGAGACTGTTTTATGAGAATATTTTAAATGATAATTTTAGAGAAATGTTCTCAGTATCATAATTCAATAAGCCTTGTCATTATTAAAAGATATGAAGACATTTGAGGAATCTCAATTTAAAGTAACCTGATGATGTCTCATTATCCTGCAGTTATAATTTTGAATATCATTATGAGATCAATTCGAGGCAATTTTTCATTATTTATTAGATTAAATCATTAATTCAAGACATGTATTTCGTTATTTATTCGACTTATTAATATTAAAATGACATTTTCTTTCACAAAAGCGCCTTCAATAAAATGAGGCACAACTTTAGAATGATTCGTTCCCGAATCGACTCTCATAGAAGAGTCACTCGATGACGAATCGATTCGTTCTGTAGTGAATCAGTGGCTGTGAGAGAGAGAGAGAGCGCGCGCACGCGGTGGGGGGGTGTCACGCGCACAAAACTGCGCTTATGCAGTTTATGCAGCAGCATTTGTAGTTCATGTTTATTGGAAACTGAAAACTTTGTGAACTTTACTCGGACTTTTTTCGGCATGTGAGTATATTTAAAAAATAAAATAAAAATCAAACAAGTCATAGGCCTGTTTTAATGAGTGAAGTTTAAAGGTTTTGACAGTAATTTGTCAGGATGCTATTTGTTTTATTCTGTAAGGTGTTAATGCACACTGGTTTGGATTTAGTCTTTTGATTTGAGCTCTGAATCTTTAACCATTTTATGCTGAATTATTCAGTTACATTCACTGTGACACTGAATCACGTGACACCAGGGACTAAAACAAATATAATAATAATATTAATAGCAATAATAACAGTAATAATGAACTCATAATATTATATATACACTAGAATGTACTGTATGTCTTACATAGTTTGATAAAGGTGATAAACCTACTCATCTTGCACCTTTCATACAGTATGCATGTAATATAAATAATGCATGTAATATAAACAATGATAATAGCAATGTGTGTGTGATACAGTTTGCTATGTTGTGACTTTCCGTTTGCCCGTTCTTCTCCTCTCGCTGCTGCTGTTGCTGCTATTTTGGGCCTTTGCTCTCCTGGCATTCTTTAGGGTCAGAGGTCACGTGGCTTTTTCTGGCCCTCTGCTATGTGTCAGGAGTTTCCGATCCTACATATCACCATTGGAGTTATCGTTTCAAGGAGACCATACATTACAGATGAATTCTTATTTGTTGTAGTATATAATAAAGCTGATTACATTTATAATATCATTATTATTATTATTATTATTATTATTATTCCATCGATTGCATATTTGTTCCTATTTATTCCTTGGTGTCACATTTAGTGTCACAGTTCATAAGTCTGGAAAAAAAATACTCTTCTGTAGTTACTTTGTAAATTCAACTCAGTTTTATTTGTATAGAGCTTTTTGGAAATAGACACTGTCACAAAGAAGCTTTACAGAGATCCAGATGTAGCTTGAGATTCCTAACTTAAAAATAATGCTGAAATAGTTTGATGGCATTTAAAAGTCCAGTATGTAAATAATAGATTCTTGTGATGTGGAATGGTAAAATGTGCCTTTTTAAAAAAATAAATCTTTACTTAAATTCAGCAACTGAAATAAATTGCGCTGCATTTGTCCACTTCTCATACATATATCTGTCAAGAAGATCAGTAGATAAATACTTTTTCATGAGTTTTGCTGATATGTGGCTGTATATGACTGTATCGTTGTGTGTGTACGTGCGTGCGTGTGTGTGCGTGCGCACGCCAGATTATTGTGTACTGTGCTTGATGTTCTAGATGCCACAGCTGCTAATGTGGTCACCTCTTTTGTTCAGCTTCCAACACGGATAAATATATTTTTGACCTTTTTCTCTCCTTGTTCATTTAGCAGAGGTGAATATGTCTGTCTCACACATTCATCGCTCTTCTCTCTGTCCATTTCATTGCACAAGTTCGTGTAATCTCTATCATGTCTGCAATATCAGTAATAGGCAGTTAAATCAAGCACTCCAGACAGTAGACTGGTTTTAATATAAACCTTTTTACTGCGTGACAGCACAAGTCTTTCTAATGTGCTAAACTCATCCTCTACTGGACTTTCATATCCGGACATGTGAGCTCGTTAACCAATCACATCTGGATAATTATTAAACTAGAACATTAACCCCTTAAGTTCAATCTATCACAGTCCTTTCCCTTAAATTTAAGACCCATTTTAACAACAACAAAAAAACCCACTCATGACTACTAACAGATATTGACTGTACTCTTATTCTATTTACGAATTACAAGTTCAATCTCTTGGGCGTAGTCCTGAGTCTCCCTGGATATTTTCAGATCTGGACCACTGGGAACCCGACAGTGTCTTTGGCAGACAGCAGAGTAAGAGTCTTGGTAGGCTCTGTTGAGTTCTCTAAGTACTGCTCCGGTCCTTTGATCTCTCGTCTTCTCGGCAGCATGCTGTCATTGTGGACCGAACGCCTCCTGCCGCCTTCCAGCACTTGGTATGTAACTGGGCCCAGGCATTTTAGGACAGTTGCCACAGTCCTTTTCTCTCCTCCACCTCTGAAGTTCTTCTTCTTCCAGGTGACTAGGCGAAACTTCTCAGAAAACTACACTGAACGGTACTGTTGCAACTCTGGATCACTGTGGGTTGTTTCTTTTCTACTGCAAAAAGGCTCTTCCCGTGGAGCTTAATTTTTTCAAGCCAGTTCCTTCCCATCAGGGCGGGCCGAGTGCCTTTAAATATAACGAGGCAAAGTCGCCTTTTGGTCACCATTTTGTACTGCTGCCAAGACATACCCACGCAATGGAATGTGTTCTCCAGAGTAAGACCTCAGTTGAACGTTTAACTCTCTTATGAGGAAGTGTGGGAATTTGCTTTTTCAACACCGTTTCCACTGACTGTGCTGTCTCACATGCTTGTGTAAATGTCAGGTCTTTCTCCGTCAACAGTTTGCTCTGTCTTGCCTCGGAGGCCAGTCCACTCAGCAAGCGATCTCTCAGAGCTTCGCTTAAATGTGCCCCAAAGTCACAGCGTGTTGACACTTGTCTCAATGCCACTGTATAACCTGCCACTGACTGTCTTCCCTTTTGATTGTGTTTCTGAAAACGGTTCTGTCCGTAATTACCAAGGGCTTCGGCTGGTAATGAGACTGCAGTGCCGCAGTTGACTGTGCATAAGTCATGGCCGCTGGCTTTTGTGGCAAATCCATAGGCTTCAGGACCAATGACTGCGAGGAAGATGCTGACCTTTTTCTCTACCGCAGTTTCCTTCGCCACCAGCCATAGTTCAAACCTTTCCAGGTAGGACGCAAAGTCCTCCCACGACTCTTTGAACTCCTCCACATGTCCAATCAACGCCATACCCGTCCTGTTCCACAGCCAGGGAAGTTCATGCCTGTCTTTTACAGCTCCTTTCCACCGGTTCCTCTTTTTGCTTTACGCTGTGACACATTATATAGAAATCTGAATCAGCACACAAACCACTTTTTCCACAGAGCAACCGTAGATCTTACTCGCCAGTTCAAACTTTATGATGCTTGTTTTTCTCCAGTCAAAATTTACTTTAAAAGTAAATTTAGTAAAGCAGTCAAGCCTTGAGCTGTGCATTGATTGGTCCATTGCAAACCAGGCTTGAATTTCTATGATATATGATTTGCATCATGAAATATAGTTTTGGCAACAGACTGCGAACACAAAAAATTCTACAAAAAATTAATTTGTTAAAACTGAGATGGAGGGAAAAATCTGGATGAAATGTTAATATAACGATTCCTGAAGTGAATTTCGCAAGCTGAATTTGACTTTTTGAGTATCTGATCACTGAATTATTGAATCTGGGTTTCTGAAACCAACTTTGGATTGAAGAGGTTAATGATGGTGTGCTTCTCTATAGACATGCTGGGCCTTCATTCTGTGCAGGGTGTCTAAATTCTCACTCTAGCTGCTAAATGCTACCCCCACCCCTCTGCAGCCCCTGCCCTGACTGATCTACTTGCCCAACCAATCTGCCACAGGTTGACAGATGAAATGACAGAGCAAACTCTCTTGAGCTAATAGGCTGTATATCTTACCGTGTAGAGAACAATCTCAGAGTGTCAGAATTGGTCTTGAGGATGATCACCTTGGTCTAACTTGCAGAGGCAGGTTGAAGGAACCTCTGACGTTCACGCTAGCGAGTCAGTCGTTTTGGTTGTAGTTTCAGTAGTAGACAAAATCAAAACGTACAGCCTACAGCCCTGTATACGATTTATATACATCACGTTTGCTTAAAATGTATTCATATTTGATTTACACCTTATGTGCTCGTCTTCATACTCGCTTCATTGGCATTTAGTGTCCTAGTTATGCATATTCTCCACAACTTCCTTCCGAGCTTTATTTTTCTTCGTTTAATGAGAAGTCACATATGACAGGGTAAAATGAAACCATGGTGAGAAGTTTTTCTTCCAAACAGTAAATGGGAACTAATTGCAGATAGAAACTAAAGTGGTGAGTAAAGAAACGTCATGCTTTTTGGTGTGCTGTTTTAATGATTGGTACTTTTGCTCTGATTCTTCAGAATTGTTAAGACAGGTTCTCTTTAAAAATGCAGTACATGCCCAAAAGTATGTGGACACCTGTCCATCACACCCATCCTACACCTCATTCCAAAGGTGTTCAGTGGGGTTGAGGGCAGGGTTCTGTGCAGAACACTCAAGTTCTTCCACTCCAGCCTTAACACACCATGTCTTCATGGAGTTTGCTTTGTGCACAGGGGCATCGTCATCATGCTGGAACAGCTTTGGGCCTCTGAGTTCCAGTGAAGGGGAATTGCAATACCACAGCACACAAAAACATTCTAGACAACTGTGTGTTTCCAACTTTTGACCAACAGTTTGCGGGAGAACCACATATGATACTAATAATAGCACTGTTTGAGTCTTTTACCTAAAATGCTGATAAGCTAAATCACATAACTGTCTAATACTTATTGAACGTGACATATGTCTTCGGGTCATGTGATGTTAACTAGCTAATCAGTAGCGGTGAATTCTTGCTATGTATCAACAAAACTGACTGTTATATCAATGAAAGAATGAGAAAATCTGTGCTAGTTGCGAGCTAGTGTGATGTTTAAGTATTATTTTGAAGCATCTGCAATCGAAGTTTCAAGGATTGAATACAAAGATGCACTCAGTGTTACGGTTTAAACAACAAACCTGTTGAATTCTGAAATCTGATGACTTTGCGCATTCTGGATTCTCCGTAATAAGCTGTATATTGAGAGAGAGAGAGAGAGAGAGAGAGAGAGAGAGAGATTAAAAAAAAGTGGCTGGTGAGGGAAGGGCTGTTTATAGCTGCTATAATGTTAATGATGACAGGAATTAACTTGTCTCATGAACGTTCCACAACTTTAAGTGTAGCAAATGGATTAATAGCATCATGTGTTTAATCATTAATACATTAAAAATTGTAATATTTCTGTTATATAAGAGGAATAACATACTTCAGGCTATGCTGTTACTTCAGGGTGGCAACAATAGCTCCATTTTGTGTCAGGCTGCATCACACCACCCTGTCGTGGATTATTTTCCAATAGCAGCTCGCCCTGATGTGTTTTATTCCTTACATGATGTATTGCTGATTAATGGCCCCTGATAAAAGTTGAAATAATGATCTCTATATAGATAGAAATTAGAAAGAGTCCACGACTGACTACGTTCTCTGTATCTTCTCCTTAGATTAACGCCATGTGTTAGTGGAGATCTGATTCGGTCTGTCCCTTTGAGGTCATCATGGCATCAGAGAGGACCTTGGAGGACCCAGTTGTGGAGCGTGGTTCCCTCCCACTGGACATTGATGATGTACACGTACTGCTTCAAGGTCAGTTCTCAAGATATATATACAGTATCTGTTTTGGTTATTTTATTTTTATGCTCGCAGATGGACTTCCAGTGATTTAGACACATTCAACATAAAGAAAACTGGATTTAAACAACCTCCAGGATTAAATGGGTTCACAAAAAAACCATTACAATCCATTTCACCAATTAAATATTTAAACAGGAACAGAGGAATAAGTGAATTTCCACTGAATGAACCTGACCTACATCAAACATGAGCAGCTGCATCGTTTACGCTTTATGGCCGCTGACTTTCCACTGTAACGTGCCTGTTGTATGAAGGCAATTTATAGAGAATGGCTTTATAAATAAACAATCTCTTTTTACACCTAGAGTAGGTCACTATATCTTTCCATATAAACCACAACGATGGTTTATAATAATTAAGAGATTAAAGGAAGAATCAATTCTGTAAATACATGTATGTCTTAGTTACATTAGTAATGAGTTATTTATTAGATATTTGTGTGTGGTTATGCTCATATTTGTACTGAAATCCTTAATTTTCCTGATATTACCTGTTTTTAGAGCTCCACTGAGTTCTAATCAGAAATAAAATTGCTCAGGCTCTTTGCTTACAGCATTAGCAATTTAACGTTTTTCCCTTAAATGTTAAAGGAATAGGTATAATAGAAACAAGAAATGTTTATTTTTAAATATTTGATCAATTTCACCTGGAAAAGCTGAAAAGATGAATCGTATAATGATCTAATGCTTACCAAGAAGTGAAACATGGCCTCGGGTCACGTCACGTCATGTTAGCTAGCAATGTAATGAACAACATTTTTTGTGAAAACTTTGAAGCAATTAAAAAAAAAACTATTGGAGAGGTTGTTATTTGCAAACAGCATCAGTTTTCTATTTGTTTTTGGGTTTTTTTACTCCATTTCACACAGGTTAGGGTTTTTGTGAATGTTATATTCTGCGTTCTTCTTTCATGCCAAAAAGACAACTGGCTAACACCGTAATCCACTAGAGGCTATCTGTAACAAGTGGGGATAAATGATTCATTCATTTCCAGTAAACGCTTTATCCTGGTGGATCCCAGGAATGCTGGATGCGAAGCGGGAATACACTGAGTGAAATGCTCAGTCCATACATATACACACTCATTCACGCCTCGGGGTTATTTAGAGTAGCCAGTCTACTAACAGGATTGTTTTTGGGAGGTTGGAGGAAACCGGAGAACCCTGAGAAAACCCATACAGACACGGGGAGAACTTAGGGATCGAACCGGGGACCCTGGACCTGTGAGGCAGCAACGCTATTGCTGCACTACCCATAAAATATTCACTGATATTCATTTCTTGGGCTTCCCCCCCCCCCAACTCGACCTTGACCTTTCAGCAGCATTTGGCACAGTCAACCACAAGACTCTGTTGTCCATCCTTATGAGACTTGGAATTTATGGCACAGCATGGCAGTGGTTTGCTTCCTACCTGGAAGGCCGGTCATATCAGGTGATGTGGAGGGGATCCAGGCTCTCCACTGGTGTCTCACAAGGCTCAGGACTTGGTCCTCTTCTGTTCTCCCTCTATACTCGATCTCTTGGTGAGGTCATATCCTCACATGGTTTCTCATACCTCTGCTATGTGGATGACACTCAACTCACCCTCTCCTTCCCTCCCTCCGACACTCATGTTTCCACTCAGATCTCAGCATGTCTGGCAGACATCAAGTCAAAGATGGCAGCTCATCAGCTGAAACTTAATCCCAACAAAACTGAACTGCTGTTCATCCCAGGCGACTCGTCCCCACGTCAGGATCTTGTGATCTCCCTGGACAACTCTCTGATCTCACATTCGGTCACTGCGTGCAACCTTGGGGTTACCATGGACAATAATCTGTCCATTCCTCTCACATTGCTAATGTGTCACGCTCATGTTGATTAGTCCTTTACAACATCAGAAGGATTCATCCATTTCTATCCACACAGGCTACTCAGGTGCTTGTTCAGGCCCTTGTCATCTTGAGACTGGGCTACTGCAACTCTCTCCTCACAGGTCTGCCTCTGAGCACCATTTGACCTTTGCAACTGATCAGAATGCAGCTACACGACTCGTTTTCAATCTTCCTAAATTCCCCCACACCACCCCATTGCTGCGCTCCCTCCTTTGGCTTCCTGTAGTTGCCTGCATCAGATTTAAAACACCATTTACCTCAAAGCACGTATCACACCCCTCACTGCACCACACTCACTCCCATCCTCTAGCACTGCTTGACTGGTTCCACCATCTCTCAGGGTACAAGAAAGGCCTGCATCAAGACTCTTCTCTGTTCTGGCACCTTGGTGGTGGAGTGAACTTCCCCTAGATGTGCAAACAGCTGGGTCACTTGCTGTCTTCAAACGATATCTAAAGACCTCTACCCCTTCCTGAAGTACTTAAATGAGCACTTTCACTTAAAAAACGTTTTATCTGTGTACTTTTCTTACTATCTTACCTCCCCATCAGAGATTTTAGACTGATGGGATTCTTAGTCCGTGATCTAGTGAGCCAGTATCAGGATGTATTTATTGATAGAAACTTCAAAGCACTTTTGTAAGTTGCTCTGGATAAGGACATCTGTAAGGGCGTAAATGTAAATGTCTAACATTCAAACTGTAGTTAATGTTAGTGATACAAAACATGATGGCTAAGAAGAAACTCCAGCTCTTGGCACTGATGGGAAATTTAAGCTATTTTTGTCCAACTGAATAAATTCAATTATTATTTTACTGTACTTTTTAAGTCATTAGGCAAATTTTGGTGATATTATGAATTCACTTTCTCTAAATATATCTAAGTATGAAGATAATGCTTGCAATATGAATTCTAGCCCATTATTATAATTCTATACAATGCCACACATACTGTACTTTCAGGTCTATATTTAGAAGAAGTGTTTAACATAGAGTTTCCTCGGTCAAGAAGCCTTACAGATTGCAGTAGTCATTATCCTGTCTTGCATCACCTTGGACAGGTGCCATCTTATTTTATTACATTAATTTTTTTTTTTTTTTTATGAGTTAGTATGAGTCTAATCAGTATCACATTGTTCCTGGATGATGGACACATCCTCACATTGTTTCAATCACTGAAAATTCTTAGGTGGTATACGTTTAGTTTTCTCATAGCCGTTGGACAGTGTATTGTGTTTTTATCTGTTGATAATTTTACACCAAATAATTTCCTACTTGGACGAAGTCCTCTGGATTCGGCCAATCTGAGATATAAAAATCTAACCTGTGTAGACTTGTGTGGGTGTGTGTTACCTGAAAGGCGTGGTTGTTCTCATGCATGAAGCTGAATCCTACATCCTGATTACCATCACTAAGCCCTGCGCTTGCATAATATTCCTATATTTTGGACTTGCATGAACTTTTTTGTGGTTTCATTGTTCTCCATTTGCAAGCATTGATATGTATTTGCAAGCTGAGGCACATAAATTATTTTTACCCCAGCGCTTGCTTTGTGTGCACTGCATTTAAGGTTGAAAACCAGGTGATCTGAGTGATTGTAGGCAAAATGGGTGAGTTTGGAAGATTTGAAAATGATTATAGTTGCATTTTGGGCTGCTTTATTATGCAATTATTTATTATTTATCACACTAAATGAAATAAATTTGCCTGTAGGATCTTCAAAGCACAGTTAGAAACCAGGTGCATGATGTTGGCTAACAAAGCCTGCTGCAGATTTTTTACTAGAGATGGGACTGATCTGCAGATGTTTGGAAGTAATGAAGTACAAATGCTTGATTATTGTACTTAAGTAGAGTTTTCGGGTATCTGTTTTGTATTTGAGTATTTATTTTTCTGACAACTTTTTACTTTGACTCCTGATGTTTTAACACAAATATCTGTACTTTCTACTCCTTACGTTTTCAAATCAGGTTCGTTACTTTAGTTTTAATGCCTTTGAGGGGAATTATCGATGATTTTTATTTTGCATCGTTGCACGCCTTCCCAACATCAAGACCGATTTCGACATAAATGGACGAGACAATAACACAGAAAAGCCAACACTGATTAAACCAATCCAATCTGGCAACCCAACATGAGCTGCATTCAAATTCAGAAAACTGAGGCAAACAGCTTTTCTTTGAACTTTTAAATTTGAACGCTTTTGTGTAAACATACCAAATTGTTCGATTTAAATCCCTAACACTTTAGCTGGATGTAATGAATGCTCTTCAGATTCTTCAAATAAGTTATTAGCAAGCATGTAAGAAGCCTAGTAAGGTAAGTCAGCGATATGTTCATTAGGTTAACATGCTGTACTTAGTTGCTAATCAACATCGACTGCACGTGCAAGTGGATTATTTGTCACAAAGTACTTGGCAATTAAAATATTTGTAGTGGAGAAGCTTATATAAGGTATTATTTAGTTGGGTTTGCCTCCTTCTGTGCACACACCGACTCCCTGAAGTTAAGTTAGCCTTGCACAGAAACAGCTGGTACAGATGTCCTTCAAAGGGATACTTTTTACATTTATGCTTTGAGTACATTACAGAGCCTGTACTTATGTACTTTTACTTGAGAAAATAAGTTAAATCTTCTACTTATATCAGAGTATTTTTTTTTTAACACAGGTATCTGTACTTCTACTTAAGTAAAGAATGTAAGTACTTTTGTGACCTCTGCTGATCTCATACCCAGGATCAGTATTGGGCTGATTCCAGTTTAAAAAAAAAAAGGTATATCAGATATTGGAGAGAAAAAAAATGAATTTGATCTGATACTGTAACAAATGGAGACTTGGATTTGGAAAAAAAAATATTTTTTTGAACTGTAAATGTTAGATATATTTTGTTAGGATGGATTTTTATTATATTTATACATTATTATATTTATTATATTTGCAAGGGAAAATTTTTGTGTGTGTTTTTAGCTGTGTATCTTTTGATACAGTGATTTCAGTTCAAAGTGCATTCGATAAGATTAGTCTTTTTTTTGTTCTGTAAATGTTAAGTGGGTTTAACATTGGATTGATTTGATATTTTTTTTTCTTATTTATTCCTTGAGTCTACTCCCCCATTTCCGCCCATGTTCATGAATCTCCTCCCCCAGGATTATCCTGAGATCACTTGTTTGAATCACGATGATGCCGCAGCCATCTGTGGCCGGGAGCTCAAGAGAGCAAAATTGGCCTGTGCTCTCAGGGAGGGAGGGGTGGCATACTGTCTCTCCCCTGTCAATCACAGCGATACTAGCCAATCATGGGTGTCTGGAAGCTCATGCATGTGGAGTTGGGCGGACAGCGTTTTCCTCTGAGTGTGTTCCACTGCCTCTGACGCTGCATGACCAAAAGATGCAGTCGGCTGCCGTCACGTGCCTCGGAGGAAGCACGTAATGGCCTTCACCCTCTCTGGTCGGTCGCTGTCGTGTCATGGGTAGAGCTGTCTAGTGTCTAGGGAGAAAATCCAGGGGTGGGGGGGGAAGCATTCCACACCAGAAGTCCGTTTTCCAAATGGGTTTTCTCAGCGACGCAGTAAACTAAGGCGATGAATTAATTCATTGTTGTTGTTTTTTTATCATGTTCCAGGCTATTTGACTATTGCACATTTAAAAAAAGAATTTAAAGCGTAATTTTTAAAGAAAAAAAATATCAGATGGGTATCGAGGGGAAAAATGATATTGCTCCATCTATATATTTTTTAAACTATTATTAATCAGATACAGGAAGGGTAAAGCAGCCATGGCCTGAAGGCTAGAGAAGCAGCCTTGGGCCTGAAGGGTTGCAGGTTCGATTCCCGGGACTGGCAGGAAAAAAATGTGAGGAGAGTGAGCACTTTCCCCTCCCTCTGTGTGATGGCCGGAGA
>JAOTRR010000043.1:1639485-1661157 GCA_028570945.1 Gogo arcuatus | reverse complement strand
AGTACATGTGACAAAAATAAAGGCTTCGGCCTTGGTTCTTCTTCTTCTTCTTAAGAGAATGCTGAAAGTGTGCCCAACTGTCACCAGGACTACTACATATAATATATTTTTTGGTCATGCCAGAATTTCAAACATTTTAAAGTTAAATAAAAAAAAATTCATAAGTAATAGAAATTAATAAGACTTGTAACTGGGTGTGTGAACCTTTACATAGGACTAGTAGTGGAATATTTTTATTTGCTCATATCAGGTTCGTGGGATAAAGGAGGACCTGAATGGCCTCGGACCTAAGATCGAGGAGTTCAGGGCTGTGTGCAGGCAGCTACAGTCTCAACTAAAGAAACTCCCAGACTGCTCAGAAACTCCATTTGAAGCCGAGGCAGACGCTCTGGTGGACTCCTGGCTGGATGTAAGAGGGTTTTAACACAAGTCTGTCATCTTTTACAGTTCTCTGTCCCTATAGATAGGTTCATATTAAAATCTAGACATGTAAAAGTCTCTGCAGTCCTGAAGGTTCCATTGCAAATCTTCCTTAATGTTTTTTTGTGTACTATGCCTCTACAAAGGTCTCAGAGAAGACGGACGGCTACGTGGACAACCTGTGCATGGGTTTGGAGGTGTGGGAAAAGCAGCTGATGCTCGGGGGAGAGTTGGAGGTTTGGGCTGCTGCTAAACTCAGTCTTTTTGCCGAGCCAGACCCATTCAGCAGCGAGAAAGAGGTCTTCGAAATGAAGGTTTGGAAACCTACTGCCTGTTATGCGACGAGAGAAATTGTTTGCTGTAATGCATTACTAATATGTTTGTATTGTTATTTTGAATTTCAATTGTGTTAGGATGAAATCCAGATGCAGGAACAGAGCATCGAACAGTTTCGCAGGAAGTCGCTGGAGATCCAGGAGCTTCTGCAGAGCAAAGAGGCTCCACTGGAGCTACAGGTTGTTCATCCTTCTAAAGTCTTCCTAATGCTTTTCCTTCTGTAGGTCCTCCAGTGTCTTTTCTTGGCACCTGTCAATTGTGTTTCTCATACATGTCCTCAGGTCATGGAGACTGCTCTGAAGAAGAAGATGGAGCAGGTAAAGGAGCTTTTCGACAGCTGCACCGAAGTCTTCAAAGAGCTGCTGAGCGTCCGTGCGCACCTCCTCCAGAGGATTGAAGCCTGTCAAACAGCCATCCAGAGAATACACTCCTCAGTGAGAATGCTCTGTGCTGACAGCAAAGATCTGCTGCAGCAGCATCTACAGGTATTACTACAAATAGTGGAAATCCCTTCCAGTTCGTTCCAGTCAGTGTCACATCTGTACATCGTACCCACTCTGAACTTCCTCGGAATCTTCAGCCAAACAATAAACATTGAAGGATAGAGAAAGCTCACGTGATCACATTTTTTCATGGAGAGCCTGTCACTTTTACCGAAACAGGAATCATCTGTATTTGTGAAGTGCCCAATAGCCTTGTAGGTCTGGATTGTTAACTAGTTCTTCTTTGGCTTTCAAACTTCTGCCCTGCGCTTTTGTGATCTACGTTGCCTGAAAATGAGGCCAGGGAATTCTCTAGAAAATAACAACGGTCATGTAAAGGGAAAGAACGCTTTAGAAGTAAAGTTATTTGACGTCAAAAAAGCCGAAATGAATGGAAGTCAAAGGAAGTCTAATGCGAATTGGTTGTCTCACCCTCCTATGATTGCTACGCATTTTGAATGCTCAATTACCCCCTTGGTTTATTTCAACAACACCACTTCCTCGTTTTCGCAGAACACACAATGTAATCACCCCCTTTCTCACCAGTAGACTGACCTCTGGTGGCATGTGCTGTGCACTACAATACATCGCCTCAGTACAGCGTCTCTGTATCAGTTTAATAGAAAGAGGAGCATCTGTATTTTTGACAGTATTGAAAATATCATCAAAATTTCTAAATACCCTGGTATACCGTGATACCACCCAAGCCTAGCATACATTACCAGATCTCGTTTTGGATGCCATATTGTTAACACCATGACATGAACAAATTGTATCATTGACAACTACGCAGTTGCGCTTTCTCTTTTACATGTGGGACAATAAACTATAAAACCAGTCACATGACTCGTTCTCATGATCTGCTTCTAATCACAACCGCATGTTCCTGACCGGCACACTCCTCATAAAAAGCTAATACTTTTATTGAATCTTTGTGAAGTATCACTCCTACCATTCCACTAGTGATGATATTGAGTGTTTTGTTTTTATGCACACTTTTCTAATTAATTCTGTCTCCGGATATATCTACTTTGATTCTGGTTTCCCCTTTTGGATGTGTCTGCTTTGTTCAAAAAAAAAAACCCTCCACATGCATCTAAACTGCGTTTTTGCCTGACAAATTAGTAATTGACAACTTAGTCGACTTTTTAACTTATTTGCTGTTTTAATATATTCACTGTATTTTATGATGGTGTGTACAGTGCATTCTGAAAACCTGTTGAATGAATATCATATTTGTGACAAGCCAGAGTTGACTAAAAAGGAATTTTCTCAAACTATGTCTTGTTTCTTTGTTTGTTTCTCTCAAATGCATTTAGATTACATTTTAATTTATAAGCCTGTCTTGGTGGGAGGTGAATTAGAGGATTAAGTGGCTGATTTTTGAGAATAGAAACTTTAGCCATGGCCTTCTTTTTCAAGGCTCATTTTAGTGGGTTTGAACCAGCTACTTGGTGGCCCTAACCATATGACTATCGACTGTTACTCCATGCAACTCTCTGTAGGATCTTTCTGATCAGTTGCTGAATCGGGAGGAAGAGACTGACTCTCTGATGAAGGAAGTCGAGCTCATGTGCAGAGTGACTGCATGTCAGGCCCTAGAAGAACTGTCCAAGAAAAGCAAACGCCTCAAAGATAACATTGAAGTGGCTCGACACCTCATTAGTAAAAAGAAAGAACAGGGAGAGAAAAGCGTTCTCGTCCAATCAATTAAAGGTACACGTTATTATATTTATTTTGAGTGCTGGGTATTTTTTTTTTCTTAACAATTTTTCCCTTTCAGATGAGTGCCAGATGTTTGAGGACTGGCTACAGGATGCACAGCTTCCTGTCAATGAGTGTTTTGAGAACCCAGAGACGAGGGAGGATGTGGAGGCGTCCATGCAGAAACTACAAGTAAGCAAACCTGTGATGTTCGCCTTACAGCTGAAACTACTGTCAGAGCTGCTGTGATAGAAAATTAATCAACACTGTCTGACAAATCAGATTCGAGAATTCAACAGTGCTGTTATATAATAAAAAATAATTCCAAGACACTGAGACAACTGTGTGTTATATGTAGGATTTCCTGGCTTCTGAAGAAGGTGAGCAGCGACTTGCCCAGGTGAAGAAGGCTTTGGAGAAGAAAGATCAGGAGGAAGTCCCTGCTGAAATGCAGGCTGAACTTTGTGCCTGGGAGCAGGAGCAGGAAGGAGAGCTAAGCACACTCCGAGCTCATTGCCAGGGACGCCACAAACAGCTGGAGGACATCCTAATCAAACTCAACAGGTCAGGTTCTTACCATTTCTGTCTGTTGTTCAGTAATTCCATAAAATAAAATTGCTTTAAAGTACATTTTTTAAAAATAGCTTGCAAGCAGAATATGACCATTTCCAAGATTGGTTGCGGCAGAGAGAGAAGCTACCAGAGCAAAGGGAAAAGCTGAGACAAGTCCATGAGGATTTTCTTAAGGAAAGGTAACCCAATTTACACCAAATTTCTTTTTTATGACTTAGAGACACTCATTTTTATATATTCAGATTAAACTGTCTACAATCATATTTACAGATGCATTGAACGGATACTGGTTTGATACTGTGCTTATTTACTTCTAAAAAAAAAAAGAAAAAGAAAAAAGCTTGGATACCAACATCTGATACCATGTGATACTATGTGACATAACCCTAGTGTACATTGACGTGCTAATGAACATTTGACATGAACTGATCTGATCTGGACGTATTTCACGATTAATGATGGCAATCAATTTAAAGCAGACTGCAAACTGTGCCATCTGATAGTATCAGGAGGAACTACAGCATCCTGAAAAACAAATAAAATAAAATAACAAATAAAAACATCAGTACTTCATCAAGCCTAAGCACACTAATACACCTGTCTAAAGCACCTTACATGTGCGTTCAGAAAGATGACATAAATACAGCTAAATATTATGTGCTGTGATGTTCCTGATTGATTAAAAAATGGTATTGATGGTTTTCTAGTCACCTTACATCATATTATTTACTGTCTAGCGGGCGTATTGAGGCGTTCAGTGACTTGCTAGCTTCTGTAAGATTGAAAGGATTAAGAGGAGACCCCTTGCTAAGAGACAGCGAGTCCCTGGTGGACCAGTACCACAGTCTCGGAATTCGTTTGGAGAATCAATCTCAAATCTATAAATCATTGGAGAAGGAGGTAGAAATATTCCATATTACGGAGGAAAACACCAGGACGTGGGTGAGAAACTTAAAACAGAATCTGGAATCATTGGACAAAGACAAAGACGGTCCAACAGAGGAAAAGCTCCCGAAGATTCAGGTATGAACCCAGTTGTTTGATATCTGAGGTCCAGCATCTGTTTCAAATCTCAGGTAGAACACGTAGATAATTTCATGTTGTGTTGTCAGGCTGTTTTAGACCTACGTTTTGAGGGTGACTCCAAGATGGCAGCTTTAAAGATGGCTGGCGAGAGCTTGTGTTCTCATGTAGAGTTGGAGGAAAGCGTGCAGCAGGAACTTATCCAGACCCTGAGAAATATAGACGATGAATGGAGAAGAGTTCTGGATTCGGCGCAGCAGCTTAAAGCTCAGGCTGAGCTCCAACAGACTCTTCTCAAGGAACTAGAAGCTCTCCAAGATGAGAAGAAGAATACCCGGTCATGGGTGGATGAACAAATGCGAAAGCTGGACTTGCTGGACCAAGACACCCCAAAACAGGAAAAACACAAGACGTTACAGGTAGGTTCAAAGCCTAAGGTCATAGGGTGACTGAAGATGTTCGAGATATCTGGACGTTCAGAATATCTGCTCTGTATTTTATTCAGGAGGTCCTGAGTCTGGAACATGACGGCAACTCAAAATTAATAACTCTAAGAAAAAAGGGAGAAAGCGTATGTGCTCAGAAGGAGAGGAAGAGACACATCATTGAACAAAGCCAGAGCGAGTTGGAGGAGGAGTGGGCAAGGGTTCTGCAAACTGCACGGCAGATGAAGAACCAGATTGAGCATGAAGATTCTCTCTCCAAGGAACTAAAGAGCTACCAAGACCAGCTGGAATGCACACAAGCTTGGATTAGAAAGCTAAAAGTGACCCTGCAGTCCATGGATAAAGCCTCTCCAGCTGAGGAGATAACTACCCAAGCTCAGGTACTGGAAGAACTTAATATTTCTATACCATATTTTGTATTTTTTACTTTTGTATTTTGTTTGCAATATACATAAAATGGATATCCAAGATCTATGTATGAAACAGAAGTGTACAGAAATGTAAAATTTAAATCGAAAGAGCTAAATATTTATAGATGTCTTTATTTTTCTAAAATGCAGACTGTTTTGGTCCTTGGTCCAGAGGGTGACTCAAAACTTGCTGCTCTGAAGTATGCAGGCGAGTGTGTGTGTACTTGTGAAGGGCTGAAAGAAGACACGAGGCAGTCCATCCAGCAAACTCAGGGAGACTTAGAACAAGAGTGGAGAGAAGTGCTTGATTTTGCTCAAAACCTGAGGAACGAAGCGGAAATCCAGGTTGCTCTTGATAAGAAGCTTCAAGATTTTAATTCCCAAGAAGAAATCTTTCGAACGTGGGTCATAGAGCTGCAGAAGCAATTTGAATCACTGGACAAAGACGCTCCTCTACAGGAGATAATTGATACATCACAGGTAATGTACAGTTGATATAGGAAGCAGAATGAGATACAAAATGTATAGTATTTCTCTAATTTTTTATTGTTACCGTCAGACCATCCTGAACTCGCAGCCAGAGGCAGACTTGAAGATGGCTGCTCTGAAGAGTAAAGGAGAGAATCTGTACACAAAGCTGGATGAAAGCAGGAAGGAATCAATCCAGCAGACCCTTAGGGATGTTCAGGAGAAACTGAGAATTTTGATGGAAATTGCCAAAGAGCACAGAAAACAGGCTGAGCTCCAGGATTCTCTCTCCAAGGAGCTTCAAACTTTCCAATCAGAGGAAAAGAAGATACAATCCTGGGTTGAAGAGTTGAAGCTAGATTTGGTTTCACTGGGCAAAAGCACTCATGGCACCCAAGAGCAAATAGAGGAAAGGCTCAACAAAGCTCAAGTGAGTACCAGAGACACTGAATATGTCTCAGTTAAACTGTTCAGAGATGAAACACAATAAATAATGAACAGGTTAATCACCTGTGTCTCAGAGTAATATTGACTAATATTATATCTCGAATATCTCTCAGGCTGTTCTGAGCCTTCGACCTGAAGGAAACTGCAAAATGTCCTCCTTCAAAAGAAAAGCGGAGTGTCTGTGTGGTCGGGAAGATCTCGATGAACAAACGAGACGCACACTTGTGCTGAACCTGAAGTCCTTAGAAGAAGAATGGAAAGGAGTTCTCCAGAACGCTCAAGAGCTACACAGGTCTGCAAGCCAAAAGCACACATTAATAATAATATTAAATATGTGGATGATTCTGTGTCTAGGGTGCCACTTAATTTGCTTTAACCTTATTTTTCTTTCAGTATTTTTAACATCAAATCTAAGAAAATACACATTTAAACATTCAAAGTAAAAAAAAAAAAAGAACTATGGCTACATTTTGCTCTTAAATGAATATCACAATTGAATATTTAGCACATAACTAGCAAATAAACAAAATCTGGTTAATTAGCATCTATGCTAATGTCATGACAAAAAGGACATTACTGTGTTGATTGACTTAAAATGTATTTTTCTAATTAGTAATTTACTTTCAGTCCATGGTTGTATTTTCAATGTGACCTCATGAATCAATATCACAATATCGTTGGGGGAAAATAAGAATGAGAAAACGTAATTTTCTTCTTCCAATGATCTTCAGGAAATTTAGATTATTTTCCAACTTCAAGTTCCTGTTGAACATGTGGAACTTGTGGAATATGCCAAATATTTTGTAGGGGTGAATATGTTCAGGTAACAGGGATGAGTGAATATTTTGGGATGCTAAAATGAACGTTTCATAACCTGTCATAGATAACTTGTGGAAAAGAAAGATGTTTGACACAATAATATTTTTGAAGTATTTTAATGATTATGTTTCAAAGTTATGTGTAGTTGTAATGACCTGGGAGAGACAAAATCCTGTTTTCTAAATGCTGTAGAGGTTTTGTTCATGTTTTAAGATATTTCTTTTCAACATGCACAGTACCTCTGTTTAAAATGTCTTTCACCTTTGTTTTAGTGCATATTTTATAATTGTAATATTAGTGCCACAGAAATGGCACCTCAATCATGGAATAACTGTTAGGGCATACTCTATATTTGCACAGCAAACCTTAACAGTGACATTATTATTGATGAGAAATCTTTTCTCGTCTTCAGTCTCTTGAGGAGCGTGGTGGAACGTTTGGTTTCATGTCAGTGCCAAAGACAGCAGACCCAGTCTCGTGTGGAGCAGCTGAAGCAGCAGACGGCAGCGCTGCCTCGCCACTTCCCCTGGCCCGGATTAGGGGACCGCAGGCATGCAGTGGAGCAGGCTATGGCGCTTCTAGACAAGGCGAGGTCTCTGAGCCCTACCCTGTCCGCTCTCAAAGCCCTGGGACGAGAAATGAGCCAGCTCACACGGGACCCAAGCTGGACGGATCCGTCTTGGACAGCCATGGAGGAGTGCGTCCCGGGGTTAATCAAAGACTTACTGGTAGGATTGACGGAGCATTTAGTTTGCAGTTTCTGTAGCATTGAGAACAAATTGTTGTTTGAGTTTTTTGTATGTACAGGAATTGTGTGAGAGCCTAGAGGAGGGCATTCGCACAGAAAGAAACTGCGTTCAGCTGTTGGAGCAGCACAGTGCCTCTCAGGACTGGCTGAGAGAGCAAGTCAAAGGTTTTGGAGCTCTGCCTAGTGATCGCCATGGGTTACAGGGCTCTATTAGCACTTTAAAGGTTTGTATAAGATGAAAATGTAGAGACAATCAAAGGTTACTTCACCAATCTTTAAATATGTTTACGCTTGTAATCAAAAGCATTGTTTGTATGTCAGTTACATGCTATTGTTTCTAATCCACCGCATATAAATCATACACACAGTAAAGTCGAAGGTGTAGCTGCCTGTTCTAGTAACATTTAGTTAAAGGAAAAGCCCACCCTGAAACATTAAGTACATTTATATTGAAATATTTGTGATTGTTTAGTGAGCCAGATGTTCATTTGTTTGTTGAAGATCTATTTTTGATGTTCCTGTAAGAAGTTAGTACTTGCGTGTCTTACTGATGTCACAGAGGGACATTGTTATTGTTATTGTTTGTGCAGTTACAATGGCACTTCATAGGAGAACATTTTTTTCAGTCACTTTAAAAATGTTGAGCATAACAATGAGCAGTCAAATTAGGGAATCCATTGACATGAAAATAGAGCAACATGTCGATGAACACGTCATTCAGAGTGGATTTTTTTTTTCATTAACGGAACTGCTGTTTTTTTTTCATCATGATTCTCTGTCTTCAGGCTCTTCTTCGGACAGTGGAGAGGGAAGAAAGAGAGATGAGACAGCTCGACTCGGCTAAAGACGCCCTGATCAACTTGTGCACTCCAGGAGGTCGTGATGCGCTGACTTTAGAAACTGCCCACCTCCATAACCTTTGTGCGACCTCTGAGGGGGAAATAAAGGAGAGGCTTGTTGTATGTGAGACTAGATTGGCTGACATTGAATTGAAGATAGCTGAAAGAGCAGAGAGTCTCCGGGCACAGGCCGAGTGCATCCTGAATGATCTCAGAGCACAGGAATGTCTAGGATTTGTAGAAGGAAAGAAGAATATGAGCCAACTACAGGAAAACTGGAATATTTTGAAGGTACTGAACATATCTCAGCATTTATGGATATTAAAATAATCCTTTTTTCCAACAGTTTCACCTTCATTGCTTTTTCTTAGACCTGTGAGAAGGAGCTCGAGGCAATAGAGGGCAAAGTTCATGACCTGGGCCAGGCGATACACCTGGTGTCCCCTGAGGAGGATCTTCCTTCTAATGTAATTTCTCTTGTCGACACAGTGACCCAGCAGTACCGCAGGTACCAGAATTCATTTTCCAGTCATATTATCGCAACATTTCCTAACAGTAGTGAAGAAATGTGTGTCATTTGTTTTGCTCCATTTTTAGATTGCAGTCCAAGCTGTCCAAAGGACAGAACGACTGTGCTGACAGTGCAGTGCACTGTATGAGAGACACACTACAGGCCCTGCGTTCCTGGACCCAGTCAACACACTCACAACCTCTTTCTGACTCGGCTTACACCATTCAGGTTTGTATGCACAGCGTGCACGCTATACTACACTACTGCAGAGCTATGATGTATCGTAATTAAAAAGATACAACACCTTTCGTGTCATTTTTCCTCAGGCGATGATAGAGGAAGGTGCAGTGCTGCATAAGAACCTGCAGGTGGCAGTGTCACATCAGCAGCTGCTCAGGGACTGTCTGGATCAAGAGCTCGCCGACAAGCTGGAGAGAGACGGATCAAATGCATTAAAGGATGCAGATACGCTCATTAAGCAACTTCAGCAGCAGCTACAGGTGACAATTTGAATTCAGTTTACTTTATTTTCAGGTCACACTTACTATGAATCAGGTATACATAATGCTTAACAATGCATTTATAACGCATTATATAGCATAGTAATATCTTATAATACCTGACATACACTTGTATGAATGCTGATATGTACTTATAGTTACAAACACTATAACAGAGGCACTAGTATAGCAGCTGTATCATAGGTTATAATTCATTATAAAGTCTTGCATACTATATGTAATACCTTTTAATGCCTGACACGCACGTACATAAATGCTCACATGTGGTTCTAGTTACATGCACTATAACATTTAATAATTGTGTCTGTACCGCAGGGTATAATTCACTATAATGTCTTACATAGCATACATAATCCCTTATAATCCGTGGCATGCACGTATATGTGCTCAGTTATCGTTACATGTTAGGGACATGTGTAACACTTTATTATGCATGATTATGTGACTTGATCATGATAGGTGCATTCAGACATTATAATATCTATTCTAATTTTGTAACATATACTCTTGTACGGCATCTGCACCACAGGTCATCAAAATGTGTTCGGTAGCATGCATAATATCTCATAATTCCTGGCATATGCTTGTATAAATGCTCATATGATTTATAGTTGCATAGCATTTTACTAATCATGAGTATATGGCTTCATAATGTCTGTTTGTAAGTATAGTGTTGTCACTAATGTTGTAATGATCTATAACAGAGACTTGCGTAATACGTGTTACACAGTTTGTGTCATTGTAACATACATCACATAAAAGTGCATTGTGCCAGGTCATTACAGGTTTAAGTGAAGTGAGCTTTTCAAACATATCGTAAATGTGCATGTTATGATGCATTATAATGCATTACAACTTTAGTGCACTACGACATTAGTGTGTATAGCATTTTTCTGAACAGATATTATAAAGTCATGTGCAAGGTTTATGCACAGTTGTGTGTAATTAATTAACTAACGACTTATGAACAATTATACAGGCTTACATTAGGCATCCTAAAGCATAACGTGTGCTGTACTACATAATTCATCATGGATACAGAATTCATAGGAAGTGTTATCAGTCTTTTCTACAAGTTTATAATAGTAACTTTATCAGTATCACTGTCAGTGGGTATAATTCACTAATTTTACTTTTTATGATTCAGGATCTTGAGGTGGAAAGGATGAAAAATAAAGCTCTTACATTGTCACTGGAAACACATCCCAGTCATTTGGTCTCAGAGGTAAAACAGAACTAGTGGAATTTCAAAATGTATGATATATCCTTCTTCTCTCATGAAAACTTTTAATTTCACAAAACAAAATACAATTAGATCTTCATGCATCTTTTATTTCTAGTCATTAACTTGTGGACCTTTGGCTTCTGTAGCTTCTTCATCTTTAATTGCCAGGATCAGGGTCATTATTTAGACTTTTTAGTCTGTGCTTTAAGCTTTGTCTTTGTCATGGCATTATGCTAGGTTTCCTGTGAATGGCCCAGCACACTGGATACTACCACAAAGGTTGAGCTTGATTGTTCAAAGCCTCAAGATATTTCCTCTGCTCAAGTGGCCAGTGCTAAAAGTTCAGTGGTTGAATCTCTTGTAATTGTGTGTAGAGATGTTACCATGTCAATTATTGAAGAAACTCCAGAAAAAACAGAAGAACCACTGGAAACATTAGTGCAAGATGATGTTCTAGCTGATAATCAGTCAGATGACACCTTAACTATGGCATCTGAACAGAAATCAACTATAACCTCTGAACTAGACAAACCAACTGATGTAGCTGGATCTGAAAATCTAAGAACAGAGTTTCAGCCTCTCCATGCTGATCTCCATGTTTTAGAATCTGTCACAGAGAGAATAAAACCATCTGAAGAGTTAGACAAAAGAGCACTTCCACTGAACACCCCTGTCTCCATAATCATGGACAGAGATCTCAGTGAGGAGATTTCAGGAGAGATAGAATTTCCCACAGCAGACTGGTCACTGACAGCACAACATTTTGATGGTTTGTCTACCACAGCTTTGGCTGTGCAGTCTGATGTAGTACCAGAAGTTTATGATTCTGTCATTGGTCCAGCCAAAGTTGAAGGAAAAATTGAGATGGAGACGAAGGGAAGGGAAAAGATACAACCCGCCTTGTGTGAAGAGCTCCGTGACGCTGAGACATCCGTGGAAGGAAAACCTAAGGAATCGATTGGAAGTGATAAGAGTACAATATATGTTCACAGTCTTGACCGAGACTCTGATGTAGTTGAAGAAGCACATAGGAAGTGGTCATTTACTTCTGATTCCTGTGTACTTATGAGTGAGGATGGTAAAATCCCAAAAAAGAAAATAGCTGCGTTAATTCTTGATGCAGACACAGTACGTATTCATACTACTGAGGTCCCTGGCTCAACTGACCATAATGCAGGGAGAATTGATTCAGCTTCAGATACTGGCTATGATACCACTTTGTCTCAACAAGTGGAAAGGTTTACATCAGATGAAACGAGAAAAGAATTTGACAGTACGACCTCTCTGGATCAACCAGAACTGGAAAATGCCAGTCATCCCCCTGAGGAAAATATTGATAGAACTTTACAAACTCTTTACCATGAACCAAATACCACACAAACTGAGAGAGAAGGAACCTGGACAACAAACAATGGTCCACAGGAAGTCCAGAGAGTGATGGAACCACTTGAACACTGGACTGTGAATAATGGCCCTCGAGAGAACCAACGCAGATGCGTCATTCTGGAAAGACGGGACGGACTAGAGATACAGCGAGAACCAGCTGCTGAGGCAAACATGCCAGCACTGGATGCTGCCACAAGTAAACCTGGCAGATCAGTAACAGATATTTCCGAACCTGAAGTTACAGAAAACATTGAACTTGAAGTGGGTAAAGAGTTAGTTGAAACTGAAGACAGCGAGAGAGTAGTATCAAATGCAAAGAAACAGTCTGAGACATTAGAGGTCATAGGGACATTACCAACTCCACCACCTAGAAGGAAACTAGAGAAGGAAACTTCCTTGATTAGTGAAGACAAGCTAGTGGAAGAAGTGGATAAGGTAATTGTGGAAGTTGAGAACACAAAAAGGACAATAGTGAAAGGTGAGACTAAACCAACCCCACCAACCAGACAATCTAAGGAAAGTGAAAAGTTATCAGTCAGTTCAGACGTCCAGTCTGAAGAGGCAAATCTTCCTGTACCAACCAGTCAACAATACAAACATGATGAAACCCAGTTACCACCTGCAGAGGTTTTTCCAACTCCACTAAAAAGACACAAGGACAAGTTAGGAGATGAAAGGCTGTCACTGGATCTTGATGCTCAGCCAGCCCCACCAGAAAAAAGACAAAAAGAGAAGGCAGAGCATCAACAACTTGAACTGGAGAAGACGAGTAAAACAGCAACTGTTGAGGAGCCTCTTGTAAAACCAACTCCACCAGTGAGGCGAAAAGAAAGTCAGGCTGAAAGTGATAGCACCTCAGTAGTGTCAAAAACGCAAATAATGGAGGAGATACTGGTGAAACCCACACTTCCAGCAAGAAAGAGAGATAGCAGAAATGTGACTAACCCAGTGTTCGACAGCAGTGATTTGGACAGCAGTGATTTGGACAAAACAAGGACAAAAGAGAGAGCTGTTCTGGAGTCTCTTGAAAAACCAACTCCACCAGTGAGACGAAAAGCAAGCTCAGATGAAAGTTCCGTTATCACTCCACTGGTGTCCAAACCTCAAGGAATACCAGAGGATATACTGGTGAAACCCACATCTCCAACAAGGAAGAAAGATGGCAGAAGTGTAAGAGATACCATAGCTAAAGAACTGGACAGTCAAATATCTAAGAGCGGTGAATTGGAGAAGACAGTGACACAAGGAAGAGCTGTTGAGGAACCTTTTGTAAAACCAACCCCACCAGTAAGAAGAAAAGGAAGTCAAGTAAGTCAAATCCAAGAAATGGAGGAGACATTGGTGAAACCCACACCTCCAACAAGAAGGAGAGATAGTAGAAATTTCAGTGACAGGGCCTATGAAGAAATGGCCAGTAAAATTTCAAGTAGCACTGATTTGGAGAAGACGGTGACACAAGAGAATGCTCTTGATGAGCCACTTATTAAACCAACTCCACCCGTGAGACGAAAAGTGTCAAGTCAAATTGAAAGTGTCACTGTTTCAGCGCTTTCCAAAATCCAAGAAGTAGGGGAGAATATAGTGAAATCCACACCTCCAGCAAGAAGTAGAGATAACAGAAATGTGAGCGACAAAGTAGCCATCAAAATTTCCAGCAGCACTGGTTTGGAGAAGGCAGTGACACAGGAAAAAGCTCTTGTGGAGCCTCTTCTAAAACCAACTCCACCAGTGAGACAAAAAGCAGGTCAAGTTGAAAGTAATGTTATTTCAGTTGAGTCAAAAGCCCAAGAAGGAGAGGCTACATTGTTGAAACCCACGCCACCAATAAGACGGAGAAATAGCGGCAATATGACTGACACAGGGGCCAGTAGAATTTCCAGCAGCTGCAATTTGGAGAATTCAACTTTGGTGACACCAGAAGGAGTTGTTGAAGAGACTCTTGTAAAACCAACTCCACCAGTGAGACGAAAAATAAGTCAAGCTGAAAGTGACATTTCCATTGTTGATAAATCCAAAGAAATGGAGGAGACTTTAGTGAAACCCTCACCTCTAACAAGAAGGAGAGATAGCAGAAATGTGAGTGACATAGTAGCCATCAAAATTTCCAGCAGCACTGATTTGGAGAACTCAGTGACACAAGAAACATCTGTTGAGGAGCCCCTTATTAAACCATCTCCACCAATGAGACGAAAAACAAGCCCACCTGAAAGTGACCATTCCATGCTTTGTAAAACCCAAAAAATGGAGGAGACTTTGGTGAAACCAACACCTCTGTCAGGAAAGAGAGATAGTGGGAATGTGGATGAAGCTGTACCTCAACAAATGGAGAGCACAATTTCCCGCAGTGCTGATTTGGACAAGACGGTAACAAAAGAGAGTGCTGATGAGGAGGATCTTTTAAAACCGACTCCTGCAGTGGGACAAGAAGCAAGACAAGCTGAAAGTGACATTTCTCCAATGGTTTGCAAACCCCAGGAGCCAGAGGAGACACTGGTGAAACCCACACCGCCAACAAGGAGTGGTAGCAAAATTAAGAGTAATACAGTTACTGAAGTTTCTCAATCTGAGGTACAGGAGAGTCTGAGTGAACCAACTCTGAGGGAAAAACACAACGAAGTAGAGCATGAAAGTATCAAAGTATCATCTGTCACAGAACCTGAAGAAGCTCTGCCGAAACCAACCACACCAGTAGACCAAAAGAAGGATACAACTACAACTGATCTTGATATGATTCCAATTAAAGTAGAAGAGCCACCGATCCAACCAACCCCACCAACCGAGAAGATAGAAGAAAGTGTTGAGATCCAACCAATGATCAAACAAAAGGATGAGCAGCCTGAGAAAGACCTCTGTTCTGCTCTGGGCATGGAATCTACAGAAGGCTTGACTGAGATTGAAAGCATTGGTTTGGTTGAGGTAACAGGAAATTGCATGTATGTAAAAGATGTGCCTGGCATTGGAGTCTGTTCTTTGTTGCATGATGCACATTGTCTGCATGTTTCCCACATAGTCTTTACCAAAGATACAAGAAGGGTATTTGTGATAAGTGACAAGTCACATTAATGAATTGTGTTCCATGTGGATATAAACATGCCCTGGAATCTGGAAGTCAATCACCATTTAGTTGTCAACATATTTGTATTATTGAGAAGAAAAAAAAGAAATTGAATAATTGGGCAGAAAATGTTTTTGGCTATAGGCTACTACATACTGCCTTCATTAGTTTTACTTGCATCTTTTTTTAAATAAATGAAGTCAAGTAACTCATTTTTTGTGATTACCATGCTAATATAATTGTATGTGAATAATTTTTTTTTTAATCAAATTTGATTCCTGTCTATAATGCATGCGATGTTTTTGGTCTGAAATATGTTCAGTAGTGTTTGTATGACAATTTTTACAGAATCCCAATGACCAAAGCCTCACCACCATCTTGAGCCATCTTGAAGGGCACCAAAGTCTTGTGTATATATTAATGTCCAGGATTTAGATTAAACATTCTATTTAATATGGTTTGATGGTCATAGCAAGTGAACAAGGTCATGAATAGATGAAGATCGCTCAAGTTGTTTGAGCAGATAGGGGAAATGTTGAGAGAGCAGGCCTTAGGAAACCGTTTGGCAAAGATGGATCAGCCTTTCTATCTAAGAATTCTTGGTTCCTTTAAAAGAAATCTATTATCTAACTTTGGTGGCATAGATGGACTAGAATACCACAATATGCAACATTTGAATGTCTTGAATGATTTTTGTTTAGTGACTAACTAAGCCTAACTAAGACTAACTATTGTTGGTGTTGTACAAGTTCACTAATCACGATATGGTTTTTACCATTTCTCATTGAATCATTGTGTTGTGTCTTTACGTTGTAGGCACAAGTACATGATGCAGGTAAATCAGAAATCCCCAGTCAGGATGCCTCAGTAGCCAGAAGTATTGATGTGTCTGAGGTGTTGGAAGAAGAAGAAGAAGAACCACTTGGTGCTACAATGAATAATATTTTCAGTGAGATTGAAAAGATGTCTAAGACAAGACCAAATAGCCTGCTAATTGAGGTATTACTCAGAGCTGCTATATTTTTTGTAATTGGTGGATTGACCAAACCACCCAACTAATATTAGATGTATGCAGTCCAGTCACTTTCAGATTTAGCCACTTAACCCTGCCTCTGTGTTTTTTGTGACTACAGAGCAGGCCTTATGAAGATCCTCTGGACATTCTCAACACCTCTGATGCTGACCTTGAGGCCCAGTTGAACAGATTGGTGCTCTGCGTACTGAGTTGCCGTAACAGCCTTGCAGTGCTCAACCCTACAGATATGGCCAAACAAGTAGAAGAGGCTGAGGTTAGTTAGCAGGATAGCTGATCTTTTGATGAAAAGTTGTAAATTAAAGAGAAAAAAATTTTTATTCACATTCTTGGACCATGGTCTCTAAATGTATTGTTTTATCAATCAGTTTTGCAGACAGAGTGCTCAGAAGCAAGTTTCCTCTATCTCAAAGCAAGATAACATTAATGGTGATGTTAGCGCTCTTGCCACTGGCTCAGCCAACGACCCTGAGGCTATGCAGCGACTGAGTTGCCAGTGGACAGAGGCATTGTGGGATGCATCTGGCACTGTACACACCAAGGAGGCACAATTGCAGCTTGTGATTGACTATGACAGACAAATGCAGAAAGCCAAAGCTACTCTTGAGAAACTGGCAGGTGAACTGGAGTCTTTGAAAATGTAAGTATTCAAGAAGAGTTGTAGTTGATTTATAATATTACTTATTCCCGCCCACTAGCTAGCTCTATCCAATCGCACGACAGCTAACAACCAAGACGTATGAAGCTACCATATCTTTTCTTTTGATTCATTCTCCATTGGAATTCACTTTGAGTTTTAGTTTTTAATTTTTTTTATTTTTAGTATTTAACTTTTGTTTGGAAAACAGATTTACCTGGCTGCACATAAAACGAATGCAATACAAGCTCTGTGGTGCCATTGGTATTCCATGGCAGTTTTTTTATGTTGTGTTTACTGTCAAAATGGTCCGAAACATTATGAATTTTAAAATTGTAAGACTAATTTGCAAATTGAAAACTTGCATATTTTTGGTGGCCTGGGTAAATCCTTCACATGGTCAGATTTTTTTTTTCTTTTTTTTTTTTTTTTCTTTTTTTTTTCTTTTACTATTTATAGTTAAAACTACAGATTCCAACTCTACTGTGGTTCTGGTTATCTGACTTTTAGCCAAATTGATTGTCCATTTTACTATGACGTGTAACTAGACAAAAACATGATCAAAGTGTAACATTCACTATGAGAGGAAATCACACTTGACTAGTGATGTTTCAGACATCTTTTGGCAGACTGAATATTTTTACCACTGTGTTTGTTAAACTGGCTCCTGACATGATCTTTGCTAGAAGATAGCCTTTTTTCACTTTTGGCAAAATATATTTATGGTTGAGCTGTCAACATGTGTTGGGCAGATAAACCCTGGTAGGCCCTCCGCCCCCCCTCCAGAATTCACCTGCAGTTACATCCCATGGGTGTCCAAGCCCACCACCCATATACTTTCTATGTACAGACATGTACTATAGTGGTACATCATTTAATTTTGTCCCAAACATTACTGAACTTCAGAATTGTTTTCTCTTTAATATCCATACATTTGAAGGTGTCCAGTTGAAAGCAGTTTTGTTGAGGAGCAGAGACTGCGCTCCTTCCTGAGGACTATGGAACAGGAGAGGACAGTCATTGGAGAGCTGATCCAGACACATTCCCAGCTATCACCCCACCTCAGCCAGCCTGAGAGAGCAGCAGCACAGTCGCAACAGAGCATCTTGCAGTGCCAATGGAAGGCACTGGAGAGATCTGCTGAGAAAACGTTGCATAATGTCAGTGCTTACACCAAAGAGTGTTTCGACCTTCTGGAGGATATCAATACTTTAAAAGATCATATGGAGAACTTTCATAAGATCTTGGCATCACCTTGGATTTCATCTGCTGAGAGGAGAGCGCAAGAAATGATTGAGCTCAGCGCTGAGCTCACAGCTGCCAAACACAGATATTTTGATCTCCATCAAAGATTTGAAGGTCTCTCGCAAGGATGTAATTTCATGATCGAGTTGTGTAATGTACAGCAAGGCTTATGGAGTGTCAAAGATCACATGGATCTGATTGATGAGGAGTTGGCTTTTTCAATCCCGACCAGCAACAGCCCAACCATGGTCAAAATCATCAAAGTGGTAACAGAAGCCCTAGCTTGGGCCAAGAAGACAGAGTATGAAATTGAGAATAGGCAAAGGAAGGTTTCTCTGCTTCCTGAAGAAGTCCATCGGCAAATCAAGGACTTTAAGAAGCTGCATTCAGAGATCACCTCTAAGAAGATACAGTTAACCACTCTGACTGAGGAGGTAACTGAGTTGATCCCAGATCTTGACAAACCCGATGTTTCTGTTGTCACTTCCTTTTTGGAACTATTGGCAAGTTTGTCAAAATCGACAGCAGAAAAACTAGCCACTGCTATGGAAGAAATACAGTTAAGTCTTCAGACTCGGGAGAAGATTTCAGAGCAGATCGCGGATGTGGATTCCTGGATTCTGTGCCACCTTCATAAGGAATCTCTGAGTCGAGAGGATTTCCAAAGCTTGAGCGCAGCAGATCTCGATCGAAGGTTACGGCAGAGTCAGGATACGCTCCGTGAGGCAGAAAAACACTCTGGGATAGCAGAGGCTTTGCTAATGAAGAGTAAAGACATTACTTCTGAGCTTAGCATCTCTGAGAATGCATTTCTGTATGAGAAACTCACCAAGCTTCAGGAAGACGTAAAGGGCATAATCAACTATGAGAAATCCTCCATCCTGGAGATAACAGATATTTTACAGAACCAAGAGACATCAGAACAGAAAATGGCTTCTTTAGAGCAGAAACTGAGACAGATAATGATAGACATGAAAGGACATACATTTCCCATCACTAAGGACACTCTGTCTGCCATTGAGCCTTTCAAACGCATGCTTGTAGAGCACAGGTTTCAGGTTGAACAAATAAACACCTCAGCAGAAGGCAAGAGGAGAGAGTTGCTATGTGTGATCTCTGAGCTCCATCATAAAATGAAAGCTTTTCATATTAAATCTCAAATCCATGAAATGTTCCTCAACCTCAAGCAGCGTATTGAGGATCTTCGGGAACATGTAGAGCTCTATGTCCCAAAGACGAAAGATGAAAGCATTGCCAAAGAGGAACGCTATAAGGTCTGTCAGTCTCTTCTTACCCAGATTCCGGTAATCAAACTTATGTACAAGGAAGTATCAGATGAACTTATAAACATCTCACCAGACCTTTATCCATCTCAACTAGCTACCGAACAAGAGAGGCTCAAACAAAACCTTGACAGTCTTAACACTTGGGAGATGGCTATCCAAAATAACCTTCAGATTGTGGAATGGGACATTCTGAAAGATATAAATTATCTCTCAGAGCAAAGAGTGGTACGCGGTTTCCTCAAAGAGGTCAGTCAGGTGCTAGAGAAGACTTCTGAGGTGGAGTCTAACCAGGGAGCTGTTGAAAATGAACTCAGAAAGTTTCTTAAACTTAAGAAGAACGTCAAAGCTAGAATGCGGGTTCTGGAGGTTTTGGAAATTAAAAATGGACACCAGCAAGGGTCTCGAAATGCTAAAGACATTGCAGACTTGGCCAAAAGTATCTTGGACAAGTGTGACCAAAGATTGGTAAGTAAAAACTGTATAGAATCCAAACTATGTGATTTTTGGAATCTAAATTGTAAATTAATTTCACATATGTTTCCTAGGTGGACCTGTCCAAAGCAAAGGAATTATTGAAAAACTATTCGAGAGGAGTCAGAAATGCCAATCAGTTTCTCCAGAGGACTGAATCCATTCTCCTCCCATCTCTCTGCTCACCAAGGAGCTGTTCAGAAAGGCTGAAGGATGTCCAACAGGCCCTGTTAACTTTAGACAAAGAGTTCCAATCCCATCTCACTGAAATTCAGACTCTTGCTCCCTTCAGTCCTTTATTTTCAGCACAGAAGGTAGAAAAATTACAAGCTGAGATTCTAGGCTGCCTCTTGGTTCGAATGTCTGCTCTTAAAGCCCAGGCCCAGCTGAGACTAGAAGCTTTAGAGAGGTACATAATAATTGAAAGGTTTTTAATTTTTGTTCTGGATCAGTAGTTTATACTGTAATTGTCCTTTGTATTGTAAGGTGTGTTAACAGCCAGAGAAGCACCCGTGTGTGCTACGAAGAGCAGTGCCGATGTGTCCGGGACTTAGAAACAACCCTGGTGGAGTGCGCCTCGAAAAAAATCACGTCTCAGACAGACTGCCATGACCAGCAAGAGAAACTTAAAGTAAGGAAAGTGATTATGGCATGCAAAGTGTAGGTACGGTATTATTTTGGTTAAAGAACAAACTCATTTTGTCCTCTTGGCTGTTCAGAAACTGGTTAAAGAGGTCGACATCCTGCCTGGGAAACTGGATGAGCTGAGAGAGTGGTGTCCAGTGCAGGGTTGCCGTGGCAACAGGGACGATGCTGTAAACTCTCTCTGGGGTCAGGTGGGCAGGCTGCGGCAGTGTGCCGGAGATCTGCTCGCGCACTCAGCGTGGAGGGGAGAGGAATGGATACGCATCAGAACGAGCGTAAGTTACATCATATCTCGACCTGATGTCATGAGAAGTGTCATACGAATTCTGTGGTTTCATAACTGGAGGTTTGTGAACCCCTGGAGGTTAAAGGTGACATTGCAAGGGGGTTCAGATTTAAAATTGTAAAAAATAAGAAGAAGAAAAAGAGGAAGAAGAAATGATAAATATGTTCATATATTTTACATGCTAAAAAATAACATGCTTTATGTGACAGTTTTGTCTTTTTTTTTCCACAAAAGTTTCACTTAAAGTTTCAAGGTGTACTTAAGGCAAGTCATTTTGGGTGACAGAGTGTGGAGACCCCTGATCCACGACAGTGTGATCGGATTTAATTTGATTTGATACAAAGAAGTTCTAAGAAAAGGTACAAAAATAAATCACTCGCTTAAGGCCTTAACCTTTGGAAATTTGTACGTATTGTTACGAATGCAATACATTTTGTACAGTGCCAGTCAAATGTTTGTACACCCCTAATCATTCATAGGTGTTTCTGTATTTTGGCTATTTTCTACATTGTAGAACAATACTGAAGACATTAAAACTATGAAATAACATGAAACATATATGGAATTATGTGTTACACAAAATAAAGTGTTAACAAAACATGTTTGATATTTTAGATTCTTCAAAGTAGCCAGCGTTTACCTTGATGACGCTTTGC
>JAOTRR010000043.1:1617352-1639385 GCA_028570945.1 Gogo arcuatus | reverse complement strand
TAGTAATCCATATTATGTCAAGAACCGCTCAACTAAGTAAAGAGAAACGACATCCGTCGTTACTTTAAGACATGAAGTGACTTTTAATTAATAAAAATATAGAAAAACCAGGGTAGAAAGGGTAAATTAGAACTTACAAGTCAGGAATTCGGGCAACATCCACCTTGCCGCATTGAGTTCTCTGACATAAAACTACCTGTCATCACGACAGTATGGCAGCACACACACACCGGCTTCAATGGTAAATGGATTTCTGAACTTTGGCCAGGTTTTTTTGTTTGTTTTTTTTTTGTTGTTTTTTTTAAAGTGATCAGTCTGTTGAACTACTTTGCTAGGTCCGCAAGTTAATTATCCCCGCAATGTACAAAGAAAGTGAGAAGAAGTTTGGGTCTACTGGCTCTCAAATCTCTTGACATTTCACAAATGGGCTTCCCTGTATTTGCCTATGAGCTTGTTTGCTGGATTTTTGTTTCACAGATGGAAAAAGCATCATCTGTCCTGGAGCAGATGGAGGCTGAGTTGCCAGAGAGCAGCAGAGAAAAGGCCACTGCTGAGGAGCTTCAGGAGCTGCTGGAGTTTTGGTCACCATACCAGGACAGACTGGACTGCGAGCATCGAGCTCTGTCTGCACTGGAACTGCGAGTTGCTAGGCTGCTGAGAGTCCCCTCCCACTTGGAACAAGCCCCACCTATTCCACTCTGTCAGGAGCTGCAAACCATGCAAGAGCGCTACCACAGGTCAGAGGTCACCATTTTATGCATTATTAAAAATATTATTATATTTTTTCACTTTACAGCTTTGCAAGGTTGGTTTACTCGTTGCAGAGTAACGTCCTGGAAATGCGTGGAATTACACTCGGCATAACAGCAAAACTGGGTCAAATTTGGACCTCATTATTACATTCCAGAGGGAACAAACAATGACATGATTGCATTACGCACAGTTAGTTTGGCTTTGCAAGTATGGGCTTGCGTTGTTTTTTTTTTGTTGTTTTGTTTTTTTTTGTTTGCGATATCAGCACATCTGTAAATGAATGCACCAAGTTGCAGTCACAACACCAAGTTTAGACAGGTGTCTTCTCAGATAATCTTCCCAGGTATTGAAAACCGTTTGACTTGCGTGTCTTGCAGTCTAAAGTCTCAGAGTGCTCAGGGTCATAAGGCAGTACAGGCGGAGATGGAGGAGAGGACGAAGGTATGTGAGGAGCTTCAGGGGATCCGGGAATGGCTTGCAGCTGCAGGGACTGTGCTGTCAGAGCTGGAGCAAGCGCCCAACACAGAACGCCTGCAGGTGGGTTTATCTCCATCTAAAACCATTTTAGACAAAAAAGCTGTGAGCAACAGTTTGAGCAAATGCACACCTTTGAATGTCAGAAATAAGTTGTTCTCTGATCATTATAATGCACTCAGAAAAAGTGCAACTTTGTACACCACTTAATGTTGACATTTGATTAAATATAGTAACCCTAATAAACCAGTCAATTCCCGCACATCTTTAGGAAGGAGAGCATTCTCAGCTACCTTTAATATTTTCGACATCTTTGTTGACATAGAGTAATAAAGTAAGACGATCTGTTCGGTTGGCAACTTCCATCTTTTCCAGTGTTTCCTGGAGTAATGGTACTGATGAGCACTGAAGTGGTTTTGCATCTGCACAATGCTCTGTTTGTTCCTGAAAAAACGTTAGCACCCAGAATCCAGAAGTTGGACTTGGAATATCGTAAAGCTCAGCAAAAATTTACTTATGTTTCATTGTTGTTGTTTAACTCAAGATTTGCACTTCCCACACAACAGCCCAAGTCTCACCCTTACTTCACCTGGATCCTGTAGATTTGAATTTTGAAGTGTTGATGCTGTAATCAGAGAGACTGTCCTGTGCTCATCCACAATCTGCTCACGCTTTACTATTTTGAGTCTGGTTTCTTCCTTGGGTTATCTCAGGACGTTTTTCTTTGCCACTGTCACCTCTGGTTTGCTCATTAGGGATCTAAATCAATATACGGATTTCTGTAAACAATATCTGTTGTTAAAAGCATTGCACAGATAAAACTGAATTGAATTCGACGTTCATACCACTACTGACATTTAGTTTCTGTGGAGAAGTGCTCCTGGAAGCCACGGTGGCAGTTAGTTTTATGTTTCATGGTTTAAATAATGCGCCAACTTGACTGAGGTGCTGTTTGGTCTGAACAGGACTTGCTTTCGAGTAAAAGTTTTTCTGACTCTTATGCCTGCATGCCAGCGCCAGTCAGGATAGTCCTCATTGGCAACAGAAATACGCAACTTTCTATGTTCTTTCCTTCGTTTCTTGTACAAACTCACATCTCAGTCCTCTTTGTCTCAGTGAATGTCATTGTTTCGTTTCCAGTCTATCCCACTCTCACAGTTTCTTCCTATTGTGTAAAGTCCCACAGGCTAAACAGCATGGTCATTATGTTCTCGCAGTTTCCTTCATGTACAGTAAGAATGAGCCGGTTACAAATATTAGAGATGGGTATCTACACACACACACACACACACACACACACACACACACACACACACACACACCATTGTGTTTTGCCTTACAAGCGGATTTTCCAAGCCTGACCTTAAGGCCGAGAGTGATGTCATCGTTCATACACATGTCCA
Organism: Gogo arcuatus; assembly: GCA_028570945.1. Classification (NCBI taxonomy): domain Eukaryota; kingdom Metazoa; phylum Chordata; class Actinopteri; order Siluriformes; family Anchariidae; genus Gogo; species Gogo arcuatus. The sequence goes on along the minus strand of JAOTRR010000043.1, from coordinate 1,636,755 downwards.
AATGGACCTAACGTACACTTAGTGTCTTTTTATCATTCACGGCTAAAAATCCACCATGGGAATACAGCGTTATGGCTGTTTTAGTGTCTTGCATCCTTTATTTCTGACTCGGTCTCAAATAACTCATTACAATATGAATAGGGGGAGCCGAGTATTATCTGCTGCCCAGGGGCTGAAAGGTGAAGAGGACTGATGCTTAGCAGCACAGAGAAAGGGAAACAGAGAGCGGTTTAGAGTACACTGCATGGGATTCATTCATGTGGAGCTGAGGGTCTGGCAGAAACCTGTAAATGTTTCACGGCTAAACCGGTAAGATGCACCACCACAGACTGAGATTAAATGATATTCAGTGATTAAATGAAGGATTAAAAATGAACAGTGCTGTTTGTTTCAGACCTAATTTTAACTTATTTCATGACAGATCTGGCAAAATAGGCTTGCAGCATCCTAACCTTTTGTTCCCATGATATCATCCTTGCAGGTTATTATTATTATTATTATTTTTGGCTAAATACTCGTATACTATGATAGAACTGGTACTTCTTGGTTTGTTTCTCTACCTAAGCTGACCTAAACACTACATCTAGAGCTACATCTGGATTTCTGTAAAGCTCATTTCTGCTCCTGGGTGGTGCAACAGACATTGTCAGGAGATTGCGTGTTCGAATCCCGACCATGACATGGGTGTCCAAGAGTGCAAAATTGGCAGTGCTCTCTGGGTGTGACAGGCCTACTGTCTCTCCTCTGTCAGTAACAGCGACACTAGCCAGTTGTGGGCTTCTGTGAACTCATATATGTGGAAGAGGGTAATTATCACTTTCCTCCGAGGGTGTTACGTTGCCTTGTGTCTCAGCATGAGCAATAGTTTGTAAAGATAATGTGTGGCTTTAGTTGACTTAAAGGAAGCATGTGTTAGTCTTCAACATCCCCACTTGGTAGCTGTCGCACAATACGGTCAAGTCGATTGGTGGTTGGGAATTGGGGAATTGGCCAAGACCAAATTACCGAGAAAATGTATGGAGAAAGAAAGGTACATACAAATAAATTTGAATTGAATAGTAACTTAGAAAAAATGTCCCACATTTACTGTCTGCATGTTGGATTATGACATTATGTATAACCCTTGAGGAAAGTTATGTCTGTGTAAGAGCTGAAAACAGGGCTTGATTTAAAGAAAAATTCTGCCCTGAACACCTTGCATATTAATTGACATTATCTTCAGTTCCATCTGAGATTTATTTCGTAATGAAATGCTGAGGTGTTTTTTTGTTTTGTTTAAACTTCTTCCAAACAGCTTCCAAAGATTCAGCTTTTCAACGCCCATGTCGTCTCGTAGATAATTAATTTTATTGAATGACCAAAGAAAATCCTCTCCTTGTCTCTGTAGGAGCTTCACTCTGAGCTGTGTACCCAGAAGACTGTGCTGCAGCGCATCATGGAGGGCCTTAGGATGAAATATTCAGATATGTACACTCTGGTTCCCGTGGAGATAGACGGCCCACTGCAGGACGTTTCTCACTCACTTCAGGAAGTGGTAAAGCAGGTATGGAGTATTTACAACCCCCACACACACACACACACAATTTTGGCATGTCCAAATCCCATGTACGGCTGACCCATATGCTGGGAGTGAATTTAATTTATAAAGCGTATATAAGCATTAAAAACTTTCAACGGTTACTGAAGCCCACCCCCCATGATTGCTGAATTAGAGGAAGGAACTTCGCACTCATAAACGGACATAAAGGTCCTTATGCATGCTGTCTCTCACGCACACACACACACACACACACACACACACACTCCCTCACTAGATGTAGTAGATTAGCCACCTACAGCTTGTGCTCTCCATCATGCTCATTACGGCTTGGCCCTCCTGTGGTTTATGCTCCTAGTGGCTGTGTGTGTGTGTGTGTGTGTTCCTGTTCCTCCTTATCACTGCATTGCCACCACCTGCTGTTTTGACCTGTTGCCATACTAATTTTATAGAAAATGGGTCACTGGGGAAACTTTGAAGCTTTTAAATCCAGCATTGCCTGAGTCTGGTTCAAAATTTTAATCTTTATGTATGACACAAGGAACATAATCAGTGTTGCAATGTACCTTTTCTTTTGAATTATTTATAGTAGTTACTAAACAACCTGCTTGATGATGACTATGAATAATAGGATGGGGGTGTAAGGGGTTAATTTCTGTTTAATCAAGTTTTGAGGAGACTATGTGATGAAAAATGATGCATCAAATATTTTATCTTTTACTTACATCCAGTACTTCAGTCATTACCCCCACCCCACACTCTCTCTCTCTTTCAGGTGGAGGTGGCCGTACGGAAGAGCGGCCCATTACACAGGCTAGATGCTAAACTCTCAGAGATTATCACAGGCCTGGATGCTGTACAGAGCAGACTGAAGAAAAAGTGTCCTAATGTTGCCGAAGCTGAGAGCGCACAGAAGGTTCGACTCGCTCAGTGGGCATGCTGAGGGATTTCAGACACAAACCTACACTTCACACTTTACAGTTCATCTTATTTTCATCACAATTAGATTGAGATTAGATATCAATGTTTATTGACTCATTAAATTGCAGCTTTCTAAATAGTTATCATTTTGATACAAAGGACAAATAAAGGATAATACACTATATGAAAGAGTTTAGTTAAAAGTAGGCTTGTAACGTGTGATGCATCGTGATGATGCACTGCGATACAAATTAATGACGATTTGAATCGATGAAATAAAAAATGAATTGCGATTATTATCAGGCTGCATAATCTTATTTTTTCCTAGCTGTTATTGTGTTGTTGAGACAACAGAGGGCGCAATAACATTCAAAAGCGGGAATGCACATGACTTCACCATAAGCGGAAGTAACACAGCTCTAATGCTGCGAAAACGCACAAAAAGACAGGTCTAAAATGGGAAAGAGCTGTTGTGTGATTGAAATTGGAGCTATCTTTTTAAAAACCGGTGGAGGTAATGTTCATAAAATTTTATTTAGAAAAGCCATATTTGTTATTAACTTTTTTTCATTTTTAATAAAAGGAATATTTTAATAGGCTATTATATTTTACCCCAACCTTTACAAATGTGGGTAAATAATTATTGTTGGTTCTTAAGAAATTGAAATACTTTTTATTTTAATTTAACAAAAGTAATATTTAAGTTGATAAAGAATATGAAAATAAATGTTGACTTGTTTTTGGTAACAAAATTTTCTTCATTTAATATTTTTTCAAAAATATTGTGGGGAAAATTGAATCGTGAACCCAATATCGTGGATCAAATCGTGAATTGGGTGAATCTTTACATGCCTGATTATAAGTGCAGATATTTTATTCCTAACTTTTTCAGGATATTTGTGATAATCATGATTTCAAAAATTGAACAAACCTTCTGCGGTTATTATTTTAACCATTATCGTGCAGTGCTCGCATAAAGAGCACTGAAGTGTTTATTTTGTTTTTATTCAAGATCTGTCGAGATCATATAGAGGATGCTCTGCACTCAGAATGATACTTTATTCGTGTCCACTGTTTAAGGCAGTGTTCCAGTACTGCTTATCACATGCTTAAGTCACCTATTCCCCTTTTTATGACTTCACTTTGCTACCCTAGGATGAAATAGTTCACATGACTGTAGTTAAGCATTGCATTCTGATTGAGCTCAGGTGTATTCTCTTTGCCCTGAGCTGCAAGTGGCCACTAGCACGCTGTGAACGACACGTTAGTAGTACGCCTGGGCAAAAACAGTTAAACAATTAAAAACACAAGGAGAGCCTAGTGTTTGTAATTAGCTGTGGTTGAATGTGTATCTTCTCCTGTAGTGTGTTTGGGACGAGTTGGACAGCTTACACTCACGTCTCGCAGCAGTCGAGGTGGAACTCCAGGACCTCAGTGAGGAGAAACCAGAGGAGACGCAGGCCCTCATGGAGAAACTGTCTCAGACTCAGCAACTGCACACACGCCTTTCCAAACAAGCCGAGGACAGAACAGCCTTCCTCAACAAGGCACGGCTTAATATGAGTCTGTTTTTATTGCGCGAAAGCAGCAGTTTACATTTACAGTATCGGGTGTCAAACCTGAAACATGTCTCAAGACCAGATTTTTTTTGTGTTACCATTTGAATTAAACAAAAAAATGGTGTAGCAACATTAAATAAAAAATAAGCAAATTGTAACCCCAATACAATAAACCATGAGTGAAAATAAATAAGTGTAATCAAAGATATTTTTATGATTTAAAACTCCCATGTATTAAAAATGAAGTGTGTGTGTGTGTGTGTGTGTGTGTGTGTGTGTGTGTGTATAGATACATGGTTGGCTGCAGGAGCACAAGGAGATGGTGAAAGGATCTCAGTGCTGGATTACTGAATCTCAGTCGTGGTTGACCGCACCCTATACCTACACTACTGCGAAATGTCTGGACAGTCATGTTAACGCACTCCAGGTGAAGCATTGGATACACGAAAGGACTGGGACTTCTGCACTTTACCACTCATTTTTGTAAATTGTTTTGGGACATCCCACATATCCCACTTTACCATTTTACGGTTGAGTATCTCATGACTCCAGTAAACACACAAGTAACAGTTAATGACAAATAATAGAATGTGCTGGATCAAGTGCTATTTTATAGGCTGCCGAATAGTGAGAGTATTAAACAAAGTGATGAATGTGATAATTACAACGAGGACTATTCATAAAGCAATTTATTGCCAGTATACGAAACTCAATGCTTGCTATCTTCTGACTCTTTTATCATCGTACTAGTTTTAATTTTTAATTTTTAAATTACCTCTTGCTTTTATGTTACATCATATAACAATGGCAGGAAAGAAAATTTTCTTCTTTAGTCCGCATTTTCTATCCCACATCAACCAACTCTGAATACACGTAACTTTCCCAGCATAAATACTGACATAACTTTTGAACTTAAGTCTCTAACTTGTCAGGATTTTACAATTGACAATGCTACGTACCTATACTATGACTGTTAAAAGTGTAACATGCACGCACGCACACACACCTACACACCCCGTTATAGTTATAGCATACCAGGCCTCCATTTGATTTGTAATTAATTCGCCTACTGTTCTTCTGCAGATGGTTCTTGACGACTCGGCGCAGATTCGCCGGACTTTACAGGGCTTTGAGAGTGTGTTGAAGGAGATGTCGAGTGTGTATGATGTGAGCGGGCTCCAGCAGGAGTTGTGTGAAGCAGATCGGCGTGTCGCGGACATGCAGAGCAGCTTGCTGGAGCCTCTAAAAACATTAGAGCACGCTGCAGCTGTGAGTTTAGAGATCTTAGCTCTATTTATATTCGCTCTTCAGAGCAACAGAGAGTCTTTAATATAGATAGGATTAAGTGCTCTTTCGTTTCACACTTGACCAGTTAAGCTAATATTAGCAATTATTAGCAATACCGGTTTAGTAGTGTGCAAATTGCATTCCATAAGCATGACATAAGCATTATTACCCACAATGTCATAAAATACACATATGGTTTATGATAAAATGTACTATAAGCTTTCCTTGCTTGCTATCTACAGGGCGTCCCATACAGTATGTCCAGCATCATAGGGTTAATGTATATTTATATCTTTTTTACAGACCATGATGTGTCTGAGCATGGAGGAATGAATCAAATAATTCTACTCGTAGGAAATCGAAGTCGATTTAAAAGAGCGCAGGTATACACCGAGAAAATGAGGAATGTTGAACATTTGCGTCGGTGCATTATTGAGGCATATAACAGTTTCTCCTGACCATGTGTTTATTATGTCTACGTTTTTGTATTGAGAAAAATGGTAGACTTATTAGTTTTTTATTGTTTTGCCGTTTTTTATATGTCTCCTATGATGCTGTACTTATAGGACTCCCTGTATATTAGCCTTGTACTAAACAGTTTTGCATGATTTCATTTTTGGCCAAAATGTTCCTTTTAATCTGGTAACTGCACGATGCTGTGTGTAAAGCTTTGCTGCTGGACTTCCTCCACAGGAAGTGGACGCCATGGAGTCTGAGCTAAGGATCATGGAGAAGGACGTGACTGAGCTCAGATCAGCGCTCACCTCAAAGCAAGGCATCAGCCAGGACAAATTCAGGGTGGGTGTGTGTGGGTGTTTGTTTTAAAGTTTATTATAGAAAGATTTTCTGTTGAGATGAAAAGTCCACAATCACCTTTTCAGTATTTGTATTTTTTTTAATCAGGCTGCAGAAAACAGGATCGAGCTGATGAAGAGGACAGTAGATGAACTGAAGAGCTGCAAGACCGGACTGCGTTGGCCAGAAGGAGCAGAAAACACACTTACTGTGTTCAGTTGTGCTGACTTACTACTGAATAAACTGTTGGAGCTAGAGCAGGTAAGCACACACATACACACCCTTACTCACACATCCTGATTTTGTGATAGGCATTCCCTGGGTGAGCAAGAGTGTGGTCTAAAGAATATGGTATGTTTCACAACTCTTTGTGCCCAGAAACCTGCCTACTTTGACAGAAAGGTCTAACTTGACTGACATCCACAAACATCAGCGAGTTCAAGATTCTGAAGCTTGTGTCTAGAAACGTGTACAAAAGATATCCAGCTTTCTTCAGTTTATGAGTGAAACCAACAAAGGCACAGCCGAGGTCAAATTGGATGAATCAATCTCTAAATTGATCATGAAATCACTTTTCCTTTTTTTTTTAATTTATGTCTCAAATACTGCTTTAGATACAATACTGGATTTCATTAAGCAAACAAAAGAACCAAATATTAGCCAGCTTGCTAGTGAAATAGCTGACTAGCTATGTAACAACAGATAGCGACACCCAGAGAGGTACTGTTAATGTTAGCTCAGCTAAATATTAATATTAATAAGGTAAATCTGAGTGCTGCTGAAAGCATACATTGTGGAGTTCAAACCATTATTTTATGCTTAGCTTCACTTAGGCGAAGAAATGAAAAAGAAGAAGAAATCCTCTCTGTGATGCCACGTGATCAAATTGGCTATTGGTTGATTAAGATGGGATATGACACACGAACACACACAAATATAAAGTGTCCCCCTCTGTTAGGGTTAAATGTTGCACTGATTTGCCGTTTCTGCTCTTAGCTGGCGCTGGAGCACGCTGTCGTGGTATCAGAGCCGTGTGAGATGTCCTCCACACTGCGCGTTCCTCCCACCATCGCCGAGGAAGAACCTCAGGTACCAACACGGGGGTTATGATGGTTACTTAGTCCAGAGTAAGTAAAGAATGAAATGTAACTGAACAGTAATATAAAAATTCAAGGTTTTATGATCATTAAAAAACAAATTCAGGAAATGTGTCTTTTGTTTAATCTTTTCATTACTTTTTATATTTTATTTATGCTTTTTCATTTAAAAAAACAACCTAATTGAATACATAAATGATAAAAATGACAATGTTCAAATAATTATAGACTTTTGATAATTGAAAATGGGTACATGCGTGAGGTTTTTTTTTTTGTTTGTTTTGTCCAAAAATGCTTTATTATTTTTATTTAAAGAACTAAAGAAAGAATTAATTCAAATAAATTAATTTATATACACTAAGTACAGAATGAAAAAGAACTCAACTGTGTTTTAATAGTTATAGATCTTTGGTAATTGGACTTTTTTTTAAAGGCCTTGTTTTTATTCAAAGAATTATTTTTTAAAACTTTTTATTTTTTTTACTTTTGATGAAACATTGACTTTTTATTTTATCTTTATTTAAAAAAACTGAAAACTGAAAAATAATTCAATTATAATAATTCTAGATTATTTCAACATTAAACATTTTTTAGATATCCAGGAAGGTTTAAAAATGCCTTGTCAGTTGTACTGAAAGAAATTTCTTTTTTATTTATCTTATTTTATTTTTATTTAATGAACTCAAAGAAAGAACCAAAATAAATAAATTAGTATTAAGTATAGCACAGAGTAAATAAAGAATGAAAAAATGTAATGGTTGTTAAGAAGAAGAAGAAGAAGAATTACAATAAATCATAATAATTACAGATTCCTTGACAAATATATTTGCATATGTGTAGGATTTTTTTTTAATGCCTTGATTTTATTTAAAGAACTTTAACACAACAGTTTTATGATTCACAAATTCGAGTGGATATCATGGCTTAGTGGCAAACCAATGATTAAAAAATGTACAGCAGGTTCATGGGGTGTGTGTGTGTGTGTGTGTGTTTAGGACATTGTTTTGGAGCAGGGGCAGGTGGAGATCGTCCACATGATGGATGATGTGTTGACACGATCTGGAGCCGTGCTGATGACCGTAAAGGAAGCGACACTCGACCAGAAACTTGATTCACCAGCTCACACACAGGTTAGAGCGCGCACACACACACACACACACACACACACCCGTTTAGATACGATGTTGCATTGTATCAGTTAAATTGTCTGCTTTTATACATTAATGTGTATGTATTGTGTATATACAGGTGGGTGTGTTCATATTGTATAGTAATTTTCTAATGTTCAGGTTAATCATATTAACTCTAGTGTGTGTGTGTGTGTGTGTGTGTGTGTGTTTGATATTTAATATTTAATCTAACACATCCAGCACTTATATTTCAGATAAACACAACACAGCTCATATCCTGCTTTCCTGACTTTTATGTGGAAAAGCATTTTTTATGCAGTTTATGTTAAAAAGTGAACTTTACTCCATATATTATGGATACTGATTTGGTGTTAGATGTGTCATAAAAGCATTTTTAGTCCTTATTCAAGATATTCATACTCTCATATCTTTTTGATATCTGATACCTCTGGGGACTAATCACAGTCTTCAAACAGGAAGTACTTTGGGATACAAGTGAAGCATGAGAATTTCATGAGGATTTCCTCCTGAAAATAATTAGACGAAGAATGTTGTCTGAATATAAATAGAGGAGCTTCTCAGTATTTCAGGATTTCATAGGTTTTAATTTAAAAACCAACATAAAAACAAGCAAACAATGTTCTTTTACTGAGGTGAAGGTTAGGGTTAGGTGTAGTGTAGATGGTAATATACCTGTGTGTGTGTGTTTAATATGACAGCGGCTAGGGCATGAGGAAGAAGAAGAAGAAGAAGAAGAAGAAATGTATGTGGACGTAAGAGAAGATACTGATGATGATGATGATTGCTGTTATGAAGATGCAAGAGAAGAAAATGAAGTAATGAGAGGATCTCCTCGCTCTGCAGGCTGTGAGAGAGTGATGAGTTGTAACACGGAGGTAAAAGATGGATGCTTCAGGAGGAAAGAAAATAATCCTCTTCCATTTCCTCATCTCTTCCACCAGTTCATTCTTCCTCTGCATCTCATCTCACTGCTGCTCCTTCACTTTGTCTCGACTTTATGCCATATTCTTCATCACAGAGCGCCGTATCTCTCTAGACGACTTCCTGTATTTTTTTTTTTCTGTCTTCTATCTTTGATTTGGCTTTTGAAAGATTATAATGACAGGATCCAAAACCATGAATATAAAGGCAGATTATCCTTTCACAACAACAACAGAAAAAAAGACGACAATGTTTAAGACATAATTCCCCATATCTTTAAACGTTTACAGGAAGAAACTTAAGAGAGGGAAAGAGAGATTATCATTAATTGATAAATCGTTCAAATTAAAAAAAATTTTTTGGAAAAGTATACAAAACATCCCTGAATTCTTTCAAAAGCCTTAATAAAAGTTTTCTAGTCGATCATTGCTTGATGACGTTGAGTTTTTGGTGAAACAACAGGCTATATTACTTTATCCATTTCACTAACCTTATTGAGTGATGCTGTTCAAGCTAGATAGCTGTATTACACAGTTAACTAGCATGATATTCAACTAGCTTTTGAGATGATTAAAAAAAAGAAGAAATGCAGGCTTGTCATGCATGCACTGATTCTGTGGATGTTTGTGTGTCTGGGTGAAATTGTATTATCAGCCCAACTTTAAGGGGTCGCAAACTGGACAGCAGTCATTTAAAAAGAAAAAAAAGATTAATCTTTTTTTTTTTATACTTCAGTCCATCCTTTTCTATTCTACTTTATTCTGGAGTTCACCTCTTCTTTCTCATGCTTCATCACCTCTTCCCATCTCTCCTCTGCCTGGATCTGTTATTTTGTTTTTGTTTGTTTGCTCACTTCATGCCAGCTTTCTTAACAGAAATGCCGTTTCTTTTGTTGTTTTTTTCATGTTTGGAAGGACAGATTTGAGATGTTTTGGTTTTCCGCATTACCCGTGTGCATGCGTCCTCTTTTCCACCTGTAGGTGGCACCATAGTCACATTTTCACAGCGTCATCCTCAGTCTTCGTGACTGCTCACTTTCCCCCTCACGGTTGCAGTGTGTACTCGTGAGCTTTGATATGCACATGCAAATAAAGCTCATGAATATTTACTCACCGAGCCTGCTGGCTTTTTACACTTCTGTGAATTAGAAAGCCAAACTTCATACTGACTCGTGTTTCATTACGCAGGACACAGAGAGTGGAGGAACGGCTGCTGCTGCTGAATCGGTAGAGCGGGATAGGAAAGAATCAGACGCAGAGGTAACCGTTTAAAACCTAAGCCTAAAAGTATTCACTTGGGTTTATCTTTATACGATTGACCAAGACTCAGTAGTGTGCAAAAAAAGAAGAATTTTTTTTTTAACCAATGTACTATAAAAGCAACAGTAGCAAAAAAACAAAATAATTTCAATAATTAACATGATAAATTGATGTATGATGATTATTTAAGGATGTTGTATATAGGTATACATTACACCTACATAAGCCTTTCATGACACCTAACATAAACGTATAAAAACACTTATGAAGTCACATTCCAACATTTTCCAGATTACTCGTTTTTATTTTGATTGACATTACAGTAGTATTTATAAGGCAACATGACATCTACATAAACCCTTAATAACAGCTGACATAAAGTCAACCTGAAAAAAACTGACTTCTTGTAATCTGTCATTTGTCTGAGGTGATATGTAACCTGTTCATACATGTGAAACCTACATGGCACCTGACTTAAGCGTACATAAACGTTTATAAAGTCACATTCCAACAGGTTCCAGAACAGTGTTCATAATGCAGTATGACACCTACATCAACCCTTAATAACAGCTGATATAAAGTCAGCATGAAACAGCTGTTCTAATCTGTCACTTTTCATAAGTGTTTTGTAAGGTGTTTATAGGGCATGACACCTACATATACATGACATTTACATAAGCCTTTTGTTACACCTAACAGACAGTTCATAAACGTGTAAACCTCTATAAAGTTTTGATGGCATGTTGACATGACACGAGTCAGGTTACAGATTTTTGAGGCAAAGCTCAACACAGCGTTCGTAATGCAACATGGCACTGACAATAAATCCTTAGTAACAGTTGACATAAGGTCAGCCTGAAAAACAGATCTTTTTTCTAACCTATGTTACTAGACTCAGGTGTTATGTAGCTTCCCATTAAACATCAGTCACAGTCTTGATAACAGTTGATGTATGTAATAAATGTTTATAAGTAAGTATGTAGATTTATGTCAGTTTATATGGGTTTGTTATGAAGGGTTTATGTAGGTGCCATGTAGCCCTATGAACATGATATAGACATAGGCCCTTAATAACAGCTGAAAAGTCTCATAAAGCCTGAAAAAACAACTTCATTTCTAATGGATGTCACTTGACTTTAATCTCTGTGAATATGACAAGTACATAGACGCTTAATAACAGCTGACATAAACTCTAATGGGAAAAAAAAATCTCATGTATGTCACTAGACTCAGCTGTTATGCATCTTGAAATCAGACATGACAAAAGCAGGTGTTATGTAACTTACTGTCATATATATGAGAAAGACCTGGCGTATATGTCTAAGCCTTTATAAGAGTTTATGTAGGGTTATGTGGGTTTATGTTGCATGAAGCGCTTATTTGGGTGTCCTTGGATGAACTGTTACCTAATTAATGAAAAAAAAGGTACTGCAAGTCACTAATTTTTTTTTTTTAAAGTAGCAGTCTGTGCTCATTTTCACCACACCACATAATTTGGTGTCACCGAATCATTTGTGTGAGTCGCTGCTATTCATTTTGTGATCATTAATCCAGCACATGTACAAAACGGACAGCACCAAGTGACAGCTGAGTGGTGTTTTGCTTTGTCACTGAAGTAATGCATTTCATAGGGGGGAAGAAAACAGAATTCGTTCTGAACACGGTCCTGGCGTAACCCTTTTCCTGTTGCTTTCTCCAGGCAGGTGAAGGTGAGCGTGTCGTCTCGGAGGCGAGTGATCCTGAAGCAGCGTCGACACCAGCGGCCACTGTGAGAACGCAATCTCCCCCCAGAGAGCTGGTAACCAAAACCCCATTCGTTAGAGAACTCTCCGAGTCTCCTCCCAGAGGCCAGCAGAAGTGTGTGGTCTCCTAGTGCTAGAGTTCCCTTTTTACAGAACTTCTCGGTCTTCTAGAACTAGACTCGCCTTCTAGAACCTGTACGTCTGAAACATTCTAGAATTAGGACCTTTATGGCTTTTAAGTGCAGTGCATTTACATGGAGCCTTTGGCATTTTTTTTTTTATTGGCAGGATTGTTCATGACGGTTATGGAAAAATGAACAGAGCCAAATATTTCTTTGACATGTTTACTTACATCCTGGACATTCTCATAATGTTTTTGTCGGAGTGTTTTATTCCTCTTATACCACAGCAGTTTGCCAATGATTGCTTTTTTTTAAATGAATGAATGACACATTGTACTTTTTTATCCATTAAAGGTTACACTGTGGAACATCAGTGAAATAAGCTTACGTTAAAGTAGCTATGTGTAAACAGTCGTTCCTTCACCAGCCTTTATTTTATTCCCCTCTTCTGAAAGTAATAAGACAAAAAAACATGCAGATTATACTGTATTACAAAGATATATGAGGGAAATTGACAGAAAATTTCAAGATACAGCTTCCCCACTGACTCTTACAGAGCTCTGACACTGGAGACTCCTTCCATAAAAGCTAAACAAACAATAACGTATTAGGACAAGTGGATTAAAACAAACTTGTCATTTGCAGCTGAACTACTGTCAGAACTGCTGTTACAGAAAACTAATCAACACCTTCTGACCAATCAGAATAGAGCAGTCTACAGCGCTGTGGTATAAAAATATTTAATTTCCAAAATAGGATTTTTAATAAGCTTTTGATTTGCTCAGTTTTTTAATCGTATTCACAGTATCCAAAGGACTGACTTTTGACATTTTAAATGCTTAGTTAATATCTAACACTTATTTTAAACTCCCAAAGTTATACTGTACCTGAGAAAATATTCAAACGAATTTTGGAAAAATTAGTGCTGCTTGAAATGCTTCTGAAGCACTTTATAAAGCAAATAATGCATTGATCTGTGTGACATATACAGTACAGTTATAGGCACATGCCTTATTTTTCTTGTGGTGTTAGACAAGTGGTATTTTTGTTGTGGTGTTTCAGGGAAATTCTGACATAACTGCATGCTGCATTGAGCATTGTCTTTTTATAGCACGTGTTTCACTTTTGTGTTTCACTTAAAGACGTACTAAGACCTTGACTAGAGTTACAGATTGTATATGACGTATAATACAACAGTGTGTATTAAATGAGGTGCCTTAATGAATCAGAATTTCTGTAAGTTCAAGTTAAAAATTTACTCACGTTGCCTGATGCTGATGAAAATTAAATTATTGATTTTTTTTTCCTAGAACGTGTTTACATAACAAACTACTTCAATGTGCCTTGTGTACAATTACACATTCTCTTTTTTTCCCCTGAAATCTGGGTTCTGAAATGCATTCAGGAGAATAAAGTGCTTTTTTGTTGTTTTTAAATTAATGCTTTTTATTTTCATCTTTTTCCATGTAAATGCACTGATGTAGCTCTTAACACTGCGCATGCTCTCTGTTTCTTCATCCCGTCTCCCACCTTTGTGAACAATTTTGTCTGATTTGAAAAAATAAATGAAACAAAATTTAAATAAATCAACAAATAAATAAACCCCCTTAAAATCTACCCCACCGTCGTCTCTTTTTCTCTTTCTGTGTGTCAGGAGCATGGTGCATGGAACAGGAAGCAAATCGAGTCAGAGATGCTGAAGACACACACCAGCAGCACACCATCCATGTTTAGAGAGGTCACACACATGCACATAGAAACCTCAGACTCTCAGGAAACTGTAACCCCACTCCAGGTCATGAACAATTCAACCGAGGAGGCGTTAAGGCGAGAGGAGTTAACGTCTCTGGTCTCAGGCTCCAAAGATACACACAGTGTTATAAAGTCAGATCAGGGGCCACACACACCAGTCCTTTCTGCACCGACATTTACACGCCATCATGAGAGGACAGCGGACAGCCTGGTAAGCAGGTGTTAAAATGTCTTCGTTGTCAATGTGTAGTCCCCAAAATCTCACCCATGTATCTCCTCCAAAACCTACCAGACTCATCCTCAACTCACATGCTAACACTTTATACTCCTGTACAAGGTCTAAGCGTGAACTACTCTGCTAGTGATAACACCTCTTTATTACCCTGGAAAGACGAAAGTGTGTCAATCGTACATGCTTTCACTTTCATTATGCTTCCTTCATTCAGTTTATTACTGACCACAACTAAATTCTAAACCCCATGCAGAAAAACAACAAAAATCCATCTAGGACGAACCTTCAGATCAGTTAACCCCTTAAAATCACAACTTACTATTCATCTTAAAGCATATAATAATCATCAGTTACTAGTAGAAGTTAAACAGTAAAACTAATTTATTTACGAGAGTGAGCAGTGGCGGCTCATTTATTGGGACAGGTTCACGCTAACTGCCCCACTTAGCTTCCGTTCACTTTTTATTGCGCCTAGTGGTCACACTACAACAAGCGCTAATAGAAGCCCATTGGGGCAGGAATCACGCTGCCCCGTGCTGTGAGGATGAGCAGTGGAAAGGTCAGACAATGTGTAAAAATACTCCACAAACGGCAAGATTTTTCTTTATAGCAAATATTTGTCATCAAATTGAATGCGTTTAAGCAAAGTGTAACTGTAGACAGTGTGTCTATGATGTACAGAACTGTTTCTGTTGTAAGATATATTACAATGTTAGGTAAAGGGAAAGGTGGATTATGGAGTGAAGAATGTCCGTTCACATATTTCTATTTCTCAGCCTGATACAAACAAACAAAAAAAAAAAAGGAAATGTCTCTCTTTTCCAGTGCCCATGTTTTTAGCAACATTTCAGTGTGGTTTTTGAGATGTATTTGGTCTGGAAATTTTTTGCTGAAACCGGGTAACCCTGGTTAATGCTATTACCTCGAACACAGATGAACAAAGGTGATACGCTCTAAACCCGCTCAAAACAAGCTGCTAGACTGTACGCTGGATTGACTGTATGTTGTCAGTTCTCAAGGGGATGTTTAAGGGTGTAGTGATGAATTAATTTCAAGGCAGGATGAAATATAATCATTTATGATCTGTATATTAATGTTAGTAAGTGCAGTGTGCTTGTGCATTTACAGCAGTAGCAGCGATCATGGTATTAAGAATTTGTCTACCTCCCTCTACTATCAAGCAATCCTGACATATCAGTGACGTTAATTTGATGACACTTCCAGTGAAAATCTCAGGCTGTAGTCAGAACCGTCATTGCCACGTCCTGGACCTGGACTCAGTGAGATCAAGTCAAGACTGAATCTTAGAGTCAAGAAAACCATCAAATCCTTTTCGAGGCCAAGCTTTAACTTCGACTAGTTGGCTTTATTTGTGCATGGTGCCAGTGATTCGGCTGTTTTCTCTCTAGAACGAGGACATACTTCCTGTCAAACTCTGTGCATGCAAAAAGAAAAGACAACACACAGATTATTTTTCAACTCTCAGTTTAAGACCAAGACCATTTTTAACAATGATTAAAATAACAACTGGAAAAGTATATCTTACCTTGTAAAACCATTAAAATGTGTTTAAACAAGCTAAGGCATTCACTCGTTTGATGCTTGAGGAATCATAATAACGACTTTGTTGATCTTCACTGAACATCATTATGGTACAGTCATTATGCAAAACATGTTGTGACACATTAATAACTACATGCTGGATGTGTGTTATGTTAAACACCCACAAATAAGCATTTGGAAGCATTATGAAATATTGTAAGTGGGCTCAAACCAGGATCACCTCCTCGGGGTCATGATACGACATGAGCAGGACCTCTCAGGACGCGTCTAAAGCTCGTGATACAGACAGCACAGGCTGCTTTATTGGAGAGAGGATTCAGTTATACCCTCGCGTCTGAAATATCTCAGTGGCACCATTGTAAATGCCAGGAACCTTTTCATCATTATGGCTGTGTCTTTGTAACATGCTGGAGCTCCTGAGAAAGTACAAAGGAGAAAAAGTGAAACCTTGTGTGTCTCGGGATGATTTTTACCAACCTGAACCAATGCTAAGAGCATCATCTCTTTATTATAACATGATAAAGAAATTCAAAATATGCATATCATTAACATCATGCTATCGTCGTGAGATTTTGATGCAACCTTTTCAAAATAATGTAGCTTATGTTTTGCAGAATAAAAGTCAGATGAGCAGAAGTTATTTTTACATTTATATTTATAATCTCTTTGATGGAATATTTCAGCAGTTTATCTAACCATTTATGACCGGGAATGTTATTTGTGCTCCACTGAGTTGCCAATAATTTTATTAATTGTTAACTATTATTTCCCTGCAGCATTGGTTTCGGAACTAATACCATTGACTCATCAAGTTAAAACATTGGAGCCTTTGTTCCTGAATAAACACACACTAATGCATCTAATTCATATGACATATCATAAAATTGTACATGATGTGAAAAATGTATGTAGTATGAAAGTATGGAGTAACATGGTGTGATTCTGGGTTGTTGTAAAATTCTGTGAGGATGTTGGCAAAACGGAGAAGTGAAAATTTCTCACACACACAACGGACTTTTATTTGCCTACGGTTATGTGTGTGTGTATGTTTTTTTTTTTTCCTTCCTTGTCACTTGAGCTGACTGTGAAACCGACGGGCTCTTTCAGGAAGTAATTTTAGCCACGGGTGGGCGGGGCAAGCTGAGAGGAAAAAGGAGAGATAGCATGAGTGAAACAGTCAAAACATGAGGGAGAGGGAGAACGAGAGTGGTGTAAGGACTGTGTGTGTGTGTGTTTATATGTCAGTCAATGACGACCGATTAGGAAGACCGTCATTCATTGTGAGGACCAGAGAGACAGACACTAGACAAGACTAGAGATAACACTCGTGTGTGTGTGTGTGTGTGTGTGTGTGAGAAACTTAGCTCAAACTCTAGGAGCAAGAACGAAGAGGTATTTCTGGTCCTCTCAGGGTCAATAGACACACCCAGTGGTTTAGACGTTTATAGGTGCACACGAGCTACCTGTGTGTCCTGCCTTGTCTCTGTCTATCTATCTGTTCATTCCTCATCTTCCCTCTCCCTCTTTCTATTCATCACCTGTCATGTTTGTCCCTCTAGGCTGCAGGTGAACCCTGGCACTTGGGTAAAACTCCTCCCCCAGACGGATCGCTCCATTCCTGCCATGAGCGAACCACGCAGATGGAGCTCTGGCTGGAAAAGGCCCAGCTGAGTCTGTACAGCGACATGCAGCAGAGCGTAGAGGAACAGCTGCACACCTGCCAGGTGAGAGCAGTCACGCGCACACACACTCTTGTGTATAAAGTGCATAGAGGTTCTAGGAAACTTTCAACTTGTTAAAGTGTGTTCAGTGTGTTGTGGTGTTTAACACTCGCACCTCAGTTTGGCTCAGTTCCAGCTTCTTACACATTTTACTCATATACTGTTACTGCCTTCCACACTGCGTGCGTGTTTTTGCATATATGAAATATAGATTGCAGATTTTAGAGGTACTGTCAAAGAAAAGAGGCTCTTGCAAAAAAAGTTTAATTTTTGTTTAAAATTCTAATATACATTTTAATAATAAACAACTGTATTGCTCATTTTGTCCTCTCAGCTTTTATGAATATAAAGTTTCCAATGTAGCCCAATTACACGGTTTGTCTATTTATTTATTTATTTATTTATTTATTTATCTATCTATCTTGTTTAATTTATGTTCTGTATTTATATTCGTTATCATTTTATAATTGATTTATTCTTTCTTTCAATCATTTAAACATTTTTATCTTTTGTTTTTATTTTAGTGATTTATTTATTCATGTAATTTTCCTAATAAAATGTTTATTTATTTTGTTTTCCATTTTATTTTTTTCCTGCTTGCATGCTTATTTGTTTATTTATCTGTTTATTTGTTTGTTTGTTTTAGAGATTTAAAAAAAACTAATTTGTAAACAGGTTTGGGAACAAAACTTTTAGAAATCAGGAATTAGGAATCATTGCACAACCTAAAGCTCTGTGAGCAAAAAATAACAATGGTGTATAACCTTCATCTTCCCAAATAACCTTAGAAATTATTTTCAAATCATTTATTGTTGGTGGTCCCTGGTTGAGAGAGTTTGGTTGATCCAACGACTTTCAGGTTGATGATCAGTATTGGGGCTGAGCATTTCAGCGTTCCAGAGCCGCGACCCAGTGACCTGGTTTATGATGAGGACAAAAAGAAATTGCTGCAAATATGTTTTTATACTTACTAGGTAGTAAGAAAGTGCACATATCAACAGCAAATGTTTGTCTCTGGGGTGGTGCTCTCAAGAGGATGTCTTTTATTCCCTGTGTTACAAGACCTTTAATGGTTCCTTTTTAGAGTTTGTTTATATCCCTGGGGAGCAGAAGTGTAGTTTCTTCCTGACAGATTTTAATTTTTTATTCATAAATCGACATGAAATCATATTAATAATAGAGTTAATATTGATTCTAATCTCAAAAAGCTCAAAAAATCATCATAGTGCTTACTAATAAAACCTGAAGCGGTTATGATGTGCGAGTATGAGATTGCAGTCTGCAGACAGATGTGTGTGTGTGTGTGTAATGTTTGTGATGGCTGTTTGATCAGATTCAGATGTGTTGACGCAGAGTTATTAGTGCAAACTGTGAGTTTCATTAACGCACAGTCAGTAAATAGATTGCGCTTTGGTCTTGCAGGTAATAATATTTTAAATTCTCTGATTGGTCAGAAGATGTTGATTAATTTTCTAAAACAACAGTTCAGACTGTGTGTAAAACACAGGTTTATATTAATGTGCTCGTTGTAATACGTTATCGTTTCTATAGTAACCACTTGTTCACAGGGACATATCCGGCATACACTCCACATAAAGTGATTTAAAAAAGCCGGGTATGGTGAAGTTTTCAATCCACTTCATAGCGTAGCATTTCCGGCTGCTCCTTGTTCTCCGTGAAAATCAGAAATCTATGATCACGATATTGTGTTAATATAAATATATAAAGTGTGAGGCTCTATAGC
>JAOTRR010000043.1:1593651-1615855 GCA_028570945.1 Gogo arcuatus | reverse complement strand
ACACACACACACACACACACACACACACACACACACACACACACACAATACATACAACACACACATACACACAACATGCATTCATACAATGCATACAACACACAATACACACACACACACACACACACACACACACACACACACACAGAATCAATAGTTCTGAAGAAATGAGTGAGTCAGTGTGTTGAGAAACTTCCTCTGTCCTCTTACACTCACCACCACAGAAATGTAATGAGTGTGTAGCTGTGTTTTGAGCATGTTGCTTCTGAACTGGTAATCTCAGATTTATTGGTGATTAAAAGCTGGTTTTGTGTTGCAAGATGTCTCTGTGTGATCGGAGAACACGAGTGTGTGTAACGAGTCCTCATTAAGCAGTGATGGGAAGAATGCGAATACACCCTTTGAGACTTATTTTTGTGTTTGCATAGAATGTACCAAATATGCCACTTTGTGTGTGTGTGTGTGTGTGTGTGTGTGTGTGTGTGTGTGTTTAAATCTGTGCTCTGCACACCCATCTGAAAAAATAGTGTATTTCTGATTTAATTTACTTCTGACAGATGACATTTTATAAATACGTTAGTCATTTAGGCAGCTCAAAACAAGATAATGAAATGTGTAGTTTTGTTCATTTATAAAGTTTTTTTTATGATTAAAAACCTGTTAAATAACTGTTGAATATAATGTGAGAGATTTGTTTTTTCAGTATGTTACAGTGAGCCTAAAATTACTGCAATTACATGTTAAATACAGTTTGCTTAAAATATACTAACACATTATATAACTTTTTTCAGAAGTGTGTGTGCACATGATCTTGTGTATTACAGTATATACTATATAGTCATTGTGTGTGTTTGTGTCCTTGTATATTACACTATAGAGACAGCATCTAGTGTAGCTTCACCTTTACGTGTGTGTGTGTGTGTGTGTGTGTAATCTGACACCTTCATTAAAGTTTTAGATTGTTGATAAAGATCCTGTGACCTGGTGACTTGGGTTATGATCACCTAAAAGGCAACAGAGTGCAATGAGAATGCTTTTATACATACAGTGCACATCACACACACACACACACACACACACACACACACAGACGAGGTGTGTGCCATACGTGACTATATAAATCAGTTCTGTCCTCAGTGGACTCTGACCTTTCACTCCTTCCCATTCAGCTGTAACTAAAAGGCTGAGTGTTTTGTTCCCTTTAATTGTCATTTTTGTATCATTTGATCTGTTAAACTTCACTTAGTTGACTTAAAGATGTGCTATGAGGCATAACTCAGGTTACTCAGATGTAAAAGGGTTAATTTAACCTTTATTTATGTATTTATTTTATTAATTTAATGGTAGAATATGTTATGTGCGTTTGCTTACAGAAAGTGAATGTAAGCAGCTCAGGTTAGACTGCAGACTAAATTTGCATATGCAGATTAGGTGAACTGAGGTAAGCCTTCCATTTAAATGTGTGTGTGTGTGTGTGTGTCCAGGAGATGTTTATGGAGATTGAGCAGAAGGTGGCCACTGTGTCTGCACTAGGTCATGATGAAGAGGAGCAGAAATCACTCAGCGCCAAACTGCAGCTCCTGAAGAACAAGCTGGTGACCTTTCAACTCCTGCTGCAGGAGAGACACAGCAAGGAGAAGGTGCACGCACGAACGCACACGTCCTACTAAAACATACAGCAGATTATGACAGATCAATAGCAGGCTGAGGGTGTACTCACACTAGGTGATCTGTACCGTGCCCTATACGTTTAACCTCCAAAGTCCAGTTTGTTTGACTCGTGTGATCACTGCGTGCCGTACTCCGGCACGGTTCAGCTGGGCTTGTGCACGATACACATCAGTGTGATCGCTAACCACGCCTAAGCATGGAACTCGGACACTCTGACATGCACTTTTCAATTTCTTTCGAGAATATTTGGGTTAATAACAGGTTTGGTTCTCACTTTATTGATGAACGTGAATTGTCATCAGCAAGTAAAGCTGCAAATTCCTCCATCAACATCAACTGCCTCCATAAAAATCTTCTTATGCGTGCAGCACGATTTACTGAAAATCACTGTGTTGCATCATTAATAACTCTGTACGGCATGTGAGAGGGCCGTGTGTCACTGCGCCCAAAACAACTCCAAATAATGCTGCATTCATGACCATGTCGGAACTGGGAATTTTGGGTCTTCCCAGTAGGAACAATCTGTTTGAATGGCTGTCCAACTCATGATTCCGACTTGGAAAGTTGTTTTCCGAAAGCGCCGACGTCTCCGAGTTGCGAGTCAGTGACGTCACTTCAACATGATTTAAGGTTTTATAAGCAGTATTTTGAGTTTCTCTTTTTTTATTTGAATTTGCTAAATACTGGGTGATACTTTGATCATTGACATGTTAATTCATTTCTGCAAGATTTTTTGATCAAACTGCTCTTTCATGTCATTTCCGGCGGTGAATTATCACATCCACTTTAGAAATAAATTACGCACTAACCAAAATCTTAAATAAACGCCTTCTCAAAGAAAACAGTGCCAGATAAAAGATGATATATTTTTCTTTGTAAAATAAGATCCATATATGTTTGTTTATGTGGATCATGCGCTGTACAAGTGCCTGTGTTAGTTATGATGCAACGATAACATATTATAACTGCTGTTATAGAAATTTAATCAACATCTGACCAGTCAGAATTGAGAATTCAACAGCGTTGTGTCGTAATGCATTCTAACGATATACGTGATGTGGATTGTAGATGTGTGCTGAGAGAGAGCGCCCCCTACAGGCTCGGCTAAAGCGCAGCACCAGTGTGCAAGAGATGCTGAGCTCGAGGAGGGCCAAACTCTTCAGACAAAGCAGCCTGCAACAGCAGAGGGTAATTAACAGACACACACACAAACTTTTGCTAAGAAGAGCCTCCTGTACAGTTAGCAGGATACAATAGCTGCGAAGTTGCATCCACTCTCATTGGGCAGCATTTTACAACAGAAATGAAAAGACTTCCTGTAAGTCACTCTGGATTATGCGGTCTGCAAATTTGCCATAAATGTAAATGTAAAAAGAACCCTGTTAGAGACATCCATGTTTACGACTCCCTTGAACGTCATCTAGTATAACTTTCAGCACATCATAGCTTGTAGCGCACTATGCACACAGCTTTTGTTTATTTATCATCATTAGGTTATTGGCTGGTTATCATTAGATAATGGATCCAGAAATCATAAACTAGTGAAGTAGTTTTTGTAGTACTAAATAATATAGCTAGCTCACAACCCACCCTCTCAGCTTATGTAGCTAGCAACGTTTTTTTTTTTTTGGACAAATAGCAGGATAGCCACATAGGCAAACTATATGATTTGTTAAGATTCCATCTAGTATCCTAGTGTGTTCCTGAATTTGTCCCTTATGGTTTATGTTAAAGTGTTTTAAAAAAAAAAAAGAGCCTTTCCTTCTTGAAAAAGAATCCATATAGAAATATATTAGCGGCTCAAACCTTTATTTATCCTTGATGATCTTTGAGGAATGCTTTTTTTAAGCAAACAAGACAAAGAAAATGTTGGCTAGTTAGGATAGTTTAGGTTTACTTGGTACTTCTGGAGTGACTTTTTGGTCACTCATGGCACTTTGGTCCGGAATACAAGGATTGTCTATGTTGAGAAGGATACACTTAGACAAAATCAGGAACATCAGAAGAGAATTACTTTTCAAATATATAGCAATTATTTCCAAGAAATAATATCCAAAAATATGTTTTACTTACACTTAAAAAAGGGTTCATCAGGAGTTCTGGTTAAGGATCTAAAGAGGAAATGTTTGTGAAAGGGAAATAATCTGTTACTATATCTGTCCTTATGTAGAACATTGACCAAAAGGTGCAAAGAGAACCCTTTAGAAATCTAGATTTCTCTCTCTCTCTCTCTCTCTCTCTCTCTCTGTGTGGGTGTGTGTGTTTTAGGAGTTAGAGCGGGGTCTAATCGAGCAGAAAGATTTGATGAAGGTCATTGCAGCACGGGGAAGCAGACTCAGACTGCAAAGTCAAACTGCAGAGGAACATACGAGGTAACGCACACACACACTTACACACTTCCCCTTCTAGAGTTACACATCCTCTTCTACACATGCGTGCACACACACACACACCGCACACTTCCACCAGAACCTTTCGAAGAACAAAAGAGTTCTGTCTGCAGCTGTCAGTATTGAGATGCTAACAAGTTCCATTTATTTAAAAGTAAATATGATATTTTGGTGTGTTGTGGAAGAGAAATAATGCGTGAACCATGGAAGGAGTTCAAATTAATTTTCTTTCTAAGATGTTAAAAAGAAATTCTGCAACACTTGATGTACAGTAAAGCAAGGTCTTTCCTCAGTACCGTCTTTGGAGCAGGAACTAAAAGCTATCCTGTAAACTACAGCTCAGGAAATAAAATCAGCCCAGGATCTCTCTAGATCCAGTCATAATGCACCCAAGGTTCCTGAGATCCAGAAAAAGGTTCCTGCGGAGGTTCCTCCCATGATGAACCATGAACGGAAACAAGTCCTGGTTCGTCCAGTGAAAACATGCCTACGGTTGATGAGTTTTTGAATGTTTCTGAACGTTTTCTCCAGGCTCCTTGTACCTGCAGCAGCGGTGATGGTGGATGAGCAGAGAAAGGAAAGGGCAGAGTCAGTGCACAGGAAGTGGACTCACCTCCACAGGAGACTCAGCCAGAGAACAGAAGAGCAGCAGGAAGAGGAGGTTCCTCCATAACTAAACTTATGTTAATAGCAAATTTATGCTTTAATAGATTGTCAGTTTGTAAGTGTGTGTGTGTGTGTGTGTGTTTGTGCACGCGCGCATGTGTGTGCTTGCAGATGTCTCCTCCACCTGTGTGT
This sequence comes from Gogo arcuatus, assembly GCA_028570945.1. Lineage (NCBI taxonomy): Eukaryota > Metazoa > Chordata > Actinopteri > Siluriformes > Anchariidae > Gogo > Gogo arcuatus. The sequence continues at coordinate 1,610,996 of JAOTRR010000043.1, read as the reverse complement.
GTATGGAGCAGCACTGATGGAGCTGCGTGTCTGAAGGAGCTCCAGTCCCACGTCACACACCTGCGAGAGCTGGGACACACAGCAACATCAGCACCTGTAAGTATCTTATACTCCTGATCACATGATCACACACTCATGCCAACACTTTAACTAACACTCTCTCTCTCTCTCTCTCTCTCTCTCTCTCTCATATCTCTTTCTCTCCTTTGCAGGATGTGCAGGTGGTGGATGAGGGATTGTTTGAGGTGCTGAGTGGAATCATACTCACACTCTCCTCTCTCTCACACACACTCGTCTCTCAGCCAGGAGCTACACACACCGACACACACACCCAGCTGCTGCAGCTACAGGTACACGCGCATCCATCCGTCCAGCTAGCAACAACCCAACAAACTATCCATCCATCATTTCTGTTGACTTCTGCATACACCCACTCATCCATCCTTCCATCCATCCACCCATCTATACACCCATCTATCCATCCATTCACTCATCCTTTCATTCCTATCAGATTCATATCAGATTGATTGTAGCCATCTATCCATCCATCCATCCATCCATCCATCCATCCATCCATCCAATACTGATGTATCTCTCCACTCATTCTTCCATCACAAAACATCTAGCAATTCATCTATCATTCCTATTGATGCCTTCATCCATCCATCCTTCCATCTATCCATCATCCATCCATCAATCCACAACACTACCAAGCATCCATACATCATCCATATTCATCAATCCATCCATCATCCCTATTGATTTGTCCGTGAACCCAGTAAATCCTGGAGATTAACTCTTTCTCCACTTCCTGTCTGTGTGTGATCGGTAGGATCTTTCTGCAGAGCTCAGCTCTTTGAGTGCTGAGTTAACCTCTCATGGGTCAGAGGTCATCAGGTTGTTAGGCTCCGTAGCTCCTGCAGCCGGTGTGTGCGTGGATCTGCTGCAGGATCGTGTGTGTGAGCTCCAGAATGTTCTCTCAGAGAAACAGAAGCAGCTGCAGAAACACCTGGATCATGCTCTGCAGAAAAAGGTTAGAGAGAGAGAGAACACACAGAGCACTGTGTACATTTATTCACACACACACACACACACACACACACACACACAATATTTCTCTACACATTCAAGCTGATATACGAGAACAAAATATTTATACAAAATTTCATAATCTGTTTTTTTTTTTTACATTTGAAACTAACAACAGTGATATTAATATATTTAAGGAATAAAACACTGCGTGTTATGCTGTTGTAGGAAAATAATCAATAACAGGGCATGAAGCGGATTTAGTGTTACCAACCCTAAGTTGATTATTTCTCGATAACAACATGTCCTGTAATGTTTTATTTTATTTATCAATTTACCAATAATTACAATGTTTTATTTATTAAAGAACAACACATTGCTCATTTTATCCATTTATAGTTACATTTAATGTTGTGGAATGTCCGTGAAACAAGTTAGCTCCTGGTATTTCTTACTCTTTCTTGAAGTTAAGATGACAAAAAAACCCAGCTTAATATGTTACTGAGAAACCGCAAAGACTTTCCCTTGTTGAAAAAAACTTTGTTACAGCTTTTTCTCTGACTGTTACAAAGTGCTGACACTTGAGACTCCTTCAACAAATGTTAAATAAACATCTCTTTACAGAAAGCTTCACCATATCAACAATGTGGTACATGGCTTTTTTTATAAATCTGTTGATGTTGAGCGCATGTCACCAGTCCCTGTGAATGAGCTGTTACTATAGAAACGAAAACCTATTAGAATGAGGGTATTAATATGAACATAGATCGACAGCTGCACTACTGTCAGAGCTGTGGTATAAACATGTTTAGCAATCTTTTTGGCTCGTGCTAAACGAAGACAGTGGGAACGTGTCAGCATTTTGTCATCCTCCACCAACACCTCGAACATCTCACCCTCATAACTATCGAACACGCTTGCAGTTTTTACGCAACGTCAAAACAGAGTACATCTGCTATTATGCTACATTTTTACATTTTGATGATTTCTCTTATAATCTTTCTGTGTGCATGTGTGTTTCTCACAGAGCAGGATTAAACACATGCATGCTGCCTTGCTTGCTAACACCTCAACCCTGAAAACACTGACTAATGACGATTCACGCTGTGATCCTCATACACAGCTACAGGTAAACACTTCATTAATATCCTGAATATCCCGTCCTGCTGCTTTTTATTTTTTAATTGTTATGATGACGTGAATATCATCCATGTGGTATGCTCATAACAAGTTGTTGTTGCACTACTTGTTGTTTGCTCATCAAAAATAAATCCATATTCTATGAATACACAACTTGTAAAAAAATAATAATAATTTTCGAGAGTTAAAATGTCTACACGTGTACACCACACACTGTACACTAAAGGTCTCATCATGATCTCTGACCTCTGACCCTTTTGGTCTCCATGGTTATCTGGGCAGGCTGTTGCCGGGCTACAGCAGGAGCTTCAGCAGCGAGAGAGAGAGCTGGCCGAGCTGAGAGATGAGACAGAGACACAGGGACGAGTGATGGGGTTAACGCTGGACATCACCACACTGGAGGTGTGTGTGTGTGTGCGCGTATATGTAGAGTGTGTTGGACAGTGTGTACAGTGGTATGTGTGTATAACTGTCTCTCTTTCTGTGTGTGTGTGTGTGTGTGTGTGTGTGTGTGTGTGTATATAGAGTGTGTTGGACAGTGTATTTAGTGATGTGTGTCAGCGTGCTGCTGATCTGCAGTGCAGTGTGGAGCAGCAGCAGCAGTGTGAGCGTGTGCTGAAAGGCCTGCAGGACCTGCTGGAGCTCGGCAACCAGAGACTCACACACACCACACAACTGGAGCCACACACCACGAAACAGCTACACACACTCATCAGCACACACACGGTGAGGCAACTTATGTCATAAACACACACTAATGGGTAAGATTAAAGGGATGATGGATTGCAACCCCTATGAAGAAAGAAAGAAAGATAGATAGATAGACAGGCAGACAGGTGTGCAGAGCAGTTATTAAAAATGACAGCAAAAACAGGAAACATTCACCATATAAGGGAAGTAAAGGACATGACAGATGGTGTATAGAATGTAATAATCAGTAGGACAAGGTCAGAGTGGATAGGACTATAATTATAATAATCTTTTTTTTGCTGTTGTTGTTAATTATGATAAATGTTATATCTCCTCTAAATTCGCAGAAGTTCTTCCTATCTCTGGGCTGTCCCCTGCGGGCTCTGCAGCGTCTGACTGCCCGGATGCCCGATGGCGCCCTCTGTAGGTGGAGCACTGTGGTGGCAGAGGTAGAGGATCAGGTGGATGAGCTTCAGTGTCAGGCTTGGAAGACTGGAACTGCTCTGCAGATGACACTACAGGTAGGAACAGTGTGACGGAGCACTGACACAATGCAAATAACAGTTGCACGCTCTGAATCGTTTTCTCAACATACACCTGTAACCTCAAGTCCCAAAGTGTTTTATTCCTCTTATACCACAGTGATTTGCCAACAATCACAAAGTATTATTTATTAAAGAACAACATGACGTACTTTGTATGTATAGTAAGGCTGGGTGATGTGATGATATCATCAATATCATGATAAATTATTTCACAATATGCTTTTATGAGATATATTGTGGATATCATGATATCTTTTTATTAAATTTAAATATAGTGAATATTTTGTACTGGATCTTTAAAATGGTAAAATATTACATTTTTTATGGATATTCAGTGATAAACATATTTGTTGTTTATCAGTAAAAATGACATTTTTAATATATAAAAAAATACATTTTTGCAGATATTAAATAAGTATCATCAAAACTTTTTTGAATGCAACACATCGTGATACGTACAGTGTATTGTAGAAATGGCTTCGAGAATTGTGATATGATATTTTTGTCATATTGCTCCACCCCTCGTTTCTAGTTTATAGCCCATGAATCATGTTAGTTCCTGTTCTCACTTTCGTTATAGCAGCTATAAACCGTCGTTCTCTCGCCAACTTCTTTCCTGTGTCAGAAAACTCAGAGTTACAGCTTTATTTCTGAATGTTGCAAAGTGCTGACACTGGAGACTCCTTCCACAAATGTTAAATAAATCATAACGCATATTGTACGTATATTTTTTAAAATTTGTTTATGTGAAACATCCAGCATACAGTTCGATACCATAAAAAGGATAATATATTGGAACGAGCGCTTTAATATAAACCTGTGATTTGCAGTTGCACTACTGTCAGATGCAGTTAAAGAAAATTAATCAACACCTTCTGGTCAGTCAGAATTGAGAATTCAACAGCGCTGTTGTGTAAGTGTTAATAATGTGTATGTTTAAGATGTGGACTCAGTGGGAGGAGAGTCAGTCCTGGTTGGAGAAACTACTCCAAGGTCTGGAGCATCGGCTTCCCAGCATGCACTCGGAGGAGCAAACAAAGGAGGTGCTACAGAGGAGTCTCTCAACCTATGAAGTATGTCGAGTTTAATAACCAAAGTGTAACGATAACATTTACACTGTAATTATAAATATAATAACTCGCATGATTTGAGGCACAGTATCACTGGAGTAACACTTATTCCAGCCTCATATCAGACACAGTGTTTTTTATTATTATTATAGTGAGTATTTATAATGTTAAAATACGAATTACAAATAATAAAGGTATAAAAATAGTCACATGTTTAAAAACATTTCCTCTCTATTAGACATTGCAGGCCACTCTGGAGGCGAATTATGCAAAGATCGGTCTGATTTTAGATCAGGCCAACAGACTGCGGAAACTGGGCGTGTGTGGTTGCTCGATGGATGGTCTTGTGTGCAGAGTGGGTGTGGCTACTCTGAGGCTAAAACAGCGTTTAGCCGCTCTGCAAAGAAAAATAGAAAAAGGAAGAGACTATGCACACCACCTGATAAAACTCTGGAAGAGGTAAAACTGGACAAAACGTCTTAAATGTTGTTAATAATAATTTTAAGATTATAATAAAGAATGTATATGGATGACGGAGGTAAAACTCAGAGTGACCTTTTGAGATACTTTTCACAGGTATCGTTGTGACGCCACAGCGATGACAGAGTGGATGAACAAAGCCAGAGAACATCTGAACACGTGGAAAGGTCACATGACCTCCTCTAGACAAGCCATCCCCAACTTCAATGAGTTTATAGTGAGTTCACACAATCAACCAATCAAGTATTAATGATTATGTGCATTATGAATATTATGAATATCATGTTCACACACCATGTGCTTCATTTTTGGGATGATGTATATATCAGAGAGTTGTGTCTTTTAATGATGTGAAAGATGCACATGTTCGTCCATTAGCTGCTACTTTCGCGAAGAGCCGACATTATCTAGGTGAACTTTGACCTGTGAATTCATGATTTTACTTGAGAGCCAATAGAAAACAAGTGGACGGAGCTGTAGTCAGTTAAAAAAAATGGAAGTGCTTCTTATTATTAAGTAACGCCCACAGTGGACTTTTGCCTTATTGTTTTCTTTCTGTTGGTCCAATTACCCAACTCATCCACAGACATCTCATACAATGACTTGGGCAAAAATTTACCCGACTCGTCCACCAACATATTTCAAAAATTTGCTGTCTCATCAATCAGCATGCACAAAAATTTACCCATCTCCAACATCAACATACGCAAAAAAATATGAACTAGCTTGTCCACCAACATACTCAAAAAATTTGCTGTCTCATACACCAGCATATGCAAAAATATTTGCCATTTGTCTTTGCTTGCAAGGATTTTCTTGTTTCTTGTTATCAGTTCTGTGTAATTTAACCAAAATCAGAATAGTTTGTGATAAATGATGCAATAAACAGTGTATGTTATCAACACTCCATCCATCCATCCATCCATCCATCTATCTATCACCAACTATGATTTAATATGAAAACACTCACCAGGACACACTTATTGTAATCATTTCTGTTCCACCAACTTATTGATCTTGTTGTTTTCAGGAGCTGCGTAAAGAGCTGGAGGTTAAATCAGCACTGAAGGCTTCAGTGATCAGCACCGGCACTGAGATCCTAGAGCTCAATGAGAGAGAACACACAAACACACACTCGCCATCATCCAGAGCCACTCATCAATCTCAGTCAGGAGAGAACGCCATCTGTGGAGATATTTCTTCAGTTAAGGATGATCCCAGTGCCAAAGACAAGGACGAAGATTTCTCAAATGATGAAGCTCTCACTCCTGACAGCACTCACTCAGACGTATGTAATGGAGGAGACGCTAATGTCCAGGATGAGTCTCTTGTCGAAAGGTCACTGTTTGAAGCCAGCAGCTCCTCTGACGTTCCTTCAGAGAAAAATGCTTTCAATGCTGATGTGGTCCAGGTGATGGCGCTGTCTCCTGCCCTGCTCTCTCTGAAGGATCACCTGACTGAGGTGGAGCATAGCTGGGTGGAGCTGCATGCCAACGTCGCAGCAGTACAACAGACGCTACATCAGGTAAAAAAAAAAAGACACTGTTTTATTCAGATCATGACAGCGCCAGCATTTTCTGTAGTATACCTCCATCCAAACATTGGAATATGGTTTTATTTATTAATCCCATTTCTCAAAACATCATAAATGTTACGACCACGCCTGCAGTCACATCCACCTAGATTTTGATCCTTTTCGTTTTCCACAATGTGTCACTACAACCTGGATTTAAAATGTCCAAATCTAAATTTTTATGCCTTTATTAGAATTTTGAAGTGACACATTGTAGTTGAATAATCAAATCGAAATCGTATTCCTCTCTCATTTCTTTTTATCTTTCTGGAACTCTCCACTGATCATCCTGTTTTCTTTTTTTCTGTAGTTTTGTGATTCTCCCTTCATAACTTTCCTGTTTATTGTCTTTTCTGCCTGTTTTCCTCTCTTTGTCTTTTTTTGTCATCCTCATTTTGCTTTATCTTTCCTTTTTGGTTCATTTTCTCTGACTCTGTCAGTCTGTATTAAAGTAAGTGTGTCTCACTCCATAGTTCACAATGATTGTTTTCTCTCTCTCTCTAGCGTGTGGTGGAGAGTGTGTGTCCTCAGTCCCTGCTCTCGGAGGTGTGTAAATGGATCAGTGGAGCTGAAGGATACCTGCAGGACGCAGAGAAAAATGTTGCTTCCTCACACACAGCAGTTCAGCTCAAACGCCAACTCAACATATACAAGGTACAGACACTGGTACATTGAGGCTGAAGTGTGTATTAGGTTTTTTCACCTCATGTCCTGTACGACATATGAACAAACCACAAACATCACCAGAAATAAAGTTAACAAAGTAATTAATGCTTGTATTAATTGATGCTTGTTTGAATGTAAATAATGAAAAATGTATCTGTTAACTGTTCTCTAAACATAAATGACATCATATCACAGCAATGCTGAATTCTGGATTCTGCTTGATTCATTTTGTAGTACATTATTGTTTCTATAGTCACAAGTAATTTATTTGTGTGTGTTTCTGTGTGTAGGAGCTGAAGCAAGCCCAGATGTGTTTGCAGATGTCAGTGGACTTCCTGAACCAGACACAGCTGAAACACACCGAGCCGAACCTCAGATACAAACACACAGCATTCGCCGAACAGCTCGGGGAGGTGAACCTGCGCTGCACCACGCTGCAAACACACCTCTACACACAGGTAAGCACACATGCACGCATACACACTCTTTCTCTCGTGCACACTGACACAAGTACACGCATAAAGATATGGGAGTGTGAAACCCGTCAGTTTTAGCATCCTTAGCATATTTCTCGCAGACGCAGTACGTTGAGCAGCAGCTGAGCATCTGCGCAGACCGAGATGGCAAACTGCACCTCCTGCATGCCTGGGTCAAAGGTCACGAGGCGTGGATGCAACTGGCTGAGAGGCCTGTCAGTCACAGTGCAGCAGAAAAGCACCGGAAAGAGTGCGAGGTCAGAACATAATTACGGATTTGCTGATCTCTGCTGTGGCTCAAGTGTTCTATTGTGTTATATATTTATATCTTCCATTTTCTCTTTCTCAGGAATTGGAGGAGGAGCTAAAGGCTAAGTCTGCTAAGCTAAATGAGTTGAGGAAGAGGAGGCTGAGCGATGATGAAGAAAACACAGAGGCAGGCTTCATCAGTCACACTGACACCATTTCCCAGGCATTAACTGCTTTAACTGAACAGGTACAAACATTACAGTACATTCCCATATAATTATTATTATCACATAGCATTATTAAATGCTGATTGGTCTGAATGTTTCCAGCTGCTATAACATAAATAACAGGGACTAACTTGTTTCGTGGACGTTCCACAATGTTAACAATAAATGGATAAAAAATATGAAGCCATTTTTAATAGATAAAAACATTTTAGTTTGGTTTTAGAGGAATAAAACACGGGAACATGCCATTATAAGAAAATAATCAACATCAGGGTAGTAACATTCATTCTGATTTATCACACCACCCCATCGCTTATTATTTTCCTCTAACAGCACAACACAGAGCACTTTCATCCTTACTTATTATTATTATTATTATTATTATTATTATTATTATCATCGATCAGTGTAACTGGTCTTATATATAATATTTTTTCAATTTATTTTCATTTTTCTACAGTTGTCTTTCTTGTATTCACTATTTTTTTTTTATTATTTATTAAGTAGTTTAAATATTAATTTCTAATTTTAAATGTTAAAGTCTAATGTTATTTATTTTCTGCAGAACTGCGCTCTGAAACAAACTCTGCAGCACGCATGTGAGGCGTGGTCTGCGTTCGAATGTGGGTGGGGTCAAGTTGCTCAGAGCACCCTGAGAATATATCAATCTCTTGAACATTGCCACGCCCCTCACATCTCCTTCACAGCGCTCCAAAAGAGCACTGATAAGCTACAGGTACTTTATTGACAATAAAATGGTCAACATCAATGTGCAAGTAATTTTTCAATTCACTTCAGTTTGGAATGCAAGTGTTACTGCTAGTTTTAGATTATTCCAGTTCATAAGCATATAAAGAGTAAAACTTTGTGATCACATTCGATAAGTTAAGATTTTTGGACCCTGCTTTCATTAATAAATGTTTGCATTATGCATTGTTACATTTTCATTGTAAATATGTAATATGGTTCTACTTTGCGTATTTATTTTTCTCAGGCATTGCAATCGGAATCTGAGGAAGTGGACAAAAATTGGGAGGAGCTTAACCACACATTCTCCAGTCTTATTGGTTGGATCCATACAGGCACCTCGCACTTATTATCTGAACAGCTGAAGAAGGAGAGATTATGGTCAGTCTGATGTCACTGATTACCTGCAAAAAAACCCACACGAAACCAAAAAAAGATGATGTTCATACAATGTGTGTGTGTGTGTGTGTGCGCGCGCGTGTGTGTCCGTGTGTGTGTGTACTGTTATCCAGGTGGTCTGAGGTGAAGCAAGATCTTACACACACATCACTGAGGTTACACACTCTGCTGCAGGCATGGAAACAATACTCGGATTTGTCATCTTCCTGCTCAGAGAAGCTACAGCAGGAGAAGGATCGACTCTGTGACGTCTCAAAGGTGGCATCCGATCATGACAACGACGCGGAAACACTCGCAACCTGTATACAGCGTTTACAAGTGAGTTCAGTCCAGTCATGTCAAGGAACTGCATGTATATAATATTCCATTCACCTCAAATGTAGTCAGTGACATGGTTGCTTTTGTATTGCACTTGAGCATTGTGCAAGCTACATAACTAAATACATACCTTTTATGTAACCATTAAAATCAGGATAGATTAAACTGGGATAATCTGAATTAAATTTCTATCTGATCAAATCTGATTAATAATCTGTTAATTAGACAAATAATTTCCATGTGAATTGTAAGGGGAAAAAATCAAAGGGAGTAAGGAAGCACACGTGAGACTGGACCATGAGCAGTGGATACACGCTTATCATCCATATGCAAAACATATTGTAATTTGGTCCCTTTTTGACTGAGATGGTACAAACTATAATTTGCACAACTTCCTATAAATGTGATGCCAAATGTGTGGCAATTTCACTGAGATTACCATTTTCTACCATTCAATCACAAAAGGAAAGGTTGCCCATATTCCACAAACAGCTTAAAGCTGGTTATTTTAGATTTTTTGGTTGTTGTTGTTGAACAGAAGAACAGCAACAGTCAAAGTTAAATACACAGAATGGTGTGAAGAAGCAGGACTGGGGATGAATTCATTCTCGCCCAGTGAGATTTTATTTTTTAATTGGAAATGTATTTTTCAATATTAATTTTCTTTGAGTTTTCATGATTTTTTTAAAAATGAAAAGTAAACATGTTCCTCAATAGTATTTAGTAACAAAAAGTGATGGTGGCAGCACATTTTTTGTGATCATATGATGAGCGCACTGTTCCCATGACAACCATATTGGTGTTTTTTTTAAAAAGAGATTAATTTAAAAAATTGTAAACATTTAATGTTTAATGAAAATAAATATACTTTTTGCGGTCAGGTGACACACATGCACACTGTTACCATAACAACCATGGATTAATTTTTTTAATTTTTTGAAGTTTTTTTTTTTATTGAAAATACATTTTTAATCATTTTCTATAGTATTATTTTAAAAATATAATTTAAATTTTTATTAATTTAATTTTAAAAAGAAAAGTAAACATTTTCTTAATATTTTTTAAAATTTGTTTTTCGGGAATGATTTTTTTTTTTGCGGTCACGTGACGCACACCGTGTTACCGGAACAATGCTGTACTGCCTAATTAGCTAGCACGTCTGTCAAAGTTTAGTGGAAAAAAAATATTAAATTCGTTTCTTAGTATTTATAGTGACTTTGTCGTTGAAGTATTATGTTCCGTGAGAAACATCTTCGACAGGTCGTGAATCTCCGTGTATTCGCACTCTAATGAAACTAATTTCTCTCCTGACTCCCTGTCCTCCATTTTGAATTTTCCCGCTTCCACGCGCGTGTTGTCATCGGCACCAACTTCTGGAAGTTTCTCTTCCAAAAAGGAACAAAAAACAAAATAAAACGCAGTGTTTTCATCTTAGGCCTACATGTAAAACATGCACTGGTTGATGAGGAAAAAATGCCAAGTGTGTAAGACAAGTAAGCCAGTTGACTGGAAAGTTAGCTAAAAAGCTAATGCATACGCAGTACTCTTGTTGTCATGACAACACTGACACTGTGCTGCTCTTTAAAATGGCGGGTTACACGTAGCTTTTGTGTAAATGTACATTTTAAACACGTTTTTGTCTGTTTGGCCAAGTCTATGGTAAATATATAAACACTCCATTATAATTGAGCACTCAGAATGAATTCATTAGTAAAATTCTTGTAAAATTGAAATAAAAGAATAGGAGCAGTGATGTTGCTCATGTTCTCTCATTAATACTTACACAAAAGTGTATTTTAAACACAGATAACAAAAGGAAGTCAAAGATTCAGTAGATCTAATATACCCACGGTGCATGTAATTTATCACAGTATCAATATTATTTCTTCATATCACCCAGTCATATTCTTGTAGTTATTCCACTGTTGACCACGACTCTCAATCTGATGTTCAGGACCTACTGGAGAACACACACTCTCTCCAGACGGACTTGGACCGCACACTCGAGGCTTCAAAAGAGCTTATTGGACAGATGGAGCCGACGGCAGCCGCCTTCGTCCAATCGGAGTGTCGGATCCTGACATGTGGGCTTCATCAGTTCAAGCAGGCCGCGAAGAGGAAGCTGGGAGAGGTGCAGGTACGATATGTGAAGTAAACGTGTGTGTGACAGGGTTAAATGCAGCGGTTTAGGGGACTTAAGTGTGTGTGTGTGTGTGTGTGTGTGTGTGTGTGTGTGTGTAGGAGCACGTCAAGCAGCTTCAGGAGTTCGAGCAGCTACTGGAATCGCTAGAGACGCACTTAAAGGAGTGGACGAGCCGCCAAAGACACACAGACACTCAAGACATAGACATATCAAAAGTCAGACACACACACACACACACACACAAAGAAATTATTAATAAAAGGAATGCCAATAAGAATTATTTAAAATCTGTTTTTCTTCATATTTTTGTTTGTAATATTAGTTTATTTAATTTTCATTATTTTAATTTTTGAATATAAACATTTGCCAAGTGAGATTTATCATCATTCTTGTTATTTAAAAAATGGCATTAAATATATTGCTTGAGATTAAATTTGTACTTTTTTTGCTAACCCCAAAAAATATAATGATTTTTTTTTTTAATTCAGCATATTTTTGTCCCCTTTAGTTCTGTTTAGTCTCATGTCTTGAATAGGAAAAAAAAGTAATTTTTAACTTAATTTTTAATTAATGTGATTAATTGTGTGGTGTTCGGTGTGTGTTTCTCTGCAGTGTGATCTGTTTGAGTTGAGCGGTCGCTCGGCTGATGTGGAGATGCTGAATGAGCTCAGTTACAGACTGACCCCGAGTGACCCTGTGACCCGAAGATTGCAGAGCCTGAACAGGAAGTGGGCTCAGGTGTTTGAACACGCTCAGGAGAGATGCAGGTTAGAGGCTAGAGTTTTCTGTCTGTCTCTACACACGTGTATGTACTACTGTTTCTAATTTGTGTGTGTGTGTGTGTGTGTGTGTGTGTGTGTGTGTGTGTGTAGTGAGCTGCAGGCCGTGTCTCTCCAGCAACAGGTGTTTGAGGAGAGGTGTGAGATGTGGATGTCGTTCCTGCAGAGGATGGAGGACAGTCTGTCGGGAGAGATCGCATCCAATTACCCTGGCCTCAGAGAGCAGCTACACACGCACCAGGTACCACACACACACACGCTAGTTTTATAGGCTATTATAATACTGTGCCAGCAGCTAACCCTAAACTTAATGTCACTGGCTGAATCGACAACAATGACTTTCACATACAAGTATTTACCTTGAGTGTAACTTGATGTGGCCCATTATTTTCCAGTGTCTACCTCCTAATCAATATAGTCAGCCTAAACATTGTACCTTGTATGTTACAAACATCCTGGTAAAGGAGTTGAAAATATATTTTAGTGAACTACTAGCTATATCGAAGGTATCCTTTGAATGAAATTACTTAAACATACATTAAGCTTGTGAATCACAAACTGGAGTGGTGGATCATATTGTATATTGTCTTAGAAGGTGAGATGCACACTTCTGACCCTAATGATTAACCTGCTCTCTCTTTGTTTCTCAGAGGTTCCAGGCTGAGCTGTCTCTCGGCCATCAGATTCTACACTCGGTGATCACAGAGGCTCTGCACCTGCTACAGAGGGGAGAGGTGGAGGACAGGTAGTAATAATAATAATTATAATAAAACGATGGAGAGGAATTTTGTTTTGTCTATAAATTTTCTGTGTGTGTGTTCAGGAGTGATTTCCTGTTGAAGCTGGCTCAGCTCAGAGAGCATTGGCAGGGCGCTGTACAGAGAGCAGCTCAGCGGCGCACCCTGGTGGACGGGCTGATACGTCACTGGCACCTTTACACACACACACTGCGCAAACTCAACACACTGCTCACACTCGCACACACACTCTTGCCTCCAGCTGGCCTCACACACTGCAGTGTGACGCAGCTCCGCCGCTCGCACGACCAGCTTGAGGTAATTGTGTGTGTGTTAAAGCTCTGCATGAGTACGATATTTATAACCACACTTATTAGCTGTGTTGTTTAATGAGCTCACATTGATTTATTTTCCCCGTCGCTCTCTCTCTCTCTCTCTCTCTTTCTCTCCCTCTCCCCCCAGCGTACTGAGCTTCTCTTCCAAAGGTCCCTGTCCTCCTACCTGCTCCTGTTAGATGTGGGTCGTCAGCTCTTCTCCGTCAGTGATGAGGAAACACAGACGAGGTTACAGACGGACCTGGTCGCCCTGCAGGAGGACTGGGAGCGCTCCCAGTGCATGCTGGGAAAGAGGAGGACTCTCACTGCTGATGTCATCAAGGTGGGTAAAATTAACACAGCACTTCAGCTGAAGAACCTTCACTTTCATGTTCATGTAGGAGGTAAAGCAGTTAATCCAGCCACTAAAAAGTCAGGTGTACACTTTATAGGAAATTTCTCAATACTTTATGAATGTGATGCTAATAAAGACAAATTAATAACTTTCGGATGAGTGCACATATAACAGTCAAAAACAGTCTTTACAGTGATTAAGGGTTGTTTCTACAAAGCAATATACTTCAGAAAAGCTTTGGTTACACACATTTTGATATAATCCTTTCATAAATCCTCCACTATTGCTTTATTAAATATTTATCCAAAGCTCAGCAATGTTTCATGGAGATCCAATGTGGGTACCCTTCACAACAAATATTACCTGTTATTGGAGGTGATTTATCGATCAATTAATTTAAGTTGTGTTTTTAAAACGTTTTCCATTTTAGTCCAAACTGAAGTAAACATTCACACCTGATTTATAAAAGATGTGCTGATTTTCTTTGTACTCGTGTGTATGTTTAACGTCAATCAACTGTAAATCCCTCCGCATATTCACAGCACGGCTGATTTACATTTAGCCACACCCACAAAACTCCATAAAAGGCAACGTCACAGAGTGAAAATGATAAATTGGCGACAGTGAACAAGCTCCTCTGAAGTATGGCGTGAACTAAATCTTTAAGGAGTGGAGCTCAGCAAGTGCAGCGTGTCAGCTAGTCTTGACTTTGAGTGGCTAGGTTTATTTCTTTCTAGTTAATGGACTTGTTTTTGGATCACTTTCTTTCAGGAAAAACGACCGAGTTTCACAAAACCATCAAATTTGTTTGTGTAATTGAAATAACCAAGCAATTTAAACTTGTAAATCACAATAATTCATTATCAGTTATATAATATGAAGCCAATAAACTGAGATTCTTATTAAATTTACACAAACTCAGGAGCGAAACGTAGGACACAAGTGTTTTTCAGGATTTTCATGAATACCAGATTTTTTCGCCTAAGTGCTCCTGCAAAAGGTTTACAAATAAGTTTATTCATATCCAGTGTAATAAATGAGGCCAGGTGTTGTTAGGAAGTAACAGATGAGCCATTTATACACTAAGTGATAGTTTAGTTTATTAAATCTAATGGCGTGTATGCTCACTATCTCTGTGCTGACTGTAGGTTATTACACTGCACACGGCCTTGCACATGGTAGGTATAAGTATCGTGGGAACCTGTAGTAAGTGCTTATGCATCCTTTAGCTACATTTTAAATATAAAGAGTGGAAAAACTGAATGTGTGAAGGTGATATAAAGACTGCCTGTCTGTTTTTTTCTGAGAATATTTAATCTTGACTATATATATTTTTGATAAATTAAACTGTCAGTGAACTCAGTGGCTCATTGATTAACACTTAATCTATTACTTAGAAGTCACTGGTGCTCAATAAATAGATGAATGACTAATATATAATTCTCAAGTTATCACTAAAGCCTTATAGATACTGTTCTTTCCCATTTTTTTTTATCACTGAGAAAGCTGAAAGCTCAGAAAGGAAATTAATCAAGTGAGGAAATAAGACCCTATTTAAAATAATTCCATGTGCTGTGGACTCAACAGGAAATACACTATCACTGTCCTTGTTTCTTTTAAAAAGCACTTAAAGTATCTCGAATATCTCTGGCCATAGCTCATGAAACTATATGCCAACTATAGACACAAATATTTCTATTCAACAGCTTATCGAGAGCAGATTTCTGAGAAATTAGATCACCGGATTAGGAGTAATCTCCCCTGATGTTTATCTGACCTCTGATGGGGTTAGACATGGAGATTCTCAATCCACTATTCTACAACAGCGTAACTCACTATTATCAATCTCCAGTATTAAAAAGATGTAGTTGTGATAGTGGCCATTTCATGTACAAATGTCTGATGCTATGTTTCCAATAATGCATTTGTATTATCAATTTGGCTATATAAACTATACCAACCCCAGTGACGGAAAATCCTTCTTTCTGATTGGCTGAGGGGTGTCCATATTTTTTAACTAAAATCACTTTTAGCTAATATTTCATCCTTATTACATTATTATTATTATTATTATTATTATTATTATTATTATTACAAATCTAAGAACATTAAGACTATTTATAGACGTTTCTCATTTCAGTTCAAAAATTGTGTTCTGTCAGATAAAACTTGAAATTCGTTAAAAAAAAGTGTAAAAATAGACTTTATCTTTAAGATTCATTCTTATAATAATCTTCTAATCTTCTCAGAATAATTGTAATTCTAATGACATTTCACGTGCAATAGTCATTTTCTTTTGCAGTTATAGATAAAACTTTCAATTGCAGTTTTTCAGTGAAATGCCCGCCGATGTAACCATGGCACAGTCATAAATAAGATAGAGGGAGAGTTTAGGCTTGGTCTGTATTTATGTTTCACTTTTGTCATCACGTGCCGCATAATTAAAGTTGCAATTAAACTAATAATTATAATTATGCTGAAAGGAATTGCATTCCAGCTACACTGCATGAAAATATTTTAATTAAAAGCGACAGATAAGTGAGATAAATATCTTATTAAACAAAATTATAGGTGTGGCAGAAAGAACACCATTGTGCTACATTGCTACTTGAACAACGCAGTGTACATTTTATCAGTTTATAGCTACATTTAATGTTGTGGAACCGACGGTGCCTGTGACTGCTGTTATAGAAGATTAATCAACACCCTCGGACCTGATTTGAGGATTCAGCAGCAATGTGGTATAGTCCTTGTTAGCATGTGGAAACGTACTCTCTAGTTTGGTTTGTATTTTTTGCTTCAGTCCAAACATTTCCCTTGTTTTCCTTGTCGTGTTTATGGTGTTTCCTGTGATATTGACCCTGAGTTTAGACCTTGGATTATGGATTTGGCCACGCACACAGTCTCTGCCTGGGCTTTGACCCTTTCTATACACTCTGACAAATCTTTTGGGAGGGGGGGGTTGGGAACGGAACCTCAGAGTTGATGTGTTGTACTGACTCCTGTCTCTGTTTCAGACGTGGGAGCACTGTACGAGCCGGCTAGCTGATCTGGCTCAGCGCCTGGAGGACCTCAAGGTCAGACTGAAAAAGCAGCCGATCCAGGAGATGGAGGAAGAGTTGATTAAGGTAATTAAATCATATAAAAATAAGCATGTACTTTTAGTGGAGTGTCTACAATGTATACATGAACTCCAACTGTAGTAGATCGGCCGAGACATGTTTGCCATCTGAAGTAATTATTTGTTTCTGGTTTATGATTACTGATATACTGATATAACTACTGATATAAAACTGAAAGATATAATGGCATTTGACGCAAGTATTAATCAAATATACAGTAGCAGTCAAAGATTTGTACACCCCTACTCATTCATAGGTTTTTCTGTATTTTGACTATTTTCTACAT
>JAOTRR010000043.1:1565136-1579679 GCA_028570945.1 Gogo arcuatus | reverse complement strand
TTCTGTAACAGCAGGAGACCACATTGGGTTCCACTCCTGCAGCCAAGAACAGGAATCTCACAATCAACAACAAGTTCCTATTACAGTGGCTGGGGAGTGTATACAAATATACAGGTGTGTAGAAGCAGAACAGTGTTTTTTTTTTAATTTGGGCAGATTTACAAACCGGATTGGATAAGCTTCCTCAGCTGCATTGTCTCTAATCCACCACACATAAAGGCAGTGAAAGGAGATCTCTCTGAGTCGAGCTGTTGATCTAGCATAACGGCAGAGTGTGGAACGGGATTGACGCATCAACACTATGAGCTCTGTGTGTTTCAGGCACACGTTGTCCTGGCACGTAGTGTCAGTTATTCAGAGCGCACATCCGGTGGACTTGGGATTTTTTTTAATGACTTTAGCAGACAGCAACGCACTATGTAGCTTTATTCAGGAACAGCTGTGCAATTTTATTTCTCTCTCACTGACCCGCATAAATTTATTCTGATGGTTTCTGGTTTTCAGATTAGAAACTCTGAGCGTTTGCAGACTCTTGTGACATTAAATTGTATGAAAAATATGAAATAATCATTTTATAGTGTTAAACTGTTTTCAGTGTGTAGGGGGGCTGTGTTGGAATGTAATATTGAGTGTGTGTGCATATTAAGCCTCTTTAGTGGCTTAATCCATGCAGAGCTGAAAATGTGTGTGTGTGTGAGAGAGAGAGAGAGAGAATCTGTGCATACTGTAAAAACGATGACGTATGCTTCATGCTTCCTTACGCATTCTTGACCACACTGCACAGAGAGGAACAGAGAGAGAGAGGGAGGTAGAAAAAGTGGCAAACCATCTGCAGCCGCTTATCCAGCAAATGCTAATGCTCACGAGAGAGCACCGTGAAGTAGCCTCATCGGTCTGTGAGTACGTACCACCTGCTCGCCATGACGACTTATACATGCGGAGTCAGCAGGGTGCTCTTGGGTAGGGGGATGGGTTGTGTTTTCTTTTAGCTGCAGCCACACACAGACACTCAACAGGCTGGCTAATGCTCATGCCGAATGGTGCACTAGCATGCAATCATGCATCAGGGAACCTATAAAAGAGCTCTGCATTTTAAGTGCATGCACCGCACTGTGGACACATCATGTAATTCATACATATCGAGTCATTTTGTTTGCTCTCATAATATTTCATCTGTTTGATTCTGTTTCCTGTATTACCAATGTTTTTCTCAATGTAAATGCACACAAACCACTAAGCATGGCATCAGAGCGAATGTCACTGCAGCATGTCCACAGATTTGTTTTGGTTCCTTGTCATGTGACTGTTGTGATGGAACATTGACATTACCGAGCAGACGCTCTGAAAGTGGGTCACTGACTCGAGTCTCGACTGGTGCTTGGATACCGTAGGACTTTCAGCTGTGAATAGACTTGTGAGGTGAGCAGTGAGAGGCTTTTGTTGCATTGTTGCAGCTTAATTTCCTCCTGCTTCAGCTCAGGAAGGGATTGAGAATCAGCCAATAAGTGGATTCATGTGTCTGGACGTGGCTGGAAGCGCAGCTGCATGATATCCCAAAGCACACACACATCGTAGTTGTGTCTCATGATTTGTGTTAATACAGGTCTAAAACAGATGCTGGTACAGACTGAACTGAATTCTTCTGTTTTTGTAATGCCCGTAATCTTTTAGACCTGTAACCGGTCAGTGACCTGACCCTCTGGAGATCTTGTGTGGGTAAAGTCGTATGCAGAGATGGTACCTGAGTCTCAGGCTGATACTAGTGCAAAAAAAAAAAAAAAATTCAGATAGAGGAATTGGAAAAGTTTACATATAGAGACATGACTGATTTTCTGTTGTTTCGATTGATTATTATATTCATCATATTTACAGTGTAAATAATTTTTGTGTCAGAGTTTAATTGAAGTACTTACGTTAAAAAAAAAAAACCTCAGGGTTTCAGTATCGGAAGAGAAAAAGTGCTATCGTGCTACGTCTCACTGTATGTAAATGAGATTTTTTTCGCAGGCCAAACCAGATTTAAAAAATTCTGCCAGATTTACAAAATGTTAGGTAGACTTTCCTCGTACACGTGTTTGTCAGTAAACACCAATTACGCTCAGATACTGCAGCGTGTCAGCTACCATAAACGCACACTGACGTTTCCTCCTTTTTTCCTGATTAAACAGTGAGACTTATCTGTTTTGGATTGTTTTCTTTCAAGTCATTAAAAAAAAACTGTTATTCTATCTTAAAGAAAAATCCATGTATGGAAATGAAATAACTGATCAATTTAAACTTGACAGCATGAGCTGTATTTTTATCTGTAAAATTTCAGTATTTGAGAATAATTTCACTGATCAGTTTGATAATGAAACTAGAAAATATTTTTAATAATAATATAACTGAAGGATGATTTGAATGATGTCTCAGGGTGAGGAAGTTGAAGGAGACGCTGGTGATGGTGCAGCAGCTGGATAAGAACATGAGCAACCTGCGCACGTGGCTCTCACGTATTGAGGGGGAGCTCACCAAACCCATTGTGTTTGGCGTGTGTCACGGTGATGAAATCCAGTGCAAACTCGCTGAGCAACAGGTACACACAGTTTACCTGTTAAAAAACAGTCACAAGCAGAGTATACAGTGATAAATATGATGCAAGACCATCACTTATTTCTAATTGTCCAGGAGCTGCAGAAGGACATCGAGCAGCACACGGAGGGCGTGGCGTCAGTGCTCATGCTGTGTGACATGTTACTGCACGACACTGACGCCTGCAGTAGTGACATCGAGAACGACTCCATCCAGCAGACCACGCACAGTCTGGACCGCCGCTGGAGAAACATCTGCGCCTTGTCCATGGAGAGGAGGATGAGGTGAGGAAGTGTTTTACGCACACACAGGTCTGAAGCGGCTTTCCTTCCATCAGTTATTTCACTAAGGTTAATGAGCTCCATGCTGTGTGTATGTATGTGTTGCGCCCTGCAGGATCGAGGAGACGTGGCGTCTCTGGTGTAAGTTTCTGGAAGATTACTCGCGTTTCGAGGACTGGCTGAGCACAGCAGAGCGCACGGCAGCGAACCCGGCCAGCACGGACATCCTGTACACATGCGCCAAGGAGGAGCTCAAAAAGTTTGAGGTGAGCATTAGAGTCTTTAGAAGTGTTATTTTTATTTTATAACAAAGATTTCTCCAAAAGCGGTTGGTGTTCTGATGGAGTCAAAATAACCCATTTCACAAAATATGAAAAATGTATTTACCTGAAATGATTTTACTAATTAGCATTGTTCAGAGGTGCAGTGAATCACAGTTCTTGTCTCTCTCTCACGCACACAGGCGTTCCAGCGGCAGGTCCACGAGCGCCTGACGCAGCTGGAGCTGGTAAATAAACAGTACCGCCGGCTGGCCCGTGAGAACCGCACAGACACGGCCTGCAAGCTGAAGACGATAGTGAACGAAGGGAACCGGCGCTGGGACGAGCTGCAAAGGAGAGTCAGCGCCATCATCCGCAGACTCAAGGTACAAATTTCACACACATCTCTCTGTTATGATAAACAATAATGTTGGCATTTGTGCATTAGTTAACTGGGTCTTCAATACAACAGTTCACTCTGTGTTAAAACAAAGTTGGGTTTTTATTTAAACTGAGTATCTCTTCAGCAATCCCAAGTCTGTCACATGCAGAGTGCACTAGAAGTGACTGATGTATGGTACACTATAGTGTTAACTTTACAAATGTAACATTAGGAAATTTACAACTTTCGAATTGTTAGAAAATGTTTAGCTTTCCAACTGTAACATGAGAGTCTTTAAACTTTATGGACGTGACACTGGAAAATTGAATCAATCATAGACAATAAAGTTTCTGACAGATCTCTGTTCTGCACTCTGCAGTACTTCACATCTCAGAGGGAGGAGTTTGAGGGAACGAGGGATGCCGTTCTGGTGTGGCTCACTGAGATGGACCTGCAGCTCACTAATGTTGAGCACTTCTCCGAAAGTGATGTCCACGAAAAGATGAGACAACTCAAAGTCAGTGCGAGTTTCACACTCAAACCTTACCTTCTTAGCTAAATATCATATCGGTTCTAACACTAATTTATACTGAATGTAAAAAATTGTTTTTAGAAGAACAGTTTTAAGACCCTTATGCAGGGGAAAGGCTTTTGTATGTCTCATATCTGTCAACATTGTTATACTGAGGAATTTAAATGGAGTTGTAATTTTATGTGGTTTATGGCATTTGTTGTGATATGTAGTGTTAAAGGACGTGTCTGTGCCATGTAGGTGTTCCAGCAGGAGATCATGCTGAACACGAATAAGATCGATTCTTTGATTGTGTTTGGAGAGAAACTGATCCAGAAGAGCTGCCCACTGGACGCCGTGCTGATCGAGGACGAGCTGGAGGAGCTGCACTGTTATTGCCAGGAAGTGTTCAGCCGAGTTGCACGCTTCCACCATCGCCTTGTCAACACGCGACCGGTTCGTCTCATATGCATACAGTAGGGATTATTAAACAGTGAAGAAGTTTTCTGTGTTTTAACCTTAAGTATTTCTGTCAGGTCATAGACGACGAGCGTGATTTCTCAGACAGAGACCCGGACATAGAGGACTCGTTAGAGCTGACCGGCATGTGGGAGAGAGATGCAGACATGGAGGACGCGGTGACGCCGGTGTCTGTCCAGCCCTCAGCGTGTCTTCTCCTCCCTCCTTCACTTGAGCCGTCGGGCCGAGAGACGCCAGTCAGTGTGGACTCCATACCGCTTGAGTGGGACCACACGGTGGATGTGGGCGGGTCTTCATCACCTGAGGACGAAGACGAGGCCACATACTACAGTGCACTCTCAGGTAGGTAGAGCGGCTGCTCTCAAATCTGGCTGTGTCCAGCTTCTAAGCTTTGTTTAAAATTATCTAGGGCATGTTTTTTACACCTTAAAATGTTTATTCATAGAAAAAAAACCACATCCTCCTCCTCCTAATTTAAACAATGCAAAAAAGATTTGTTGAATAATAATAAAACAGCAGATGTCCTGATTATCTCCTGAATTCTGCTGTGCCGATCGTCTGCCACAGCGGCTGTTTTACAGTAGTGTAAAGGGCTTTGTGACTGGACCGTATCTGTGCTGCTCCTCTGTTACAGATGTAGAGGTCACTGAGAGCTCTGAGTCCTTTATTAAAGTTACAGCTCTGAATGCTGCATTTGGTAGGCTCCAGGTTGCTGCATGCTACACACACTTCTGAGTGTTGAGCATGCGAGAATCCTGTTCAAGTCCCGTAATAGTCCCCTTTTTTTTAAGTTGATCTGCCAAGGTGTGTTTGGTATCTAAAATTTGGAGCTACAAGGCTAAGAAGTTTATGCCCACCAGTTAGCATCGAGCTGCACTGAAATTGTCAGATGACATTATTTGGCTAAGCAATACAACATAATGATTTATGTATAACAGCAGTAGTTCTAATTTAACACCTATTGTTGTCAAAAAACATGGATCCAAGTCTTTCTTGAATGCTGATTACTGACTTTAATTCATAGCTTGGTGCAAGACCTAGAGACCTCTTGGCTGATCAATTACACTAAACATTTTCCATCTTCCTCCTGGCTGTGTGTATTTATGTCTGCATTACTTTTCTCAGATGGTGTGGTGCACTTCATTTCAGTTATGTATAGGATTTATTTTTGCGTAAGTCATGTATCTCGCCTTTCTCAGTGACAGAGCCCAGCTGGCAAGACAGGAAACGCATCATCCACAGCCTGACCTCCACCCCGGCACACATCAGTGCTTCTTACCATCCTGAGGGATATGTATGTACACACACTTGTAAATGTTAAAGTCTGTTTAATGACATAATACTCCACACAGAAACTGCAGGGTCTCTCAAATGTGCGTCTTTGATTCCATATATGGACTTGTGCTTCCTTTATTTGTAGCACAGCAAAAGAGATACAGGGGCATAATTGGGCCAATTAGCCTTGTGATGACATGCAGGTATCTCACGTGTGTGTAATGTTCACAGGCTAAGCTCATGTCCAAGTGCTCTGAGAGCATAGACAATGTGAAGCGAGTCCAACACATCCTGAATAATGACGAGCTGCTCCAGGGTCAGGGCTTGACCCTACTGTCATCTACAGACAAACAAACAGGTGTGTGGGTCTCTTTCTTGTGAACATGGTCAAGGCAGCGCTCAGCAGAAATTTGTTTTTTTTTTATAATCAATGTGTTCTTTCTGTTAGGAGTGATTGAGAGATGGGAGATTCTCCAGGCTCAAGGTGAGGATCTTGGTGCTCAGCAAGATCATCACAAGTTGACCTCCGACCTTGGAGAGGTCATGGCCTGGCTGGACTGTGTGCTTCCTGAACTGGAGAGGCTTCAACAAGGGAAGGAGCACCCGAGTATTCAAGACATGGAGAGCAGTGTCCACAAACTCAAGGTACAATCAGTGTTTTATTATTTTACATTGTCAACCCACATGTAGAGAAGAGCATGATTACAAAATTTTTTTGTGCCTCTAAGGAGATCCAGAAGACTTTCCGAAGCTACAAGGCTCTGATGATTGATGTGAACCTGAGTGGGCAGTGCCTCCTGCGAGGAGAAGATGCAGAAGTGCAAGAGCTGAAGGCAGCCAATCAGAAATGGACAGAGGCCTGTTCTGCCCTCCAGGCCTGGGAGAACCTATTGCACCTTGAGCTCTTGCAGTGTCAGGTGGGGAAATTAACATTTAATTAAGGGTCAATACAGAGAGGTTTTATCTTTTAGTGTCACACAACATACAGCTTTTTTAGCTGACCTCTGATCCTTAACCCTCAGGAGTTCCATGAGACCCTGCACTCTCTACTGCTGTGGCTGGCTCAAGCTGAGAGTCAGCGCTACATGGTGAACATTCATGATCTCCATGTGGATGTTGATGTATTGGAGGAGCACAGAGATACACTCAAGGTGTGCACACTGGTCTAAAGGAGCTGTGCTGTTACATGATGTGCAGAAGTGACAGTAAGCATGTGTGTGTACAGGCTGTGCAACTTGAGCTCCTGGACCGGGAAGAAGTGGTGCGGTCACTGCAGCAGATGTCCTCCCATATCCTGCATGTGGAACAGGGTGAAGAGAGCATGGAGGCCAAGGAGAAGGTGCATGTCATTAACAACAAGCTCTGCCTCCTTCTTAGACAGATCAGCCATGACCTCAACATACTGAAGACCAGACTGGTAAGTACAAGACACTTATTTTGGGTGTGTGTCCCTGCCTTTTTATGTTGGTGAGAAGCAACCACTGTCGCCAAGTACAGTCAAAAAGCACCTCCTCCCACTTATTCAGTAGGTGCAACAACGTACTTTTTGCCTGTACCCATACTATACATTGCACTCTGCGCCCTCCCCCCTTGTATCACTGCTATTCTACAGGAGGAAAGAGGGGGTGTACAACCACCACCACCTGCAGGATAGAAGTAATACAAAGATACATCTATGTTGTATGCCCAATTGGTGGGGAGGTGAACAAAGTTTATTTAAGGGACTGAGACACAGCTTTCCAACCCTGGACCTGGAGAAGTGCTAGGGCAGGGAAAGTGTACTTTTAATTACCCAATAATTCAGCTGCTGAATTTTCAACCTGCATTGCAGAAGAGCAGCGGTTCATCAATGGATGGAGAATGCACAAGAGACCCAGTGCTCATGGACAAGGTAGCAGCATAGACCAAAAACACACAACACAGATGAAGAGCTGTTTTGGGGGGGGGGAAAAGCATTGACTTTTACTCCCTTATCTTTTACCTGTAGGAGTCAAGAGCTGTTGAGAGGAGACCTTCTGCAAATGCAAAGTGTGTGATGAGTAAAATGACAAACACATGATCTGTTGTTTGATTAGAAAATCAACCTGTGCTGAACCAATCACACTTTTCTGCCTTGCAGGGAAGTTTCTGGAGGCAGGCCTTTCCTATATCGTGTTCTGCGAGCTGCATTTCCCCTACACCTGTTCTTCCTGCTGCTGTTGGTGCTGGCATGCCTGGTGCCAGCCTCCGAGGACGATTACAGCTGTGCCCTTTCCAACAACTTCGCTCGTTCCTTTTACCCCATGCTGCGCTACACCAATGGCCCTCCTCCTACATGAGCAACCAACCTTGCAGTTACTAGCGCTGAGCTCCCGCTATTTTAATTCACTCAGTCAGAGGCACCGTTATTGTACATTTTTGTCACCCAAAGCCATGAAATATTGTGTGGAGATTGACGACTATTTTCACAGTATTTGTGTGCATATTCCTTTAAAAACTACTGACTTACGATGAAGTATTAGTGCATCACTAGTTGTAATTTGAATTGCGTTTTTCTCTCAAACACAGAATTTGTATGTGCACATTGTGCTTCAGTAGAATAATCCATATATGAGGGTTGTTATTAAACTGCTGGACTACTAAAACTGTTTGCCTGTTATATAGTTATTTAAGAATAATAAAAATAATTATTTATTCCCCCCCCCCACCAATTGAAAGCCATAATACAGATGCACTGAGAATAAGTGTGTGTACAGTCTTAACTATTTATGGTTATGATGTAAAGTCAATTTGTATTTCTTGACAAATAAATAAAGTTGTTTGCCCAGAGTTTGTTGAAGAACTGGTATTATTTTATGACACGATAAATGACACACTGACAGGTTGTTGTTGAATTAGTTACGATGTACACTTTTTTTTAATCGACAGAATGCACATGAATATAAAATCACAAACACTTTAAGACCTGAATACACTGATTTTGCCTTCACCTGCACTTAAATAGTGCAAATTTCAGTTTCTAGGCAAGCAACATTTTATGTAGCTATATGCATTGCATAAAACGCACTTGAACCCTAGAGGGTTTGTTTACATCACAGAAGTACCAAGTAAAAAGGGGGAAAGTGATTCTCAATATTGCCATGTTCCAGATTTGACTAGTTTCTTCATTTCAAGCTCTCTGACCCTGCCAGATATGAAACTAGCGTATCTGAAATGAATTGACTAATTCTGCACAGTGCAATAAATGTGCTCATTAGAGTTATGTTATTTAAACACACCCTCAGCTGCGTCATATCATAGCCAGTATTATATTAACCCAACAGGCCAAGGGTAAATGTAGTTAGTTATTTTGTTAACACAAAAATTAACACTGTTGTACACACATCATGGACATAATCCGAGCCAAAACGTGAGATTAGTGACATTTGTTGTCATTCTAACGTGGACAACTTGACAGGTGAACCCGAGTTCTCAAATATTTTAAAATACATCTTTTTTTTTGTAGCTGCCATATTCGTCAGGATGTGACAAAGTATTTGGATATTTTAAAAAAATCCTTAACAAATTGAAATATATATATTTTAATTGGTTTATTCAATTCCTTTTTTTTTTCTAATTGAGTCGTCAGTCAGATTTAGGCTGAGTGTAGCTATGTTGCTGAAGCAAAATCAGGATCGAGTATCCAGGCCTTAAACATTTTGCACACTCCTGTGCAAGTTTCCAAAAAAAAAAAAAAGAAACAGCAAAGCTGTGAAAACTATTCGTGTGTTCATTGCATTCATGTTTTTTTTGTTTTTCTTTTTGCAGGGAGTTCTGCGATACAATCAGGTCATTTACAGTGGCTGAGACGGCGGCACAAACAGTACTGATTTGCTGTTGATGATTTACATAACTTGGCTTGAAAATTTTACCAAAAAAAAATCCCTCTTTTGATTTCAGACTTTGTCGTGATCTACTGAGTGAAACCATGACGCCTGGGAAAATCGTGCGTTACCTCAGTTGTAATGTCTGTATAAAGTCCAGGGCATTCCAGGGTTTCAAAAGTGAAGGCGCTTGGGCAGATCCGTTCTGTGGTTCGCGTCACACGCTCCTGATCCTCTCACACAGGAAGGGAACAGTTAAAGAGTCCGCTCATA
The DNA here is from genome assembly GCA_028570945.1 of Gogo arcuatus. NCBI lineage: Eukaryota > Metazoa > Chordata > Actinopteri > Siluriformes > Anchariidae > Gogo > Gogo arcuatus. Next base: position 1,569,804 of record JAOTRR010000043.1, on the reverse strand, counting down.
TTAGTGCCTCTTTTTTTTTGTTTTGTTTTTTAAACATGTCCTCTCAGTTCAGATGTACATAGCACCACAGAGCAGAAGAAGGAGGGATGGAGGGATGAGAAGTGCAAATCAAAAAATACAGAGTGTAGTTATTTGGACTGTAGAATCGTACTGTATTTTCTGGACTACCAGACGCATACAAATAAATACTTCACTCTAAAATGGTGTATGACTGCTTGTAGTATAGTTTAGTTTTTGTCCCGTTTGTGTTCTAGGAAGTTAATCGCTGTATTGTTTCCTGAGCTTGAAGACGATCATGGGGTTCTCATTACTCTGGTGTCTTGTTTCCTTACTACTAATTCAACGACAGAAGCATTAATGTCAAACATATGTGCCAAACAAGACCACGTAACCCTAACCACCAAATTAAACTCTCATTTTAATCTACTTCACAGAGACTGTTATTAGAGTACTCATTTAAATGGTTCACTATTTTGTATATAACTGGATTATTTGGATAGTATTACTTTTATATTTATGGGAAACTCCCCCCACCCCCCCAGATTTTGCCAATAACTGTTTAAAATTAATTAGGGAAAAAATAGATCAAACAGGATTCTCCTACCCATAGTGTTTTAACAATAAACAGGAACATAAAAATATTTCCATACAAAAATGTGTGCAGTGTGCATGTCCTTACACATGCTTATACTTGTTATCTTTAAAGAACACGACATGAAACACTTTTAATTTCTCAAAATGGGCATATTCAATGAAAGTCTTCAGTATTACAATTATTGGCCATCCTTATAAGGTAAGTCACCAGCACATTTTGCAAACATTACTGATGAAACCCATGTTTTTCTTTTGTTTTTGTTTTTTTGTTATTGCTCCTTCACTTATGCTAATTTTCGCTAACACTGTTATGGTATGTGTTTATTGTTAGGTTAGTGCTGTAAGACTATAACAAATGGGCAAACTAGCGTACATGCTAGAGTAGCAGCCCAACTGTAAACACTGGGGATGTTACAATTATTCAATTGCCCAAAAAAATCTTATCGTCTGTAAAATACAGTAACTGTAAAGAATCTTCATCACATTGTGAAATGAGCTGCAATGCATTCTGGGTCACCTAATCGAGCTAGGGCTGATCGAGCAAACTTTACACCAATAGCTTAAACGTCAAATGGGAAAAGATTTGGTAGCCAGAGGGACGCCTGTGTGTGTGTGTGTGAGAGAGGGGGATAGCACTCACTCCTGGCTGCACTGTGACTCGTTCACCTGTGTGAGTTGATGAGCGATGGGACTGTGGAGTTGAGGGGACGCGAGTGTGTTCGGTGAGGTCACCGGGGTCACGACCCCAGGGTCAGCGTGCGCATCCAGCGCAGTCTCTCGGGTGGCCGGGTCAGAGCACGCACTATCGGACATGCGCCTGCCGTGAGTCGTGTTAGCATCAAGCATCTCCAGCAGCAGATCATACAGCAGGACAACGTTCTTCCGCTTCATACTGGAAAGGTGCTCCATGCCTTTGTTACTGCAGACCAGAGAGGTGGATTATGGGTAACACAGACAATTTGATTAAAGGATTTAACTTGGGATGGTACGACAACTACAACTTGTAAAATCTATCTGTTTAGGTGATGGTTCAGCTCTCAAACTGGTCTAACCGGAACCAGAGGTTTGCAGTACCTAAGATGTCGGATATGCGAGAGCAGCATGAGTAGGTGAGCAAGGCGAGCAGACTGCTGTTGCATGGATAAACCCGTTTGTGAAATGGCCCACACCAGCGCGTCTGTCACGGCGTCAAGTAGCCGCAGCAACTTCGTCCTGCTCTCCAGCTCCTTCTCACACTCTAAGGACGTCATGTCTGAAGAACACACACACATTTCACCACAGGGTAAATGAAAGGTATGCGATTTCTACAAACTATCTATAGAATCATGTATACAACCGTATATACAGAAGAGTCGTAAAGGCAAGGCTCCACACTACGAAATAAAATTAAAAATACGAATTTGAGAACAAGTAAGACCGTCTGAGACAAGTTAGTTCCTGTTCTCACTGGCATTATAGCTGTGATAAACAATCATTCCCTCACCAGTCAGTCAGTCAGCCAGTCTCTCTCTCTCTCTCTAAAACACAGCCTGTCATTTCACAGAGAAACATGGAAGCATAAATTGCTCTGTCCTGAAGACTTTCCTGTGCTGGGAAACTTTGACTGTTACAAGGTGCTGACACTGGCGACTCCTTCCATAAATAAATGTCTCCTTAAAAAAAAAAAAAAGGTTCCGTCAACGATTATTCATTTTACTGATCAGCCTTAGATTATGTAGATCATCTGCCGTGTAAGTCCCTGTGTGTGAACTGTTACTATAGAAACAATAACATATGAGAACAAGCACATTAATATTAACCCATCATTCATGTTACAACCGGAACTACTGTCTGAGCTGTGTTGTTACACGAAAATAACACACACCTTCAGATTCGAGCATTCAACCGAACCTTGGTATCATCTTAATTAACTCGCCAATGGTGATGGGTAAGAGCTTTGCATTATTATTGTTGTATTATAAGTAGGGAACATTTTTCCCCCAGATTTTAGATTATATTTTAATTATATTTTAATACAAAGACCAAAGAGCAGTGCCAGTAGGCTTCTTGAAGTGATCAATTCAAAAAATACCAACAAATCAAGGTATTTCAAAACATCGCTTCAGGAATTCTCCTGGCTCAGGTACAACATAAAGCAGATGATTTATTGTGACTTCTGTTCCAAGTCAGTTTCCCAGCAAAGACAGCTGAGAAGAAAAAAGTCGAAGGCATAAAAATGCTTGTAATTTCATTATCATATAGAGCGCTCCAAATGTCTCGTGCAAGGAAAAAAAACTTACCAAATTTCCTTCCCAAATGTCATTAATGAAAAATAAATTTCAGACTAGGGATGGGAATCGAGAACCGGTTACAAATAGTCCGATCCATCGGAATCAAATGCGTCAAAGATTATCGATTCCTTTTATCAATACTGGCGTGTTTTCCTGACAGTTGCGCACTGCAAAAACTCGTGTCATCACGTCAAACTCTACGTCTACGCTGCTGGAAACTTGCAACAAGAAGCAGTCAGGGTTTTTAATACCCAACCTGACCTGTTATGAGAGCCAACCCACAAAAATATGCATTTAATCAACCACCCGGACTTAACCCACAAACCGTCAACTTTAGCCTATAGCGATGGCATCCGTCATAACGTAAGGAGATAACGCTTTCTCAACAAGCATAATACACTGATTGCAAGGCACATCTCCATCTCTCCACCCCCCCCCACCCCACACACACACACACGATGCATCCTTCATAACTTAACGATGCATGTTAACAAAATATTAGCCTACTGTCTTTTTTAGCCTAGTGTTTGGTGGCTACAGATAGCTCTGAGGCTACAGCCAGCTACTTGACTCACCCATCAGGTCTCAGCCAGCAAAACCCTTTCACGCTTATTTTAACATGTTCAAATGTTATTCGGCAAACATTCAGCAGTGAGATAATAAATAACTGTGTTGACGCTAAAAACCTGTGTAGGCCAACTTTTATTCTCACACAAAAAATTGATCAGGAATCGATAAAGAACTGGACCAACAAGCAGAATCGATAATGGCATCGGTATCAATAAAATCTTATCAATTCCCATCCCTAAATCAGACTGGATGTGTCTAAGACATGATACTGACACAGCGGAGAAAATAGGAATCAGACTTGGTGTAGAGCAGACAACCTTAAATCAGAGAGAGGAAGCGTTTCAGAGCTTTATGGTTTATGTTATTGTTTGTCACAAAGCCACTGGCAACTGAAGGTTTTTGTTTTTTTTTGTTTTTTTTAGGAACCTCTGGCTCCTTAAGCTCCTTTTTTGTCAGGAGCCTTGAAGAGGTTTTCAATTTTAAAACACTAGAGGGCAGATCTTCATTCTTCAATAGATATATATCTGTGGTCTGTCTTTTAAAGTTGCCAAAAGAATATAATTTTGCAAGCAGAAAAATAAATAACATAATTAAGACCCGATACGCTACATGCACAGCTGAGGCAGCATGACTATTAAAATATGATTTTAAACAATGCTGCTCGAGTGTTGCATTAAAAATCCAGCAAAAAGTCAATAAAGTTGGAATAACAAAATGAAGACAGTAAATGTTATAACACACTGCAGCTGAACTTACTGACCTGGTGGGTATGGCTTAATATTCAAATGAGCAAGCTTGACTGACATCTCTCAGTCCACTGGGAAATCAGAACTAAATCCAAACGACAGGAACTAATGTTTTGATATTGTCCCTACACGTATCAATCTATCCATTATAACGTTGCCGCAGTAGCCAGGCTAGCTTCTGCACGCTAGTTAGATCATGCTAGGTCGTCCGCACATGACCACATTTGTGTTTACCGAGCATATAGGTACACAACCCACACACACACACACACACACACACACACAGTTAGAGACACACACACATACTGGAGTTGAGCAGGATGAGCGCTTTGAGGCAAACGTACTCCTCCTTCTGCAGCTTCAGCTCTCTGAACCTGGAGGAGCCAGCCAGAAGCATGTCAAAGATCTCCATGATCCCCTCAACACAGCTCCCCTCCTCCCTGAGAGAGAGAGAGAGAGAGAGAGAGAGAGAGAGAGAGAGAGAGAGA